>VZRN01006453.1:804397-868594 GCA_013397935.1 Dasyornis broadbenti
CTCCTCTCCTCTCCTCTCCTCTCCTCTCCTCTCCATTTGTTCTGTGTGGGAAGAAGTAATTATGCATCTTCAATCATCTTTTTAGTTCTTCTCTGAACATTTTTAAGTTCAACTTCATCCTTTCTGATTCCCATTTTTGGTCTTTGTCTTATTTTTGCAGTTATTGATTTTGGAACATATTTTCAAACAGCTCTTCTACAATAAGCTGTTCTGTGCTAACTATACCACAGCCAGCATCTTCCAGCAATAGGGAAAACCCTTGCTTTCTTCCATGCTCATATTCATCTTTGATGTGGATAGAGAGCAGGATCACAATCTGTAACATTTGGCAAGCATGCGCAGCAGTTAAGTGTGCTGATAACACCAGTATGGAATGCACATGTCAAAGGAAGATTTCATTAAATAGGTGGGATATTGGTTCATTAGGTCATTTTGACTGGTATGAAATTTCCATGTAGGTTTTCAAACGACATGTAGATTTTCAAGTTCGCAGTCAACTAATTTGATCCAAATAATAAAAGAAAGAATTACAAGAGAAGGCTGCTTAGCACTAGCAGAAAATCTGATCACGATACCAGGGTAAGGCGAGGAAAACCAGTCTATCAGATAAGTGCAATGTGAAGCTCCTCACATGGATATCATTCTATGGGGCAGATATATCTCGTTATCTGCACCATAAAAAAGAGTAGCCTGTGGGGGTTGTCTCCTATGTATTTACAGTGCCCATGACCAATTAAATGCTGTAAGAAAATTTCAGGGAGCAGGAAAAACTTTCCTCCTTTTAACTTTGCCTCTTCTAAGATTGCTGTTCCTGAGATCAGCACTGTTTGTTCTTTCCCAGAGCTCTCTCAGTGGGGATTTGATAGAGATATTCCAAAGTCATTGTTTAATGAAAAAAGCACATCTAATCATAATTCTCACACTGCCTCTACTATTATTGGTCATAATCTGATTCTCATTTCTTTAGGTACCTGTATGAATGTTCTTTGTTAATGCAGATACTGGTAACAAATTAACATAAAAGCTATTTATCAATAACATAAGCTATAAAACTGGTTACAGCCATTCAGCTGGTACCACACAGATGTCATTTTGCTTAGCCAGATTTTCAGCACAATTTTCCTTAAATAACTGATTTTATCAGTAACTGATAAAACTAGTAATTGTGTTCTTTAGCTAAGGCAGTAATGGCAAGATCAAAATACTCAAGTTTATCATGCTATGGACCAGACTTTCAGGGACTTCTGAAATATATTTCACTTATTTGCAGAGTAAAGAGCTATTCAAATTGTGGGATAATCAGGCCCACTAACATTGAAGACTATGTGTCTCCATGAAATGTATTAGCACCTACTACGAACAAAAGACACTGCTTGGACATTTTCTGTGGCAACTAGAAGATGTGAAAAGGTTTAGACACTTTGTATACTATTTATGGCATTTTTTTCTTCCTTCTTTAGTTTATGAACTTTGCCACACCCTTTGGGAGAACAATGGGCTACAGATATCTCTGCATTGTGACTAAGGTTTCTTAGCATTTGAAATATGCATATGAAAAAGCTCTGGCAGTGCTCCTCCCTGTATTCAGAAAGGTGTGGTTCAAAAAAAGATTGCATGCCTTACTTTAACCAGTTGAAAAGTTTTCCCCAGGAACACCAATCTGCAATAGCTAAAGGAAATGTAGGCTTGGCTGGCAAGAGTTAATCCATAAAACACAGTATTATCTCTGGTGCACCATGGTATTTCATATCAGACTTTGTGAAGTGCTGTAGTCACTTCGACAGTAACCTAATCGAGTGAAAGTGTTTTTAAGCTCTTCTGCCTCTGCACAACAGCTGTTGCTACATCATATTGAAAAATAACACTTATGTCTACCTATTTGAATCACCCAATTGATAAAATGCTGAAAAATTACAACATAAAAAGAAAAAGGAGAATTCCATATATAATATCTAAATATTCCTTTCAACAGTGGTGAGACCAATATCTGTATGTGGTCTTAACAGTGTTAAGACCACAGAGGGAATTGCCATACGCTGCCACAGTGGGCACAGAAGTGAGGAATTTGTGATAGGAAGGCCCTAATTCCAGGCCTGGCAGAAGCAAGATCTGATTAGCACGTCCTGGTTAATGGATCTGGACAAAAATTCTCACTATGGCAAACTGTGTGTAAAGAAGCAATGGCTCATACGCACATCACTCGTAAAATAAAGATCACACCAATTAAGGGACAGACAGCATCTGTTGCCACCAATGGCCACCAAGGCCCCCCAGATATGTCTCTGTGGATACCAGGAACCTGGGCTGTATAAAGATGTTATTGTTGTCCAGGTGTTAGGAAGATAAATTACTTGTCTGTAGAACTTGCTAAAGTTTAGGGCTTGACACGCTTCAGTGATCTCAGGCCTAGGGGGAGGTTAAAAAAGCTTGGGAAGGAAAATGTATCACTGATCATGGACACAAAGAATGCAGAGTTTACAGGCTACAAGGACATTTGGCAGAACTTCCAAGGTAAGAAGAAATAAAGTAATAAGAAATAAATGCAATTCGCAGGGGGAGATCACGACCACTGACTCACAACCCACTGACCTAAGAAACCCACCAACTCAAAAGAAGAGTAAGACTGAGCGGACTAATTAGCTTTTGAGTTGAAGGAATCATTTAAACAATAGAAGACAGAATATTAATTAATAAGAGATGTATAAATGGTGAAAAGTTTTGAACGAGCCCAGGATTTCCATCTCTCTCTCTCTCCCTCTATCTCTGTCCTCCTCACCCTCGTGCCCCTCAACTCTTTTCTATTTCTTTCTATCTCTCTACCTCACACTCATTGTTAAAATAAATCTGTATTATTGACTTGTGCATGTGGTCTCATTTGTACCTAAATTTGGGCAGAGGCATCTCTTAATCATTGGGTTGTAACAACATGAGCCTTGCATGAGAATTAGGCAGAAGAATTCTAATTTTTGAGTACCAAGGAAGGAACAAAGTTGTTACAAAAGACCCCAAGCACTTGGCACTGCTAGTAGTTGCCCTTTGCAAGGCAGCCCAGGATATTGGCTATCTACCTTTAAAATCCTTGTAGGAGCAAGGAAGCCTATGAAGAAAGGGGCGTTCTATCTCACATTAGATCATTAGTATATTTTATTTTGAGATGTCTATCTAGGAGCAGGAGGACCGAATCTTCAGGGGGAAATTACACTGTTAGAATAACCTGCCCATGGAAAGAAGTCATACTTCATATTTCTCCCACTCCTCTGTGTTGCAGTCATGAATGCTGCTAGGATTCATACAGCCATTTCTAATCTGGTTCTGAGTCACACATGCCTCTTGGTAAGGGCGTGCCCATAGGCAATATATTCCCTTGGTTAATTATTTTGACCGGAGTGAAAAGTACCTTGGTATGAAGAGGTAGCACAGGTCCCAACCATCCGCTTATTTTATGTAGGGCTGGACTGGGAATTTAGGGAGGAGGAGGCCTTGTGTTAGTCACCTTCAAGAGGAAGGTGTCGCCCTATGCATGAGCATCATTTCCTTTTCTATCTGCTGCACTGGATTCCTTTTTTGCGTAAGTGACCCCCTCCCTTTTGACTTAACCTGTTAGAACAGCTACCTACATGTGTAGGTGATCTTAGACTAACCTTAAGCAAGAAAAATGTGCAGGTGGCACAGATGTGCAACCCACCTCCCAGACACAGATTACACTAACTGTAATTAACATGTGTAGGTCTGCTAAATGCTTCCTTGCAGCTGAGCACCATCCACTGCCTACACCTATCTATATGTTTCAGAGTGTTTAGTTTTAGACATCTTTTGACATGAGCTATATTGAACACAATTAACTTTGGAGAAATCAGGGCCAATGAATAGGACCATACTAGTTAACTAAGTAGGAGTAGGATCTGGGCCTGAGCAATATCCTCTGTTTGTCCGTAATATTATCATGCACACTTCTTGACACAGTATTGTTCATGGTGTCTCTGAAAATGACTAGGGCATGGACAGATCTCTCTGTTGCAAGCTCTGGACTGCTTTCAATAGAAGTGTGGATGAGGCCAAATAGCTCTTTTTGAAAACTGACTTTGGTGATACAGGTATAGAACATGCTGTGCTGCTTGTCCTCAGGCCAGATATTGGGCTTTGGTATATTTCATTTAATAGCATAATTGTAGCTGCTTTATCATCTCTTGAAACTAAAAAAAATTGACCATTACTTACTAGACTATCTCCAAATATTTTGGACATAACAGTTACAGAATCTTATAACCCAGAACCCCATAGTTAACCAATCCTACTGGGAAAGTCTGAAGTATTAAAGGATTTCTCCTTTGAAGGACTGAGTGTATGGAAAAATGGATAACATATTCAATCACATATTCCTCCCTTTTTGGGAGGAGTCACAGAACAGTATTTGTCAAAAATATTGGCTTCTGAGTCACTGCTCATTCCCAATTCTCTATTGTGAATCTACAAAAAAGCTCAATAGAGCTAGGCTGCATTATGCTATTTTCATGATGCCATCTTATAAACCTTAAAAAGGACGTGGAGGTAGCACAATATCGTGTGGTATGTTTTGTACTGAAAAATGGAAACCCAACAAAAATTGTCAAGAAAATCATGTAGAGAAAAATGCATTTTACTAGCAATCAAGGGACATAGACTTTTTTAAAAAGTGTATAAGCTAAAGCTAAGAGCACTGAACACAACCATCTTGTTCAGAAAACAATGAGAGTTGGGATGTATGATAATGTATTGCCTCTGTAGGGTGCTATAAGCATTTGTCTTCAATAACACTGAATAAGCCATTCAAATCTAAATTATGGCACTTCTGAAATACTTATGTTCAGTTTTCTGCCAGTGCTACTCTGTTTTAAAAGTCAACAACCCCTACAGGCAGTTTCTTAGCAGGCATTGTAAGAATTCTTTGGATGGCAAATAAGCCTCCATTGTTGATGACATATTTAAAATGAGCCTGCTTGAAAAAAATATCCTCCAAACTGTGTTAAAGATCTGAGCTACAAGAGATAGTGGCCTCTGATTGTTAATCAGTAATGTGTCCCTATTGCTGGTTTTTAATAAATGATAAAGAGGATTTAATGTAGGGAGGAAGTCTAAGATATTTCTTGCTTTCTATCATAAATCATGACAGACAACACACTGCTAAATCAAGCTATCATAATGATTTTGGTGGGGTTATATCCAGTTATATAAGCCTAGGATGTTGCCATTTATATTTGTATTTATTTTTCAGAGAACTCCCTCTTTTCTTCTTGAGAGAATGACAAGGAAAAGCAGAGCATTTACATAAGTTCCAGCAAGTAGGTTACTGATAGGTAGATATGAAACAAGTTACTGTCAACTCCAAAGCAATTTACTAGTTGAACTAAAAAGAAAAATACAAAATTCCTTGATATGTGATAAATCAATAGAAGTACATGGCCCAGTTCAATTATTAGCTAAAATACTTCAACTGATAGTCATCATCAATATACCTTACTTGTATTTTTTGCACTGCACTTTTCTGACACAATGGAAAAATCTGTCTAGAAGAGTGTCTGTCGGTACTTCAACTTGGATGTTTCCTTGAGAGCAAGAGAGGTAGTGAGGAAGATATAATTCAAGTTCTGAAATAGGCTGAGAAATTAAATTTCTCTGCATTTCACTTCTGTCCTTTTTTCAATTAAATACAGACGTTATACTAGAGAATTAAAAGAAAACTGAAACCTGGCTGCAGAACAGTTCACACACTCCGGGCATGGCTCGATTTGTGTTACTTGTTATACTGAAATGCAGAGACCAAGTTTGAATTCCTCTGAATTTCTTCAGAGTATGGGAAAGCTGAATTTCTTCAGAGTATGGGAAGTTTGTTCATGGAAAATAGTTATGGGTCATTTTCACTGTTATGCTGAAACTGTTCAGTTCCGGATACACAGCACTGCATCATATATTCTTTATTCACTAGGAACAATGCTTTCATGTCGTTACAATACAGAAAATGAGAGTGTTAAGCAGTAAGTTAGATTTGCTTTAGTTTAAAAAAAGTTTAAATCTTTCCAGCTTTAAAGTATTAAGTAATCAACACAGCTAACACCAAAAATACACCATCCAATGAATGTACTGGTTGTCGCAGACCAGTCACTAGAAGACAGATGTCCTGCCTTATTCCTAGGCTGAGGTCAGTACCCCTCTTGGAATTCCATATGGATGCATTTTCCTATAGACCATTTATTCTGTCACACCAGACACCAAAGACTTAGCAAGGACTGCGTTAGAATAAGCCTTGGGCTTATTTTGGGTAGCAGAACAGGCCTGCTCTACCCCATAGTTTCTTCTCTGTGTTCAAAGGCCATAAGTACAGGAAAATACCAATTTAATTTCTCCAGACTGTACTGTTTGCAACTCTATTTGTGTTTCTCAAACACTTTGGCTAAAGAAGCCAGTGCTGTAAGACAGGTTTAGCGTATCTCTGGTTTAAAAGTGGAACTTGTCTGGTTGAATATAAAACAATAACAAATTCATATAGTGTAGCACCTGAATTTTGAAAGAAAAATGTTTCAAAACAAAAAGATATTCGTATCCTCAGGTGTTGTTATAAATCAAAGCCAGATGTCCATTTTAAATTAAAGTGTACGTAGATTTTTAAAAGCTAATTCCCATTTAAGGCTAATTTCTCATTTCTTATGAGGAAAGACATCTGTTTCATGTGGGAGGCAACTAAAATTTCAACATGTTCGTAAAGAGAGGTAGTCACTAAAGTTTCTTCTTGACTGTGAAAAGATAAACAGATAGTACCTGAAAATTCAAGGACTTCTGTAAGTATTTTTCACTTTCAGAGACACAGAATTTGAGGTGTACAAAATTCATGTATCTTTGTGTGCTTGTATTCATTAATCCTGAGATTGTGGTAGTTAATAGTTTATTCATGATGTTTTCTTGTCTGCTGCTCTGCTTTCATCAGCTGTATTGTATCAGGTAGAACCAAGGTTTAGACAATAGCTCCATGTTACCAAGTACCAAGCCTATGTAAAGGTAACCATCAACAAAAATACAGACTATTACTAAGTTATTTCACGTCAGTTTGCTTTGTTTGTGTTCAAAGAAGTTCTTAATTTTCATAACGACAATAGGACTGAAGTTTGCCCACCATCTTGCTAAATCACCTTTCACATATTTCATTACAAAAGTTCCCCAAATATAAAACAAGGGTGGGCTTGTATAAGATGCATTAAAATCAGCCTATCTTAAACAGAAGCATGGAGCTGTATACAGTATTCCTGTGAGAAAAGTATTGATTCCATACTACCCTATTGACTAATAGTAAGGCAGCTCTTAGCCTATAGACAAACTTATTTTCAGCCATTTTAAAGAAAGAAAAAAAAGTGAACACAAGCTCTTCCCTCCTTTGTTTATTGCTGGCTGTACTGAAGGAGAATGCAAATGTGAAGAGATAAGAGAGACTTGCAACAAGATCTCATGTGGGAGGGATTTCCCCCCAGATCTTTTGCCTCTGCCCACATACTCAAACAAATACTTAATGCACATCAAATCCCAGTGTGTGTTCCCCACGTAACACTTCTGCAGAACTTTTCTTTGGTGAAATATGGTGTTACTTCATGTTCATCCATGTAAATACCTGCAAGTTTGTAGCTGAGAGGCAGCCCTATAGCTCTGCAACACGTATTTCTGTGGAAAATCAAAATGACTGTAGTATATTTTTCCAAATGGTAATTGCTTGGTTTTCTGTTTCCAGGTCTGTGAAGGCAGTTCATTTTGTGAAACCCAACCCTACCGCACTTGAAAAGAACAGCAAGCACAGAAGGATAACAACTCACCCCTACTCTTAATTGATCTGGTATTTCTACAAGGTGCCACCCTTTTCCACACCTCCTGCCTCCTCCTTAAGTGACTCAGCCTCTGAAGGAGAAATCTCTTGGCTTTTCAGACAGCTGGATGGGGAAGAACAGTTCAGCTCTCTGTCTGCTTTGATTGTGCCTCCCTTCCAGGTTGACTAACCACACCAAGCCACGCTAGGACTCAAACTTCTACCGTATCTAGGTAAGGATGTTTACTGTTCTGGTTTTATATACCATATAAATGTAGGGAAACTCCTACATTTTCAGATGGTCTGTGATTTTTTTATGTCCAGTTTAGGATGCCACTTCAAAAGATCTGATTTTCAAGAGGTGTGGAGAACTTGACTATGAAAATGCAGATCTGAAAGTTTTACAGTTTAGGTGTTCAGATTCCCTGGACCTTTCTGACTTCTTCTGCTGTCTACCATCTGACTTCTGACTTCAGATTCCCTGGACCTTTCTGACTTCTTCTACCATCTTATTATTTATATTATATTGCTGATTGTATTTTATTCTAGTGATAATTCTCTGATGATAAACTCACGGTTTAGACTACTTTTCATGAATGGCTGTTTTAATGTAGTTTTTGCTCTTTGGTTAATTTTATTGTTTGTTTATTTTCTTTATTTGGAATTTTAATCTAAAATTAATGAGTATTTAATCTTTTCTCATTTTCTTAAGTTCTCTTTAAATTTATTATTTTGAAAAAAAGAATTAACAACAATTTAATTTTCATTTTCACCTTTGCAAAAATACCCATTCTACTTTAATACAAGGACTTATCTATACAATGACCTGACCCAATAAACAGGAAGGGCTCTACATCAAACATCATTCATAAATTGCATGACAGAGCTGAATAAAGAAAATTAAAATTATCACCCCATTTTCCACACTCTATTAAAAAAAAAAAAAAAACAAAAAACCCCTACATTTAAAACTGAACAAGTATTTCTAATTTGAAAATACATACAAGTCTGGATTGTGACTTAGCCGATTTTACATTAGTGACAGTTCCGAAGCTTCTTTCAAAACAGAATCTCCTCCGCCCACATCTCGAAAAACCAGTTTTGAGAGCTCTTTCAGCTACAAATAGATGAATGATTGCTGTCATACATTCACGTGTTCTCTAGTCCTACCTTGCTTGTTTTCTCTTTTACACACATACACATGCTATTTCTACTTTCTGTGTGAAGTATTTTCTGTGTTATTAGTTCTGTGGACAAAATGGTAGAGTAAAATATTCATTTAAACACAATGTATTCTTTCCATAAGTTCACAAATGTATTATATGGCTATTGCTCTGATACGTAACTCTTGGAAAAAAAATCTGTTTAGGAACACATTTTTGTAATTCTTTAGTGTCTGTAAAATAAATGTAGTTTTCAGCAAAAGGACAAAAAGACTAACTAATTCCCAAACAGATAGAATCATGTTACTAGTGGTAATTGTGTAGGGAAGAAAGTAGAGTATCAGTTACACATATAGATCTGCACCTGTCAGAAAGGGCCTTTAAGACTATTTGAAGAGCTCATATTCTTGTCTGTAATAACAAATTTGGATGTGTGAAGGATTGTACAGCCTTGAATGACTCTGGCTGTGATGATGATTTGCAAAACAGCCTTTATCTACAATCAAGAAATTCTTATTTGAGTGTAAGTATAGGTAGGCAGATCTGACAGCCCAGCCACAGTGTTATTGTTATCTGAGGGGAGAAAGGGTGGGTATGGACAACAGCAAAATTGCTATTGACTTCCAAACCAGAAAGATCTTACTTCACACACTTATGGGTGCTTATCTAGAAGAACAGCTGCAGTGATGTGTGTCCCCAGTGCCTTAGTTTTAGGGCTTGGAAATTTTTATCCAGTATCAAGTCAGAATTACTTTAATCAGTTGCTTGCTCACACTTACTATATTCAAGAGAAATGATGTAGCATTATGAGTTACAAGGGAAAACAAAGCCAAGCAAAAAGTAAAGCTGAAGTAAGTCTTCAGTTCTAATGCAATAATTCTAACACTTTGAGCTCTGGTTACTCACAAGATACTGATTGTTCAGCTTACTTCAGAGCAGAATAGTTCTTCAAGATGAAATTTTGGTGGTTAGCTTCATATCTGGGATAAAGAAAGAACAAAGTATAGGCCTATTTTCTTTTTCATAGGGCAAATATTAGATGCCTTCAAAAAGCTGGAACTTGAAGGACATGTAGCAAACAGTAGTCAGCAAGCTGTGGTTGTGTAGAGCCAGAGAAGAAACCTGTTTGTTCCAGCTGGTGTTTCATGTGGACATGCCAACCTCAGCGACTTCTCTACCATTCAGGCTGGTTTAGCAATGCAGCATGAGAAGCTGGATGATAGGGAAATTCGGGAACATTTCTCTTTTCAAACTAGTTTTCAGCTACGTTTTGTATCACCTGGTTCATTAATAATAGTCAGAAATTTCATGTTTTAAGCATTTGCATTTGGCAAAGTTTTATATGAAAAATCTCAGTATAAAAACAAAGATTTTGACTTTTAAGAGAAGAAGGTGCATCTCTCTCAACACTCCTTCATCATTTACTATGTTGAATTCCTTATTATACAGTGTGATGATAATGCAGTTTCTCTTGCCTCTAAGCTGTGGAAATTAATATTGTTTATTAGCAGCAAAATGCATGCCAACTGACTACTAATAAATAAGGTCTTAATCACTGTCATAGCTAGAAGCCAAAGAACAAAGATGTTTTTTGGTTTTGAAGTGGAAAACATGAATCTTACAGGAAATGCTTCTATTATTATGTATTTTTTAAAATACAGCAATGCATATGTGTGAAGCCTAATCACATAGCAAAGAGCAGAAGGAAGGCAAAAGGACTCTGTGATGGAGGAATGGGTGTGTTCAGACAATCTGAAAACTAGAAGGTCTGGCTTTCAGAATTTAAGGCAGGCCTGGGGAATTCTGCTGATCAGTCACTGCAGGAGATGAGAAGGAGATGTAAAAGTGTAAATATAGGTATTTGTGATAAAAATAGTGTTGGAGATTTGTGCTGCTTTTGGAGTAATTTCTTGCCAGGTTAGATGGACTTTTGACTTTTCCTGAAGTCATGCCTGAAATTTTTTTCTAAATTTCTTTGAGACTATGTTTGGATTTCCCCCCAAATGGTCAAGGGTCTGAATCTAGGACTGGCATGTCTTGAAACCATTTGGGAGCTGCTCACTGGACTGGCCAGGGCAGTTTTAATTTTCGTTTAGAGTTTCCTGACGCTGTTTTTAAATTCAAATTACACTGGAGTTGCATTCCTGTTTGTTTTTGTTTTGCATTCCAGCTAAGTTGTTTTGCTTCAGTGGTTGAGATCTTATTAAGAATGTCTGAACATAATTTACTACTATAGCAGAGTATAGAAAGCAATAACTCTGCTTTCTCACAATCTCATTTACAAAGTTAAAAACTTTTTTCATCTCGCTTTGGTCTGAAGATGAGTTGTTTACTGACCTGTGTGAATAATGTGACAGTTCCAGATCTTTATGAGCTGATATTTTTAAACTAATGTGATCCTCATAATCTCTTGTCCACTCTCTCCCCTTTTCAAATACAGATACACACACACACACACACACACACACACACTTAGTTTAAAATAGTGAAGATGAAGGAAAAAATGCTCTGATGAGCTGTGTTCTTCCTCTTCATGCAAGATTCTTTTCATTTCTAAGATCTTAAAATTTAAATCTTACTCTGATGAGTCTTGATTGCCTGTGCTGCAGATTAAAGTAAGATTTTTTTTGTAACTTGCATTTTAAATTTTAATGAATTAATCTTTGATATACAACTTGAAAGCTCAGAGGTAAGAAGCAAGCCTTGAGGACAAAATGGCAGTATTTTGTAGGACTAAAATGCCTGGCTTTAAAATTTCAGAATACCTGGCACATTTTCAGTGCTGACTGTAAAAAGGAGCGTGCCTGTTTCTTATATTCATTTATGCATACTACTTTTGGGTTGGGAGACTATGCAGCAGTTTATTCTGGATGGTGTACACATGTGAAACAGAAATATTGTTTTGCCCTAAAAACTTTAAAAAATGAACATAGGACAAGAGACAAAACATAGTTTTAATTAAATAATGGAGAATGAAAGAAACACACTTGCCGGACTCTCTCATGGATACAAGCAGGAGTTGCAAACCTCTTTATGTCACTTTTCATCTTCACAAAAGAAGTCTCCTTTTTCAAAGTTTTATGATTCATTTCCCTGAGGAAATGGCTTTAAAAGTACTTAATAGAAAATAAATCCAAAATGTTTCTATGCAAACTACTA
The DNA here is from genome assembly GCA_013397935.1 of Dasyornis broadbenti. Classification (NCBI taxonomy): domain Eukaryota; kingdom Metazoa; phylum Chordata; class Aves; order Passeriformes; family Dasyornithidae; genus Dasyornis; species Dasyornis broadbenti. The sequence continues at coordinate 816,542 of VZRN01006453.1, forward strand.
CTTCTTGAGATAAAGAAGTGCCAGTTCTCATTGCTTGTAAAATATACTGAAATATCAAACTTTCTATTTTCCTGGGTCTGACTGCATAAGATGTCCAGCTGTACCTAAGCTGGAAAAGTAAATCACAGACTTCTCTATCATCTTGGGACAGTTCAGGAAAACTGATAGTGAGAGTGGTAACTATCTAAAAAACCTGAGTGCTCGGTAATCTACTTGTACTGTTTCTAGGAAATTCAGTGCATATATGCTTAAAACCTTATATAAGTATTTTTAAAAGGTATTTTATAACTTACTACAAAATAAATAAGGCTCACCATAGCCTCGAGCGTATTTTTATTGTGTGGGAACCAGATCCAGAAGTCACATGTTTTCTACACACACTGTGCCAATGCCTGTTTGATACCGACAACTAAGGTTAAAAAAAACAAATGCGGGTAGGAGATTTTCAAAATGCCAGAATTTTAACCTCTAATAAATATTTGGAATTTCACAATGGGTTAAGGTACATTCAGACTTTAGGACTCCAATATTCGTTTTGTATTTATATCTTTACTTTCTAAAAAGATCTATATTTGTTTATATCCAGATTTTGGGTTACTGCTCTGTGTTTGCTTGCTTGTTTGTGTTGGGATATTTTTTGGGAGGCTTTTTTTGGTTTTTTTTTTTTTTTTTCTGGGTGGGGTTGGGGTTGGGATTATTCTTTTTTTTTTCATCATAAACTTTTTTTGATAATTGCCTGGCAGTAAAAGCATAAGAAAAGTAAAATCTGCTCTAAGTGCAATCTGTTGTGGCATCCACAATGTTTTAGTGTTAGTACAAGGATTAGTCTTAAGCTTTTGCCAGAATCCAAAATCTTCTTCACATTCCATCAGTAAAGAAAGAGCCACAGGCTCCAGTGTCAATCCACTCTATTTTAGGTGTGTGAGCAACACTCTTTATGCCTGTAAAAAGAAAAAAAAGGATAATGTGTCATCCAGAGAACCAGGAATGCTTCTGATTTTTAAGGACTGCTTCTGTCACAGAAACTGTTTGCTGGTGCTCCTGTAAGTTTTAGCAGTCTGACAGTGGAGCTAGTTGTGAGCTTTCCAGCACAACATCGTTTTCTTGGAAAATGCTGCTTTACAAAAAGGAATCCATTTGCTAAAGAGGGTCAGTTTTGGCCAAACTCTTAAGTCAATGTTAGCATTTGGGGCTTTTTAAATTTAAGGGAGAATTTTCTGTCATCGAAATGTCATTATGTTCTGCTTGATGCTTTCTCTAGGAAAGCTGGTATTCACAATCCAGTTTCAAAGCAAAACATGAAATCTTTTGAGAGGCTCAATTCCCAAGTAATATGTATATATATATTTTTAGTCATCAGTCTTGGAGGCTTTTAACCTGATTTGAGGTAAGGGAAGAAGTCAGTTACTGGAAAACCATTGCAGAGCAGTAGAACTGCTTCTGTCCTGGCCCCCTGCATTAGCTGCTGGCTACTGAATCTGAGAGACCTTGTCAGCAGGGCTGGATGAGCTCACCTGCACTCAGGTGCTGAGCCAGGGACTGATACCTTCTTCCCATTACGTTTATCACCTCAGCCCATTCTTCAATACTCCATCTTGCCCGCTGAAGGCTCTCACCATTCCAAGTGTTCTCAGAGAAAGAGCTCCCAACAAAGAGCTCCCAACAAAGAAGCGGCAGTGTGACAGGCAGAAGGGCAGGCCAGGAATGCACATCTTTGTCACCGGGCAGGGAAAAGCCCCAGATTCAGTCCGAGGAGGAGCGGCTGGCCCTAAGCCTTTCCACCCTGTCAGACTAAACTTGTGCAGGGAGGTGGTCAAATTGGGCAGCAAACTTGAACTGTGTTAGGGGCTGATTCCTGATCTCCCTGTCAACTCTCACTTCCTTTTTTTGTAGTTTCCTTTTAGATTCCGACAGAAGGACAACATCCCACGGAACAAATGTCAGCTTTCAGCATACGGAAACAGTCTCCTAATCCAAGCGGTAATACTGAGTCTCCTCCACGTTCCGCTCCGGGGACACTCAGAGGCTGAGGCATGGCCTCGCTCCTGTCCAGGCCTCGCCACGCCCCTGGCGCAGCTCCCTCAGGGGGCACTGGCAGGAGGGTGATTTGGGCCACTGTGACCCGCTTCAGATGCCAAACTATTGGTGTTGTGCACAAACTGTGGCTGGCAGGGATTCAGGCCAGAACATCCCAGTGGGCAGTGGTGTGTGGTGGAATAGGGGAGCCAGGCGGTGTGGGGCAAGGTGGTGTGATTGGTGTGGAAAACCCACAGGAGCAAGTGGGGAGATCCACTGGGCTCAGCACCATCTCTTTGACTTGCGCAGGGAAAACAAGGAGAAATTAAGAAAAATTAGAAGGGAGGAAGGGGAGAGAAAAGCTGTTTAATCATTGCCTGATGAGATTGTTTGCTCCTCTAGAGGAATAAAACTTGGAGAGGTCTGGAGTTTGCTTTCTATGTGGAGAAATTAGTAGAGGCAAACCAGAAACATGATGAAATTTTCCAATTCCCCGAACCTCAAAAATATTTCTATGTACTGAAAGGTTTTGAGATACATGAGAACCTGGTTTGGATGGGATGTGCCAGGCTTAAGTGCATCAAAATTAGTGTAGCCATAGTAGGGAACTGCTTGGCTCTACTGTGTTGAGGACAGAAATTTTTATTGTCAAATTAAGACAGGGATGAGCTGCATCTGCCTGTGCTCGTGTGACTTAATCTGTTGTATCAGATCTATTGTAAATTTTTTAGCTGAAGCTTGGGAGAATATTCATTAGGCCAGAAATGAGTACTCTTCAGCAAGCCTGGGGCCTCAGGCATTAGCAGATTGCTTGCAATGTTTATTGACAAGAAAACAATATGTTTTCCTTGTCTACCACCTTCATATGAGGTTTCATGAAACCTTCTTTGTACTTAGCAATTCAAAAAGCTATGATTTCTGAGAAATCCAAGTGATTTTTGGGTAGATGATATCAGTTTTCCTAAAGTACTATTGGTAAAAAAGCCAATATGGCACATGTACGGTTAATTTTAATAGTTGGATATACTTAATTATAGTACTTAATTATACAGAAAAGATAATGTGATGTTCATGTTATTAAAGAATTTTTCTTCAAGATTCAGAGAAGGTTATGGCTGATAGTAGAGAAGAGATTAAAAGGTATTGCAGACAGTTGAAAGTATCTTTGGCTAAAACTATTAAGATTAAAACAATGCGGGAATCATATCCCTTTAGCTGCCATCAATTATCCTTGCTGTAAAGAAGTTTTTTCTCTGGCATGCATGAACTTGAGCTCATATTTTTCCTACTTCTGAAAAATTAACTTTTCATTTTCTTTTTTCCCCAATTCAAATGATTGTGCCAAAGTAAAAATGCTTAAATATTTGTGAGAAATGTACACATTTTTAGAGCAAGTGCACTTTATATAGTCTTGTTTGCTAATTAAAACTATCTCCATTCTTGACAGTGACTATGAGACAAAATTATTATTTAAAGTGGTGAAGGTTTGGTTTCAGTTTGCAAGAAGTGTTTATTTTAATGGATATTCTCATGAACCACTGGAGCTATTCAGACAATCCTAGGATGCCTTCATTTTTTTGAAGTCTCTAAAATCAGATTTTAATAAATATTTTAAAGAGAAAAACTAGCTCAATAGGCAATGAACATGCTGATGCAGAAGTCATGCAGTGAGGATAGATTAGTTTTAATTAATCTACCACAATTCGCAGCTCATTCTTACAAACAACATTTTTCATACCCCTGGTCATTTGTCAAATGGCTGGATCTATGCTGCTTAAAAAGAAGAAAGCCAAACCTGGGCATCAAGGCCATGAGACAGAAGCACACATCCGTGCTATCACAGCCATGGCTCCTTAAATATTTGCCCTTCTCTAGCACCTCAGTCTTGGAGAGACCAAGTCCAACACAGAACCAGAGAACATTTACAACTAGGCAAACATGAGTGATCTGTCTGAACCGTTCATTCTTTCTCTTTCACTTGGCTGTATGGCTGCATCTATAGAGAATCGAAACAGTCACAGTTTGAGCTATAGGCAGATTTATATGTACATATTTAGACTGAATTTTATTTTTGTACGTCAGTGTCTACTTTTACAAGAAAAATGTATTTAAAAATGCATTCTTGGCCATTGTCACAAGATAAATATTTTGGTGCTTTATTATGATTTGGTCTTCCACTCACTGTAGCTATTTGTCATTTTTTAATGTTATAACTGCGGTTGAAATTCTTGTATTAAAAGCAAGACGTACATTTTCTTATAAATCAGAGTGGAATGCCAAAACACAGCACTGACAAATGACATATTACTGACTGCATGTGTTTTCTGTGGAGCGTGTTCTTTCTACATACAGTGTTTACAGTCTAATTACTGAAAATCAGATAGTGATGTCTCCTGAAATTTGGCGTCTCCTTTTGCATGAATGCTCAGAGAATGAGGAGTTAATGGAGAAAACCATGAGGATCTTTAGAGGAAAACACAAGATCCTCTGTATTTTTCATCATTAATTTTTTTAAATTAATTGGTTGTTAACAAAGATTTTGCATATTTAATTTTTCACCTTTTCTTGTCTGGAAAAGTTTGGGACAAATATCGCAATTAGAAAATAGAATCTCTATTTAGTCTGAACTTCTAGATTTTTCATTTTAATAGGCAATATTAAAATATCACATCAATATTTCCTCTCACCTCAAACAGGCCAAAAATCATTGCATATTTTTGCTTGGAAAAAGGGCCAAAACCCTCATGAAACGAAACCAAAGGAGATAAAAATCAACTTTCTAATACAGAGAAGAATCCATATTCTCCCAAATCAAGTGAATGTCATATCACTAGTTCCCTAATATATTAAATATCAACATTTTTGGACCAATATAATAAATATCAGCATTATTGGACAAAGATGTTTTAGGTGGTTTTCATAAGTAAATGAGGATTACATGTTTGTACAGCATGTCAGTGTGCATGTCTGGCTGTCTCTCCCAATAGCCTTTGAAACCATGCACTAATTTTAGTTAAATTTGATGTAAAGGTATAGATATTAAAGGTATTGCTTTTATTAAAGTTCAGTAAAACGAAGTAACTGTCTAGAAAAGAAACTCTGTTCATTCAGCCTTTGAGGAAAAAGCTTCAGAGGGAGTCTGCCTCTTTGAGAAACATATTTTGGGCTGGGTGTAGTTGGAGGGCCATGTGGTCAACTCAAGATTAGCCTTTCGGTCAAAATTTGCATCCTGTCACACATCTGTAAATCCAAAACCCACAGACAATTCCCCAGGAAACAGGATTCATTAGTTTGACTTTCCTGGGATTACTGTGGTATGCAAATTTCATAATTCCTTTATCAGATCTATGAAATGTGTTTACATTAGAAATAGGTGGAGCAGTTTCGTATTAAGGATGAAACTGAATTTAGTTTGCTAAGCTGGGCTTCTGCAGGCCCTTCACGGTTGAAGCCACAAACTTTTCAAGGAAGCAATCTGCACTGAACAGGTGTGATAACTGAAAATTCCATCTGTATTAAAATTTTACATATTTTGACTCATGTAATAGTATTCTAGGTTTCCAAAGTTATTCTACATGTTCATTTTCAAGACATGTTTCTCTACATTTGCAGATAAGAAGAGTCCCTCTGTTGCAATGAAAAGCAGACAACAGGCTACTCATGATGTTAATAAACGACGGACCCTTTTGCAAGACAACAGTTGGATAAAGAAGAGGCCTGAGGAGGAAAGGTAAGAAAAATACAAAATGCAATTTTTCCATATTTAGTTCAGTATGCCATGCACCTTTTCATGGAGTGTCTACTTTTACATGGATGGTATCAACCAGAATTAGGGGAATTCAATCAAATAATTCTTCTTTCTTTATCTTGATGAGGTATTGATTGCCTTTTGGAAGTATTAGCTTGCTGAATATTCATTGCCTATGTTTTTTGTTGAGACTTTTGAGTGCTGACTATTTGATGAGGTTCTGCTCTATGAGAAAAATCCCACACTTGACATATTTAGGTTGCAAGGTTATGATCTGTCTTTTTCTTTTTACAAGCAAGAAGATTATAAATCTTCTCAGGTTCTTTTATGGAGCTCAAGTCAGAATCAGTTTAAATTTACTCTAATGTAAACTAGGACTTACGTTACAGTAGATACAACGCCTTGAGACTATGTTGTCATTATCTGGTCCATGAACAGCTTGTAGGAAGAGATAATTCTGACTCCAAAATATCTGTAGTCTTCTACTGCAGTGTTCTGCACCTGATGCAATTACAGTGGCAGCGGACAGCTGTGAAATCTAATTGAAGACAGAAATCTTTTGTCAAGAAAAAGTTATCTATTTTTAATACTCCAAATTTTACTGTTTTTCTTTTGCTTGAAGTGCTGATGAAAACTATGGAAGGGCCGTGCTTAACCAATACAAATCCCAAGATAGCCTACACAGGTATGGTAGAGTATCTGAACATCTTTCTAATTATATTACCAAAGAAAACTGAGTATCCTTTTATTATATCCTGTTATAGCAAGAGCTTGCTTTGTTCAATTTTAGTCTATACATATTGTCACAGTAAATCTGGCTCCAGTGTCAATAATTGATCGCTGCAATTGAGGCAGGGTTGGATCTGTTGACACCCGGATGGTCTAAAACACTGTGTCACACCTTAATCTGAGACATAGATATTGTTTTATTAATGATGAGTTGTTTAATAAAATAAGTGACCAAAGTGGCATTTCTAAACTTTTTATTACAGCAGTAGCACAAATGAAAAGGAAGATCATAAGGCTGTACTTGGACGATACAGATCTGATACCACCTTGGATAGGTAGGGCTTTTTTTCTGGATGTATTGTATTTTGTGATTGTCATACCTATGAGAGGTCTTAAAAATGAAAGCATGAATGAAGTCAGTGCTTGGTTTTAAGTTTTCTTATTTATTAAACATCCAACTGAAAGACTTTGAATGATTTTTGCATGAATTTTCAATGAGACAAATGGAAATGTGATTTAAGAAAAGGTTCTTTTGACACCTTCTTCTTCTTCTTTTGTACCAGTTTCTGTGTATTGTCCTCATAACTGTAAATATCTTTCCAGAGATGAAAACCACTCCTTGCCAGTTTCCTCCCTTTCAAACTATAAACCAGTCATATCTCCAATGGCTAAGCACAACATGGCTAAACTTATAGTTCTTTGCAAATACCATGATCAGTACCAATATCAGAGTCATGTTGTCATACAGGTATTTAATTTGAATGTTCGGTTCAGCCTTGTTCTCTGTTGGGTTAAGACATGACCATACTTGTGTTTGCAGATTCTTTCTGTGTTGCATCTTCAAAATCCAGCCACCGTTAACATCTGGTATCCAAAACATGCTGAGGCTATGAGAGCCAGCCCTTAAATGCACACTGTGAAAAAAGAGCACTTTGTTTAGTTGGTTTTTAGCACTGTGTTGTTTTATTTCATGATCCTTACTTCTCTTGTAAGAAACAATGCAAAATTGTTACATAAAATTTACCTTCTCCAGAACAGTTTGAAAAAGAATAGGCTAGAGACTGGTGTGGTATCACCATCCTACTTATTCTTCTACAGCCGAGTGAATCCTGCTGTATTTATTCACTGCAATTAACCTGTTCCTCTTCTCTGTATATCTTTTATTTCCAAGTTAGTATTTTTGATCTGGGGATCTGAATCTCCATGTAGGTATTTAAGATGGGTGCACACCTTGCATGGATACAGAGGAGTAATAACAAAGATTTCTATTTCATTTGCAATTCCTCCCCTTGTACTTCATAACATTGAATTTGCTCTTTAGAGTGCTGCTGAGAATTGAGTTTTAATTTTCACAACATTATCTATATAATTTCAAGATTTCTTTATTGAGTGATAATAGCTGGTTCAGAGATAAATTGTTTCTCTTGGCAGGCATTACTTTACATCTTAAGAAAAGTGAATGTCATCTGCCATTTTAGAAATCTGACATGTTAGCAAATGACTTCTGAAAGCTTTGCCAGTCACCATATTTTTTGACTACCATGAATTAATGACATTGGCAAGCAATATTGTCTCAATCTCCTTTTTTCCAGACAATTCATGAACTTATGGAAAAACATAGATCTTGTACAGATCTTTCTTTCCACTCTGGAAACTTTCCATTTATTTCAAACCTTTGTTTCCTACTTTTTAAGCAGTTATTTCTGCATGGAAGGGCCTTCTCTATTACCAACAGGAGATCAGTTTACTTAAGAGCACTTAAAACCGATTTCTATGAAGATTTTTGGAAATCCAAGTAGCATATATCAGCTCTGCCACACTTACCCACATGGTCATTCACTTCAAAACAATTTTTAAAGCTTGATCTTTGTGCCTCAAACCCTGATTACTAATTTAGAAGTCATAGGACAATTTCAGTTTCTACAGTGTCACTGAGGAGCACTTTCATTTTGTACTCTGTATCTTTTTGGTTTATGGTGAGATATTGAAATATCTGGATTATTTGAGGTTGTAAGTTGACTATGTTTGTGTTTTCATATACACAAACATGTAACATAAAGGGTTCTTGACATGCAACTGATGACAGAGAATACCAAAAAAGATTTTAGGTGTGAATATACACTTCTGATAACTAATGAAGAACATAACATAAATTGAGTGAATAATGATGCTTCTGCCTTGAAATGATCACAATGAGGAAGCTATGGTCAAGTTTATATTCCTCAGTCATCTATGGTCTTCTCAAAACTGTGGAACAGAGCAATTCCAGGATTAATTGTGCACATCTGTTGCCAGCAGGCAGTTTTGTAAGGACTGACCATGAGTTCTGCAACTCCTCAAATTTGCAGCCTTAGGCATAAAAGGGTGTGGTGATGTATCTTAGCACATTTTTTGTAGTTGAATTTGGTACTTCTGCCTCCTCCATGAAGGATGTTCTCTGCTTGGTACAATTCTGTTATTTTCTTATAAATTAATTTTGACAAGCATAGCCATAGTATGGAAGCCTCCAAGCTTATAACAGAACAGTTTGCAGAACACTTATATTGTTTATCTGCCTGTGTGAAAAAGACAGGTTGTTTTTTTATCCTGTCCAAAACTAAAATGCAGAGTTGAAAACGTTGCCTGTTTCTGGAATGTAGAAAAAAGTCTAAAGAACTGTTTCTAGCAGGTGCTTCTAGAGAAGAATTACCTTGACAGTGAGGATCTCTCAGACCTGTTTACAGTCTTGTCTTGTTGCCTATATGGAAAATTACTTCTGCCTAGATAAAATTCTGTCAAATGGGAGCTTTCTATCCTGCAAAAGGTCCTAGGGAGTTACCTGTTTTCAAGCTAGATACTAGAACATTTCACAATTCTGCTGTGCATCTCTTCTGGCCATTACTGTAGTATTCCAAAAGGGAAGGATTTAAGGAATCTGGCTTTATCTGGATGAATATCTTTGCAATGGCTAGTTTTCAAAATGACAAAATAATAATTGAAATATGAATTTAAAAAATCTTTGAGGACTAAAGGAATAATTTTGAGCTCTTCATTGCATGTGTAAATGTGCAAGTAAAAACATTTAAAAGCCGTATTATGTACAGCTTTTGCTTCCTGGATACGACTATAACCATGTACAAAAAAGTACTTTTCTTGCTATGAATTTTGCCTAACCCAATGGCTACAAAATTTAAACATCATTTTCCATTTTAAGGATCTGGGAGTGATGTTGCAGATAACTACATGCAATGGCACCATTGGCTGCAAGCACAAGGACATACCAAACACTCTTAAGTTGTTTATAGAAACCCAAAGATTGATGGCAGTAGATGCACATGTACTTGTATCAGCATTTAGATCTACACTATTTCCAAATAAGACAACAATCGCACTATGCAGATGATCACAGACAGCCTTTCCAGATAGGTGGAAAAATTTTATTTATCCTTTCATTTCTCACTTATTATTAGCGACTAACTAAAGATTTGACAAAAGATGGGAGAAAACTTAAAAGTCAGGTAGTGATGAAAATTACATTGCTATTTTTCCCTGTTCTAAATGCTTTTAAGTCCAGAATAGCTTCCAGAAACACTAGATCTTAACTGCATCTATAGCAATTAGATCTGAATAGATGGGACCGAAATAAATGAGATACATTCATTGTTTTCTTTATTAATAATCTAATACTTTGGAATGATAGAAATTACTAGGAAAGAATCAGAGAGCAAACCAGAAACCATTGTGGTTTGCTGAAACCATTGTGTGATATGAACTTGCTTTGCACATCTTGAACATTGCATGAATCATTTCACTGATGTGAAGAAACTACAATAGAACCACTAAAAAAAATCAAAGTGGAAAGTGAGAAAGGATGGAATAGCTCTCATATGTAGGATGTCTGAAAGGACAAAGCATCCTCAGCTTGGAAAATAATAATAATATAGGGAAAGTGAGTAATGAAAGTACATTTTCTGTTTGTTGCACTGTAAGAATGAGGAGATACTCTATAAATGTTTGGAAAATGAATTAAGAAAAGAAAAAGAAGCTATAAAAGAAAGAGAGAGAGAGAGAAAGAGAGAGAGAGAAAGAAAGGAGAGAGAGAAAGAGAGAGAGAAAGAAGAGAGAGAAAGAGAATGAAAGAAGAGAGAGAAAGAGAGAAAAAGAGGAAGGAAGGAAGGAAGGTGCGGAAGGAAGGAAAGAAGGAAGGAAGGCGCGGAAGGAAGGCGCGGAAGGAAGAGAAAGAAAGAAAGAAAGAAAGAAAGAAAGAAAGAAAGAAAGAAAGAAAGAAAGAAAGAGCATTTATTTTTCCTTTAATGCATGCATTAATTGTAGGAGTCACTGCCACAGGATACCAGAAATTTAAATTGGTTCAGATAAACATTACATGTGTAAATGGACCATTGATCCAGGGGTGTCTGTTGGAGACAATGTTGCGGGTGTGAACAGAGGATATTCTTTGACTGCTTATCAGAAGCTGAAAAGTTATAGGAGGAGAGGTTAACATTAGACTTACTTTTCTTTTACTTTTTTTTAAAGCTTCTGCTGCGTTGGGCAGCAATGGAGTAGGATGCCAGATAGAACCTTTAAGGCTTTAGAATGAGAAAATACAAAACTACTTAAAGCATTGTGCTGGAATTTTGAAAATATGCAATGAAATGTGAAAGAAATGCTGTTTCATTCGTGAGTGGGGAAGGAAGAAGGAACACTCGGGTTTGCATCAGCAGCAATGCCAGCAGGTTTAGTGAGACCTCTAGTGATCTTCCCAGCAACTGTAGCTGCTGTCACAGTCACAAGCTGCCCCGACATGAGAGGATTCTTTGCACAATTACATTTTAAGCTTTGCAAAAGACACAGAGCACACAATGGTGCAGATCGTGTCCCAGAACCCCCTGGAAGGCTTTTCATTGAATACAACAGTATTCTGTGCTGCTTGAAGGCAGGTTACAAAATGTTTTACATGTAATATCAGATTATAGTTCTAGGATTAATTACTTTGTATCTGTAGCTTCAGTGTCTAGATGGGAGTAGATAACGAAAATTTTAAAAATTATATATAAATTGTAGCTCAAGATGTGTTTCAGCTGATTTAACCAAATATTTAAGATAACACTCTCAATTTAGTATTTGTCCTCTATTTTAATGTACATCACTTTATATTTGAGCTTTTCAGAGTCCCCCTGTTCTTACTAAAGAGTATTCCATATATAGGAAGAAACTGGAATAAAATAAGAACTTAATCTGCTTCAGCTATGATAGCTACGTGGTGTTTCCTGTGAACATTTTGAAGGGTTTTAGGCAACAACTGTAGAATTCATAAAGGGCTTGAAAAATCATGTGGTTGTTTCTTCATGTAAATGTCATGGCTTAATGAAATCAGTTCAAGCACAAATAATCCAGCTTCATTCATAGAAGTTATTCCTGTAGGTCAATACCATGCTTTGCCAGGGATTTTGCACTGGGTTATTTTCACATCACATTGATCTATGAAATCTGTAAAGAAAACAAGACTCTTGCATCTTGTTATTCTCCAGGGATGGTGAGGGAGAGGAAAAGTAGTTCTGTGTGTGCTGCTTGACTGAAGATTGCTTTCTTTCTAGTATTCTGACCTAATTCAAAGGAATTGTAATAAATTGTTAGCAACAGTGAGGCTTAATACAGTATTATTGTTTGAACAACACCTTTGAAAAAACTTTTTCAGTGAGCTCCTTAGAGTCTTCAGATAATAATGCACTAAATTTATATAATTTCAGCTTCTGTTCTATACCTATTTTGATACTAGAATATTTTTAATCAGTGCACAGGGCAAAATGATACTCCATCTTTTGATTTTATTGAAAATGGATTTTAAAAAATGTAGAGTGTGCATTATAAGTAATTTCTGTGTTTCTGACAGAATTCCAGACAGAAGTGATACTGATAAAATAAATAAATCCCCAACTCTGAACCATAAACAAAACAACAGGTATGGATTTCAGAAATGTTATCATCTAAGTATTATAAGCTGTAATTTATCATGTATCATTCATCATGCATTATCATCTAAGTGTTATATATTAGCATAATTTTAGAATTCGTGTACATACCAAGACTATAAAGAGAAATTATTTGTATGGCATATGGCCTAGTGTAGGCTTCATTTGACTACTTGACCTCTGGAATGTAGTCATCTATATCTAGATTATCATATACTCTTTTTATAGATGGTGAGGAGAAGAAAATATTTTCTTTAGAATAAGAGGAATTGTCCTTATAGAAGCCTATTATTCCACACAGATTAAAAGAGAGAGCAGCTCAGATGACACATTTACTCAGCATAATGATTATTTAATAATTACAGTATTTTAAATACAAACAATGGAAGAATAAGAGCATTTTGAAAAGTTTGGGTATGTGCTCTAGATTTCTCTGCATAAAAGCTACTAAATGTAATACATAATTCTGAGGAAGGATAGATGAAAAAATTCTAATTAATGCTTTAAGTGGAAAATGCCATTGTGCATTGCCAACAGAAATCTTGAGTACCAAAACTTAAAAAATTAGTTTTTTATAGGTTAGCTGATTTTTCCAGTGGAAACTTTTTTTTTTTTTCAGAAGGCCAGTCTTTTGTTTAAAAGCTTTAATTTAAAATAAGTTAGCACAACGTTGTTAACACATTATTTAAAAAGTTGCTGTGGTTCAGAGGTGGCCACTTTACATACATAATATGATTCCACAACACTGAAAAATTATTTTCTAAAAAACTTATACCTTTTAGCTGATTGAAAATTTTGTTTAAGAAAGGAAATCCAGGAGAACTCAGCCACTATTCTTGTAAATGCAAAGGGACAAATGCATCGCTTTGTGCCTTCATCGATGTCAGTAGAGTTCTGTCAGTAATAAATTACACAGAACATCGCTGCTAGAGAGCAGAGCAATTAAAATTCATCTTGTGTAGAGTTGAGATATTACTCTGAAGAGCAGATGAGTATCTCTGGCATTTAAAGTTCAACTGAGGTCATTCTCATGATGATTTTGCACCATTATGTTGTAAATCATGGTGATGATGACACATAAAGCATCATATAAATTGGATTTTATGTTTTTTTTTTTCTCGAGATGCTTTTTTGACAGACCAATGATTAATTCTGAAGTGAGTCTTAAGAGAGACTTGAACTGTGTATGTTTTCCTGTCAGAGAGCAATAAGATAATTTATAAAGCTCTATTCTTCAGTTGCTGTCATTATGAATTGCCAATTGCTATCATTAAGAATTGCAGAGGATAAGACAATAACTTTTTGATAAATTTTATGAGAAATCACTGTCTTGGATTTTATATAGTTTAGTTTTACAGACATAATATAAAGTATCTTCCTTGAACAAAAAGTGTAAAATTTAAAGTATGAAAATTAAAGATATTATTATTATAGAGTTTGGAGACTAAAGTGTAGGTAAGAAGTCTAGATTTTAAGAAATTACTTTGGGTATCAAGTAAAAATGCAGCTGTCCTGTAAACATCAAAACCCCTTAAGGTCTCCCACATCTTGTGTCCTTTGGGGTGCTCCCAAAATTTTAGTTGGCGTATATAAACATAGTCATAGCATTTACCATACACATGTGTATCATTCTGATAGGAGAAGTATGGTTTCTTTTGATTTTTTTATAATCTAAAATTATACTATTTTTGAAGATTAGCTCACTAAATATGTTTCCTTAACAGACAATCTTGGACTCCTAATGCAGAATCCACAAACACTGCAGCCACTTCTCCAATCAAGAAAAAAAGGTATTTCTTACCACCACTGCTTGCTTGCCAGAGGATATATAGCACTGCATTAAGCCTCAGTAATGTACCACAATTACATAAAAAAAAATTTACCAACTTCCTCCTCCAGCACACTCAAAGTCCTCACCAACTTCAAGAATTAAATTTTTACATCCTCTGTCTTTTTCCATGGGATTTACAAGGTTGTCTCTGCAGACCCAGTTCTGTGAGCCTGGTGGACATGGTACAGTTGATGCTAACCCTTGGATGTAGCCCCTAACTCAGCTGGTGTACATGTTTTCAGTGTCCAGATTCAAAGCATTGTAACTCACTGTAATTGTGAAATCTCTGATGCCAAACTTGATCTGTACTGTTGTAGTGCATATGAATCACACAACTTTCTGAATGATACATAGGTACCTTTAAAAATTAAGATTTCAGATAGTATTATCTGGGCAAGAATAAAACCAGGATGTAGAACTAAGTACATTTTTAATTTAAAATGTACTGCTGGTGATAGCCATACTTTTCTGCATCCTTCCCAGCTGAAAAATCTGTTCATTTGTGATTTTCTATTTCATGCCTAAAACATGTGATCAGTAGAATAACGAATGTAGAAATTAAAATGTCATTGCATTTATATTAACAGACCTGTTTGTTTGGTGGAAGTTTGTGCTGATTTCAGTCCAGGCTCTTGGAAGATATGGAAGGCCATCAATGAATTGCACTGCTTCTGGTGTAATTGTTTTTACCTCACAAACAATTGCTGGATTGGTAGTTTTAAGGGTAAAAAAAAAACAAACCAAAAAAAGGAACTGAAAGTGCTTGTGCTGTTTATGTGACCTCTAATAGCCTGATTGTGTTTCTTGTTACTTGACACCCTTTGCTTTGTGCATTTTATCTGGTTGTCCTTTCCATGAATGATCCATTTATTTGTACCATTCAGATTGCAGAAAAGACCACCAAAAGTCACAGAATACGTCTTTCACTATAAATAACATTACTGTATTATTTCCTATTCTATTCCATTTTCTGTTAAAAAATAGTCTAAAAAGTATCAACATGCAGTCTTTGAAAATACTGATAATTTAAGAAAAGTTCCAAGTATTTTTAAACCACTTCTGTTCTAACATTCACAGTGTGCTGTTCAGCCCCAGAGCATTAAACTAAACTCATACTCAAGAATTTATTTATTAAAATTTACAGGCAATCTTGGATGCCTCCCCCAGTTTTGAGTAGTAAGACACCGACAGAAACAGTGGACAACAAACGGTGCGTATTAGTGATCGGTGGTGATTTCCTAATTCTTGGCTGGAGCTAGTTTTGGGAGCAAGAAAACAGTGCAGTTCTTTGATGCACTGAGTTTGACGCATAAGATGCCGTGCAAAGAGAAAGCGTCCCATGCCTAAGTACTTGTTTGGGCTCTTTGCAGCCTGATGCCCAGCATTGTCTGGGGCCTGAGTATTCGAAGTGCCAGCAACTTGAGGTTACATAAGTGCTTCCAAAATTTTTCTATCATGGTTGCATTCTTTCTTCATGGTTTCACTTTGGACTGTTACAGTTAATTGTCCTCAAAGCAAATGTGCTGTAGAGAGACTGGGAATAAGGGCAGGGATCTGTTGGTGCCATTTGGGTTCACAGTCATTGGCTAACCCTTGGCCCTTTTGTGTAACAGTGTGAGCAAAACATCAAAATCTACTTAGTCCCCTGTCAGCAAAGTGTCCAAGAAAGATCTGATCTTAGAAAAAACCATCAGACTAAAGTTACTTGCAGATGAATGTTTAATGTTTACTTGTGAAGCTGTGGTTGTTTTCTGGCAGAATAAAAAGAGAACGGGGAACGTTGCTTGTGCTGTTATCTAAAAGCAGAATATGGATAGTTTAAAATATTTATAAATAAACTTCTATTATATTCTTTTTTTATGTCCCCTACTGGCTGCAGCATGGCCTTCTGCTTCCCTAGTTTTAATCTGGGAAACTTCTAACACGAGTCTCATGTGCAGCAATGATGAAAATTGAATGAAACAGAAACGAATGGATACACTATCATGTTAGGTATAAGCCTTGGTGGACTGTTGTCCAGGGAGTTTATGGAATCTCTGGCCCTGGAAGACTTAAAACCAACTTTACTTTAGCAATTGTTTTTAATCTTATTCTGTGTTTACTACCATCTATCTGTTTGGCCAAGATTCAGTCACTCTCTACCCAGCAGAAAGAGGGCTTCTAGATGCTAAAGTGTATTTTCTTTGAAGTCAGTCCTTACTAGATGTTCTCAATGAAGACAACTGAGAAGAATTTATCTGGCTTTATTTCAATATTTTGCGAAGATCTTGGTAATTTTGAAAGCATAGGATAATGCTCTATATGGCATCTGCCCAGCTTCCAATAACAAGCTGGAATTCTTGTATTCTTCTCAACACTAATTATCCAGTTACTCCTCTAGTCTCACAGTTCAGAGAAGATTGAAATACAGGCATATTCTTTCAAAAGCTTTCATGACCCTTCCTGGATCCTCTAACAATGCCGTCATCACAACAGTTGGCAAAAAAGTGAGGGGCATTTAATGATTACTTGGTTTATCTTTTAAAAGTGCTTTAAAGAAGTGAAAGCTATTTCAAATTGTGAATATTACTGTAACTAAAAATAGTAACCAAAGAAAAGACTTTTACTTGCCTGTGAGTTTCAGGAAATAAAGTGCCATGCATAGATGCTAATAAGCACAGTTTCTAAAGGTCACTATCAGTCTTAAGGACTGAGCAAAGAGCTATGCCATCTATGTCTTTTCTTCAAATTTGAGAATGGCTGACTGCTCTCTGCTATCCTCAGGAAGGGAGTCCAGCAATCATGGGTACGTGGGTTTTCTTGGTCAGGGTTATTTATGTATTTTTGTGATTCTGAGATGTGATTCTAGCCTTCCATAATTAAACATGATATTGAAACTTCCAGAGTTTTTTGCCTCAGTTCCCAACTGATTAAACACACGTTACAGAACACTTAAAAGAAATTGCAGTTGGAGTTAAGACTGTAAGCAGCTCAGTGTAATTGAGTTTTATGGTTGTGAATTGTATGCTGAAAACAAAACACTATTAATGAAAGTGATTAACTGAAGATTGTTAATTGAAGAATGATTGGTTTAGTAACATAAAGAATATGGCTTGAATTTAGTATTATGCTACTTGAGTTAAATATCCATTCTACATTTAAAAAAAAGAAAAATATTATCTTAGAAGAAAGAGAAAGTAAAAGTAATTGCTGTTGATTGATCTAAATCTTGCAAAGTCCTTCAATACTAGCATTTTGCTACTTGGTTTCTGAAATGTTTATTCTTTTCTTTCTCTAGAACCACTTCAGAAAATTCAGAGGCTCCAACAACGTATGTCTTACTTTGCTCCTTAGTTGATTAGAAATGTAACACACTCCTTTGCAAAAACCTTGATCATTATTTCACATTTATTTATAATACAAACACTGTATAATTTACCTGGGAGGATACCTCTATAGTCAAGGTTGCAGAAGTGCATGAAAAAGACTTCTTTCCCTGCAGAAATGCAATTATTTGCACGTAGCTTAGAACAATTCGTTGGATATTTACTCAAATTGAAAAAACATTCAACTGCATAAAAAATTAAAAACTGCTTTGCAATTTTAGTTCCACAGTGATATATGTTGCTAATGCAAATACTCATTTATATTCAACTGATGCTCTAAAGTCAGTGAAAAAGAGTACGAGCAATGCAGACAGTGTTAATTCAAGAAGTTCTGCACATGCAAAGGCTTGTCATGGAAGGCATTAACTTAAGATGAATTGATGTAAAGTACTCTAAACTTAATTGAGTGTCTGCAAAGGTCACTCTAATTTGAGAAAATAAGTTTATTAAATTATTTCATTAGTTAAATTAACTTTTCACATGGTCTACACTAGGAAAAGATTACTTAATCAACCTGCAATTTCATGACTTATAATTAAGACAGCTACACAACTTGTCATGGTTTCATTGCCACACTAATGAAAAAATTCTCTAAAGAAGCAGGTAACCCCCATCAACTCTATCTGCCACCTTCTCCCTTTCTTATAATTACTCATAATTTTAGTATTCCTGTAGTGACCAGTTTGATTGTTCACATAAATAACGAAAAATAAGAAAGTGTAAATGTTTACGTATTTAGCTTTTAAAAAATCAGAACTTTGCTATTTAAATTAAAGTTTTGTCTTTATTAAATAAGATTTATTTATTAGGTAGGAGAAAAGGTTTTTCAAGATTTTTTTACTACTAAAATAATTTCTGAACAGTAACTCCACTTTGTTACTATACCCATACTAGCAAAACAGCTAGTCTAGGGATATTAGTTTTTCAAAGGCTCTGTGGATGTGGTAATCTAGTGAACGAAAGAATTATATTTAAATTGTTAATATATGTATAATTCTTTATACACATATTTTATATATATATATATATATATGTGTATATATATATATATATATAATATATTAAAAGAAAAAATCCATGAAAAATTTCCCAAAGGAAATGCAAACTCACTGTAGATGCACCTGAAAGAAATATAATATCTACAATGATAAAGCATTTAAATGATACAATGTGTTTTCAAATAGTTTCTTGTGCCTTAAGTATGTTTTCACCATTCCTGTTGCAGGGCTGCCCTTTCATCAGAACAGGTGACCCCTCAGAAATCAAAGACTGATGCGGATGATCAAGCTACAGCAAGGTAACATAAACGGTATAATCAAAATGATGTTTTGATAAGCATTGATTAATGTGATATTCTGTACTCAGTTTGCTTTCTTTCTATATTTGATAGCTTGTTAGGACATAGTCTGTGTGATTAATGCAGCATTTATCAAGTCCTAACGATTGGTCTGGAAGTACAAACTCTGAGTTCCCTCTCATTGACTTGCTAAGTTATCTCAGATGTTTCATGTTTTAATCCTTCAGCCTGTCCAGCCTGCAGCATATAAGTAGTTGCTGCTAACGTTTGGAAACAGAAAAATTAGGGTAGTATGGGTTATAGAGTGTATTTTCTTTGCTCTTCAAGACTTTGTGGGAGAGGTAGTAACTACACATTACTGTGTATATAAAAACACCTCAAATTGTGCATTGTAGTGTTAACATTTTGAATAGTGAAAACCCAATGTATACCTTTTAGGGTGACAAAATTTTATGTTTCAACAGATAGACTTGTTTTTGAGGGATGAGTTAGATGGCATATGTACTGATCTTTGAAAGTCTGCAGAATATCATAAAAACCGTTGGTGGAAAAGACATAGACTTTTTCCTTTTTTCTAATTTTTAAATTAAAATTTTAGCAAATTGTAAGGTTCTTTACTGATGGAGAGGTTACACTTTTCAAAGCAATAAGCAATAACTGCCCCATCTCTGGAAGTGTTACAGGTCAGGTTGGATGGGGCTCTAAGCAACCTGGTCTAGTGGAAGATGCCCCTGCCCATGGGAAGGGGATTAGAACTGGATGATCTCTAAGGTCCCTTCCAACCCAAGACATTCTATGATTCTATAAACATGCAAAAAATTTTACTCTGTGACATTGACCAGAGTAAAATGCCTGAATATGCAATTAAAAATTGAATTAAATTAGAAACAGATTTCTAGATATGCATTGAGAATTATAATAGCTGATTTGCAGTTTTTATGTGGAAATATAAAATGGTTCAGACACTGAAATTAATTTAAATTAGCTAATTTAATTTAATTTGATTCATAAAGTTCAGTTTTGTGTGGTCTGAAGCTACAGTCTATACTATTTTGAATCATGTTCCCCTCCCCCAAAGTCCTCAAAATGTAAAACCAGTACAAAATGACTAAGAAAGCATCCAAAAGATGTCTGACAGTGTAATCCCTAGGAAAGAAAAAAGAGAAATAAAAAAAAAACCCCTATGTTTCAGTGAAACATTTTCCTGTCAACAAATGTGGGAGATCATAGAGAATTAAATGCGCCTAGTATTAACTAGGGAAGTCACAGCCATTCTTCACTGCTAAGGGCTTGTTAGGGTCTGACTTAATCCTCACCCTCAATCAGTTCACATTCATCATCCCCTGGTTGCTCTCATTACCATATCAAGCTCTGTGTTCCTGTCCCTTCATTGGTGAAGAGCTGGAGGAATATTTTACTGGTCTAGAAGTTTCTATGGCAACACTGCACTGCTATTTGTGTCAGTATATAAACTGTAAGTAGTCTGTAATCTTAGTGGGCAAAATTCAGCCCTCTCTACTGCTGCTATAATTCCTTTACATTTGGCTGGTGCTTCAGATGTCATCCATCTGCTGCTGATGGGTTAGCTTCACAAAACTACAGATTTTTGTAAAATTTATGCTAACTAAAAATGCATTAATCAGCTACCAGCAAAAGTTTCTTTTTGCTGTTAAAGATGTCACATAAATACTACATTTTTGACAAAAATGGTTGTGTCACAC
Source organism: Dasyornis broadbenti (assembly GCA_013397935.1). Taxonomy (NCBI): domain Eukaryota; kingdom Metazoa; phylum Chordata; class Aves; order Passeriformes; family Dasyornithidae; genus Dasyornis; species Dasyornis broadbenti. The sequence continues at coordinate 837,200 of VZRN01006453.1, forward strand.
AGGGTAAGTAAACAGTTATATGAAGAGTGTATACATAGTAACATCAATTTGTATTAGAATACTATTTTAACTTACAACCTTTAGTTATCTATATTTTTACTTGGAATAGAAAGATTTTCAGGTCATGCTTTTTAAACTTAGACTTGATTGATTACTTGTCTTTCATTCAAGATTCTGATAATGACATTAAAGGAATACTGAATTAATTTCAGTATAAAATAATTGCAAAAATGGTAATTGGCTTTCTATCAAACTTGTCAGTGATATGAGTACAATTTTTCAGAAGGGATTTGCCTGAAAAGGATGTCAGATACTCTCTTTCGGCTAAAATTGTAAAAACAACACCCCATTTTTGCATTGTTTTCAAGGACAACAGTTAGACCTGGCATCTGCCTTAAAACACAGGGTGTGTATATACACATATATATATACGCACACACATATACATATATGCATACATATCTATGCATATATATACAATACATATATACACAGACACACACATAGATATATATATACCTATCTCACATCTGAAGGCATGGACATATGGACCTTTCACCTATAGGATATGATTAATGAATTAAATAGGCATCTCATGATGAACTGAGGCATCTATAACTACTCTAGGCAGCATAAGTAGGCTAGGACACAGAAAAAGTAAAGATAACTACTGTCTAATAATTGTGCATCTTTCAGAGCATAGGAGGTCAAATCAGGTCTCTTGGTGTCTCACAAACGCAGCAGCAGATGAGCACTACACTGGATATGTACAGAGACGTTTTTCTGATTTCCTCAATGGGCCTTTTATTCCTTGCTTATCAAGTACTTTCTGTGCTTTTTTCCACATCAGTGAAGATGCAATTCACTCTGCATTTTTCTATTCCATAATTGTAGTAACTATTAAATGCATGTGTTTAAAAACTGGCATTTTCTAAAGAAAAATGTTTGTAGAAAATCATGTAGAAAATCACTTCAAACATTCTGAGGGTGTTTAACACAGCTTTAGTCAGTCTTTCATTAATGATTACAGTTAGGATAGAAAAAAAATCTCTATTTCTCTAAAAAGCTTTTATAATGGGGTTCCCTTGTATTGAACTACACATCGTTACAGAAAATAATGGTATTTGGCACAGTGAGCCACATTTACCAGGGCATTTACAAAGTTATTACCACCAAAGGATGCAGAATAATCAAAAAGCCTTATTTCCAGAAGTTCATACACTGTAGAACTAAAGAAATTACCTTTTATTTTTCATAGATATATCAGAATTAATCCACCTTGGACATACCTGAGGGAAAGCTTTTGAAGTGATAGTAACAGGGGCTATACAAGGGATTAGAGAGAGATCTCACTCAGCTCTTAAAGCATCTGTAGTGAGATTGTCTGCTACCAGGGAAAGACTATTAGTCTCTAGGGGCAAAGGACATACTGCAGAAGCTCTTACAAAAGGATGGCTTTTTGGTATGCCAGCTACAGAAGTTATCTTGAAGAAAATATTTCAGCTGTGTATTTGTAAGTATGTGGGTGAGAGAGGCAATTTCTAGGGAACAGACAACAAGGGACTAGAATCAATTTTTCTAGCATAATTAAGAGTATCCTATATTCTTGCTCCTGTACAAGTTTTTTCTATAGGGTACAGAGTAACTCACTGTTATTACTCCTGTCAGGTAGTAGAAAATTCAGACAATGCTATAAAACTGTGTGTACTGTGCTCCTTTTTAATGATATTCCTAGTTGACTCAAGATGTGTTCCAAGTTCTCATTGCAATAGATTGTGAAACAACACATAAATTACCTCTGCTTAAACTAACTCTTGTAACAGGGACTCACATTTCTATGTCTATCAACATCTGGGAACTTGGAAAAGTGGAAAAAAAGTAAGACACAGGGGTTTTTTTGATTATTAAAAAAAAAATAATAATTATTAAACTGTTATTCACTTCGAATTTTCCAAACCAATGGAATTAAACCCATGATGTCAGGTCTTCTAAATGAACATTTATTGACAAAACTTTTCTTGTTCTAGAGCTGTGTAAAGCACAAAACTGAGAGAACACATGGGTGTATTTTGAGACATTGGGTAATTATGTGTTCTCATTAGATTGCCATCCCTGGAAGTGTCCAAGGCCAGGCTGGATGGGGCTATGAGCAACCTGGTCTAGTGAAAGGTTGCTGCCCACAGCACGGGGATTGGAACTGGGTGATGTTTTAAGTCCCTTCCAACCCAGGCCATTCTATGAGTCTATGAGACAGGCAATTCCAAAGAGCACTAAAAATATCCAAAGGAATTATCTTAGGTTGAACTAAAGTTTAAATGGCCAAAATTTGGAGGCACGGCTCCTACACACAAGTCCTGTGTGACTTTTCCTTTGGGATGTCTTTTATTTGCTTTGACTTTTTAGTTAGATCTTCTAGAGACCTCTAAAATGTTCTGGAGGACACCTGTATCCCTCAAACAGTTGGAAGCAAGGATACTGAAACAAAACTCATGTAAGCACACCCATAACTCAGTAGCTTGCTTTTGCTACAATGACAATAGTTTCTTTATGGTAAAGTGAAGTGGCTTTACACTTTCTAAATTGTTTTTGATAGTACAAATCAATACAATATATAGCTATGGGTTTTTTTGTTATTATTTCAGCAGAAGGCCCTTCCAAGTGACAGGCTCCTTCTGTCTCTCAATTCTGATAGATTTGGCATTCACTGGAATGCTGGTTTGCAGCTTTTCTGCATGTTGATACAAATGATTCACTGTTGCACAGCTTCTGTGAAGAGATCCATGCTCATTATTCTTAACTGAAACGTTAATACAGTGCTTATAGGGTCATATGTATCCTTTCAGAAAATAGAATAAGTAGTTTTTTTTCAGTGATCTTTCCCTGTCTATCTCCTAGAAAACATTCTGATCAACAGCTTCTTCCTCTGTATTTAACTCCAAAATCCTCTGGGCTAAGCATTACGCTGCTTTTGGCACAATATAAATTGGCTTTCACAGTTAACTGCAGTCCTCTTCTGTTCCCTCACCCTCAGCTGTTATTGATGAAAGGTCTGAGCAAGGGCTCCTGGCACTGATTAGTGAGCATAGCAATGTGGAAGGAAATGCACCCTGCTCTAGGATAAATGCCAATCTTTTCTCAAAAAATTCCTTTATTCATTCTCAGTCATACTTGACAAAACCTGATAAAGCAGCCATAACAGCAGATCAAAATTCAGCTGGGCCCATGATGTTAAACTTTATCCAGTAAGATGTCTGACACATTTATTAAACTCTAGACCAACTCTTTTAGTTCAGAGTTGGAAGGTACACCTGGCAATTGGTTGTTTTTGTCTTCTCCTGACATGAGTAGTTCAGAAGTGTCCTTCTGCTTTTAGCCGGAGTTTCTTAGTGTGGTCTTTGCATATTCCATCATGTCAGAAGAAGAAGCTGTTGATCAGAATGCTTTGTAGGTCAACTGAGAACATCGCTGAAGAAAGGACACCAGATGTAACTTGTTTGGTGTCACATTTGAAAATATTAAATATATCTTATTATATCATCTATTAGAAATAAGGAGTCATCTTAGTAGTTTTTATAATTCTGCTCTGTGCTTTTAATCAGAAAGCAGATGCAGATCTATTAAAAATACGGTGCCTGACTCTTTTATTAGATCTGCTCATGATTATATTGATGATGACAGAATGACTAGATTGAAAACCTCTCTGAGTATCCCTGGATTTGACATCAAGTGCCCCAGTCATTAAAGGCATTCCAGCATGTCTGAAATATGCATGGTCCTTCAGTTTCCTAGTCCATAAAGTAACACCTACAATATTGGTGCTTGGGTATAATGTCAACTCTTTGTGTATCAGCAAAGATGGATGCTGAAATTCTAGGCAACAAGGCAAGAATGCCTTCAAGAATTAGGGAATATTTGGAACTAGACAGAGGCTCAGGACTTTTACAGGTTACGCAAGTATTCACTGAATAACTAGGGAGTTGTGGGCTCATACTCTGCTGCCTGATCCTTGAGGTTCAAGAGCTTAGCTGGCATCTGTTTAAAATTTTGTTTTTCACTCCCACATGTCTAGGATCAACTTCAATTTCACCCCAGCATTAAGGATAGTCAGAAAAATGTAATCAAACTTTTTAAAACCTATTTTTATTGATGCTTTCTTCATTTCCTTCAGAATTTGCGAATACAAATATTAGAAAGATTTTCATTGCTTTCACTAAACAATAACATCACTAAAGCTTTTTTTGTAGGTGTGATTCACATTTCCTGCTTCCATGCCATTTGAAACTTCATATGAATATTTACAAGATTAAAAAAAAAACCAAGAAATCAGCAAAAATTATGAGGTGTGCTTGACTGTGTGGATCAGATTCATTTGTGTTTTCCTTTTTGATGGTGATCTGACTTGTCAGCAGTTACACCAGAATTTCAGAACTATTATCCACTGAAATAAGTGAGATTCACAGGAGTAGATCACAGAGCAGAAGGACTAAAAAGTATTAGATCTGTATCTCAAGCGAACTGAGTTAGAAACCAAATGCAGACTGAAAAGCAAAGCAAAATGTAGACAATTCCTCTAACTTTTTACAGACCATAAAGGAAAAGAAAACACACTTTGTGATTACATATTACATTAATGTTTATGCTTTTAAAGATTATTTACTGAAAATATCCATAGATCTTTCATACATTAAATCAAGGAAGACATGAGATATCTTACATTAATAGAATCAGGTAAAGCAAAAGACACTTTTTCAATAAGTGAAGGAACATTTGCTGTTATTGATATATGGTCAGAGATACTAAGCTTTTGAAATATAGCTGATTTCTGTACAGCTTGTCACACAAGCCTTATATAATTTCCCTTTCTGTTTGTGTCTCAGAGGCATAGGGGTCCAAGATAAGGCAGAATAGGAGTCCTTGGTTAAACTGAGCCATAAATTTTGCAGGCAGCCTGCCTTGACAGCTTTTTTTAAACCTACTTTACTTATGTTCTTTGCTAGTCTTTTATTCTGCTAGACTCTCTTCATTAGTTGTCAGATTTCTAATCCTATTTTACACAAGAAGCTAGAGGAAAAACAGCAGACAGCAGCAGCAAAATTCATGGCTAACAAATCTATAGCATGAAGCCCACAGTGGCCCAGTTGCACATGGGTTTTTCTATCCTTCAGGGTGGGGCTTTCTTTTGGATTCACAGTGCTATTTTGAGCATTTTTCTGCAGAGGTGTTGTTGAAGGCAGAATAGACTTTTTCTGCAGGAGGTGGTGACTTACAAACAGAAAAGTAAATAAATCAATAGAATTGTCATCCATACTTTAACAGTAATGACAAGCATACCTAAGTCTTAATCCAAATCTTAATGTTTCTATTTTATAACTAATTAATTTTCTTCAGTACTTGAGATCCTTTTGTACAATATGTGATACAAAATCTTCTGTACTGCCCTTTATTTTTATGTAGAATACAAAAATACATATTAGTTATTCTGAGTTAGGTGCTCCTAAAAACTTCCAGTCATGTCCTGAGTCTTTATTAAAATATTTCACCCTGTTGAATTTGTGAGCAAACTATATATTCTCCTCCTGGCAGGCTGCCTGATCTACCTCATCTATTTCAAAAATACTCACCCTAGGCAGAATATTCACAGGGATTTAATGGCTGTCTCAGAAAATACTGTACTTGGAGGTTGCATCCTTTGGAATGACCTATGTAAAACGTCAACATTTATTACAGGCCCCCTACCATATTTGAAAGATATTTCCCCTAGTTTGCCTAAACTGCTTTGTATAGAAGTTTTATGCTACTGTTTGCCATCATCATCTATGTTTTAAAAAGTTGTTGACAAATGTAAGAACTATGAATTCCATTCAGCCAGCCTTGGACACCAAAACAGTTTATTTTTTCACATGAAAGTGATACTTGCAACTGGAAATCCTTCTCCACAGAAGCCTTTCACTGCATCTGATACTCTGATATTCAAGGAATTAATGCATGAGTATACATAATCTCTTTTCTACCTTAATACTTACCATCTCTTTTAGAAATATTAAAAAATATATGTTATATTGCTGATTTTTAATAAAGTAACAACTCTCAAATGAAACCTACCCTGAAATTCTGTTTAGGTTCTGTAATGCAGATATACTCTAATTTTTAATGTGAGGCTGGATTATGTTTTAATATCAACATACGTTGATAGCGTTGTGAACTAATGCTAAAGTGAACAGAGTTTTGCTAACAATGAGAGATTTAAAAAGTCAGCAAAAGTAGGTCCTGAGCACAATCAGATAAATTCTGAGTTATGCATCATGTCCTACAGCTTGTCCTACCTTACATTTTATCCCATTATTAATAATAACTCCTTAACTTCAGTTGCTAATAACCTGAACTATGATTGAATCAGTAGCTTGCACTTGTGTATCTATGACCTCTGCTTTGCACTAAGCCAGTCACCTCAAGGCAAAGAACTTGCAGGGCGTCAATCCTAATTATTTACTGCTGTCATGTCAAGATGTTTCATGAGGCTGAAAGTTTGAGAAGTGTTACCAGTACCATAAATTAATATCTTCCAAGGTCCTGTTTAACAGAACTTTTGTTTCATAGGAACCATAATGTGTATCTGAGCAGGTCCATCTGCATTTTTGTGCTGCAATCTGCAGCTGCAACTGTTTCTGTTCACTTATTAATACTCTTCAGAGTTAGTGTTCTATGAATGAGGCTGTAGATGATAAGGAGTGCACAACTTGCCTAGGTAGCAAGTAAAATCTTCCTTGCAAGACAGTCAGTGCACTGAGATACCCAAAGCACTGAAAAGAATGAATGAGAGGAAGTAAAAAATGCTGTCAAGCTGCAAAGTCATGATGATTTAAAGATTACAGAACTCATCTATCCTTCGCCTTGCACCAAGGATTAATGTGGGCCAGTATATGCATTTCTGAAGGAACACGTTGTAAATTACTGGAAATTTCTTTTCTCCTTATTTCCAAGCAGGCAGTAGGTCGAGTTTGAACTATTTTAGAGAACTCCTCATTCTTGTTTTTGAAAACTCTGTGCAAAGTGAACAGAGTGATTTAAGGTAAAGCAAATCTGAAGTTTTGTGGGAAGAGTGTTAAAATACATATGAAAACTTAAAAAGAACGTGTTTTAAAGCCAGGATCTTTCCTGCTCATCTCAAAGGAGTTTCTTCCTCCCCTTTTGACAGAAATATGCTACCTACAAGAACAAATATATATATGGTAATATGGCATCCCAGTGTTCTAAAATAAATTTCTATAGCATTATTCATTCAATTATGTAGTATTTGATTCACTAAGATATTTTAACATTTCTTACAAAGATTAACATAGAAAGTTCTCGTATTTGGGCCTTGTAGGGGAAGCATATTTTATCTGCATTGTATGGGACTGTTTTTATAGGAAGGCTTCTTCAATTAATGTATCTAATTCTGAAAGAAATACCCACAGAAATTATTATAAAATACAAAATTCAAAGTTGTAAAAAAGTGAATAGATTATTTTATATTTACACTATGAGTAAAAATTTCAAACATATCTGTATTACTAAGCTAAATTTCATTAAAAGCACATTGGGATTTAGTTCTCCAAATACATTCCTTTGACAATCAGACATAGGAGCACACAGACACAGTAGCCTGCAGGGCACAGCTTTGCTACTGTCACAGCTTTTCCATTGCACCACACTGGGAAAGTCAGCAGAAAGGCTACTGATAACTGAGCTGAGTAAACTGCTTATAATCCTGTGATTGCAGCCAGAATGAACAGGAGCCCCAAATCTGCTTTCTATGTTTTGGGTGAATATGCAACACTGAGGGTGATGTACATGTGCAGATTGCACAGCACATGAAGATCAAAATTGAAGTAGCTGCGATTTCAAAGTATCAGTAGACTCTATAGAAGACAAGAAATGCATATTAAAAATACCACTAAGAACAGAAAGGAATGGAGGATTCAAGAGACAAGAAAAATAATAGATATTTTACTCAAGCCAGACACATGCACAGCTGGGTTTGAGTCTGTTTGTTTTTTTTTTAAAGAAAAGTTGCAAAAATATAAGTTAAAGTAACTACCTAAGTTCTTACTTACACTTACTATAATTTTAGTATTGCTACCTTCATATGCTGAGAAAGCAATTTGGCATCCAGTTCACAAAGGAAAGAATATTTTTGGATAACTGCAAGGCTTCAGTTTCTGAAGGAATACTCTGAAAAGTGTGAAATTGGTGATAATACAAAGAGAATTTCCAAAAGTATATAATTTATTAATGACCAGTATGGAATTCTAGCTAAATTGCTCTCCTTGCACTGAACTGTTTAATTCCTAAACAAATGGAAATCTTGATAATCTTATCAAAGGGAGCTCCAAATCTGACAAAGATTTTTATGATTTTTATGACTTTTATGACCAAGAAGAAACCTGAAAAGGCTACCTTTATCTTTCACCGAGATGTTGTTTCATGACAGAATAGGTCAGAATGCAAAGTCAGTAAAGAAAGATAAGAAACATTGTTGACTGCCAGGTTATAGAATGGGTCCTAATAGAGGTCATATCATCAAAGCCATCATTCTTTCCCCATTGCTTTTTTTTGAGGAGTAAATTTATCACTTTTTTTTTTTGTAGTGAGTTAATGCTACTAGATGGTAGCTTTTTAGGCAAAGTTGCTGAAAAATTTTCAGTAGAGGAGTTTACATTTTGAAAATGCATTGTCACGGAAATGAAATATTTCGTAGATATTTTAACACAGTGTAAGCCTTTGAAGGGAAAGGTACTCAAAGCAACACTCCATGTTTTGCATTGATAGTGTTAGAAGTTTCATTCAAAAAGTATAAAATACCTTAATTTACATTTCTATTTTTAATGGTTATGTTACATTAATATATGTTTAATATTAGTATAATGAAAAAGGGAAATTAATTAACCAACAAGATCTAATTCAAGGAAGATTTTTTTTCCTTACATCAGATATTAATGATAAATCACATTTTATCTCTTGTGTGGAAATGCAAGAATTGGTGGATGTAACTAGATCTCAGCATCCCTCAGTTTAAATATGAAATTCCTTGTGAGAAGGGAGAGTTTACTTGGGATGGAGGTGATCTAGATAGCCTACCAAATAGACAAAAGGACTTTTTTTTCATTTAGACAGAAAGACTTAGTCCATAATTGCTTTTTAGGTAAGACATGATTCACACATATCAGGACTACTTGGTTGATTGTACTACTTGCTAAAGATTTTTGGTTATATCATAACATGTTAGAAGTCAGGCACTCTTTGAAGTTGTCCACAATTCATGTTCAGCAGGAATTATCCTTTTTGACACAAATACTAGGTATAATTTGTTGTTTCCAAAACATAATTTGGTCCTTTTATTCCAGGAAGAGTATATGCTTAATGTGCATATGGTGGGCATATTGCTGTATCTATAAATAGCCTTGAATTACTAAAATGATGGTCATCAGTTTAATTTTTTCTTTCATAAAGACTATGTCAATTATAATGTTTTTAAAAATGAGTATTTAATTTGACTAATTGACAGCTGGCTATACTAATTGTGATTTGATCTGGGTTTTGTTCTGTCTCTAAAGGAACCAAGACCTCGATAACCTCAGCAAAGTGAATCCAAGTTCTTTGACAAGTGACAAGGAGTAAGTCTTTAAAGTTCCTCAGGCCCTACTTTTCTAAGGCAGTGAGTAGTTTGCAACTATGAGGATGTCAGGAAAGGTAATGTTGCTAATCTGTAAAATGTTTATAGATTAATAAGTAGCATTCCTTATGCAGAAAGATGAATATAAAAATACAGATTAATTCACTGGCATGTGCACTATCAGCTGAACAAGTACTACCTATGGCAAGCTTCCATGCATGCCTTATATGCTTCCACAATTAAACTATTACTGAAATATTTTGATATATTTGGAGAAGGGGCAGTAAACAAAATATTGTAGAACTCATGGATGTTAAGTGTTGCCCAGCAAGGTGTAACAAAGCATTTCAATCAGCAAGGGAAGCAATCCACAGAGAACAGTTTGAACTCACTTTTTTGAGCAGTGTGTCAGTTCAATGAGTTTCAAGCCAAGTTTCTGGAGTTCTGCAGGCAGCCCTTCAGCACAGAGAAAGGGAGGAACTGGTGGGGTACTGTGCTAGTAAGAGCTCTGTGATATTTGTCACACTGAGCACTGATATTCTACAGATAAATTTCAAAAACCATGTTCTAAACAGTAAGGACACATAAATGTTACCAACCTGTGATCATCTATTGTACAGTAGACAATCTTACATATATGCACACATACACATAAACATACATATAGATATACATTTAGCACTAAACTCTAAGTTTGGTATCTTTTTGGTTTTTTAAATGTTAATTCACAGAGAATTTAGTAGGATAGAGTCCAAGGCTTTGAGATACTACTGAATTTTAGGAATATCCAAAGTTTTCAGCCTATCATGGATTGAAGTGACCAAATTATGATTTTCACAGAGCTAACTTGGCCTTTTGTTTTGCTTTCTACTTCAACCCAAAGAGAATCATGGGGCTTTTCTTACAGTACTTACAGTGCTTTTCATAAGTCATTCCATTCTCTAATTCATGGAACCATTTTAAAACAGTAAAGAAAATAGAAGAAAACCTAGCCTCTAGTTTAATTATATTTATGAAATAAAATAAAATGTTTCCTGTGTGTAAAATATATGACTCTTCGGATACTAACATTTTCAATATAAATACAGGCAGGACCAGTGCTTTGTTAACAATGATGACACACAGAGGTAATTTCTTTTCATTCCAGAAGAAAATTTTGGACATTTGGCCGTATATTTAGGTGTTATCTTAAGAAGCTAAAGTTTCTTAGTTTAAATAAAAATTCTTTTTTGCAAATAAATGATGCAAACATGGCTTAAGCTGCTTGGAATCTGTAAATTAATTCTAATTCTTTGAAAGTTTATCTGTCTTCACTGGCAAAGAACAATCTTAAACTATGGCATTGATCCAATTTAAAAAAGCATTTTTATTTCTTTGGATGTACTAGATAATAATTTTTATAAATAAATAAATTGTACAGAACTTTACCTTGCTAGGTGAAAATTATAAACATATTTTCTTCAATAACATAAGTGTTTGCAAATTTTGAACGCAAAATTAACTAAAAATTTACTTTTTTTCTTTTAAATGTGTACATAAATATATTTCTTTCTTTTATGACACTTTATATCTTCCTAGATAGGGGGAGTATCTTAACAGTTCTATTTTGGTTTTTTTTCAGAGGAAAAAGCCTTCCAGATTTTACTGAAAAAAATACTGCTGATCAGAAAAATAAGAGGCAAGCCTGTCATAATCTTTCCCTTATATACTTATAAAATATTTTTGGTTGATTTTATATTAGTATTAATATGTTCTGTTCAGTAAAAATCATTAGATTTTTATTTGTTTTCAAATGAGAACCACAGTGACCTTTCTTCAAACTTAATTTGTCAATGGGAAATATTTTTATTATAGAGCATTTAATATGCAATACTATTGTAAAATTACACTTTACAAACATGACCTATATTAATATATGAACTTTAATATACTAAATCAGCTTTTTTGCAGCCAGTTATTGATGAGTTACTGGCATAAATGTGGCCACATAGACCTAGAGATTGCATACAACCCTAGATAACAGCAGTTGGAAGAGAGATTTGGGCTGGATATGATAACAAAGAAAGGGACACACTTTGGCAGCCGTTTCCATAGCTCATGATGCTGATGCCTGAACTGAATGGAAGTCTGTTATCAAGTTAAAATGACAGAGCTGCAGTCAGTTTGGAAGATGTAGGCAGGACCTTCACCTGCAGTGCGGCAGCCCAATGTGACATAGTGGCCATAACCTGAAAAAGCAACATTCTGGCTGGATGTATGGACGACTGTCCAGCAGTGAAGCAGCTTGCTTGGAGAGGTTGTGCCATTTCTCTCCTTGAAGGTTTTCAAGACCCAACTAGACAAATACTTGGGCAACCTGGTCTGACCTCAGTGCTGCCCCTGCTGTGAGCAGCAGGTTGGACCAGAGAGGTCTTGGAAGTCCCTAAATTCCAGCCTGAATTATCCTACAATAGTATAATGAACTTGGCATTTTTGAGTAATTTGCAATAATTTTGCAGTGTCACATTGGAAAGAAACTAAAAAATATTGAAGTCTGACCAGATAACTACTCATTGTAGTCAGGAATCTTATCTGGGAAAAGCATACAATTTTTTTTTTCTTCTGCAACATAAATAATTCAGCCCATTTAATATGTTTATATTGAATTAAATACATCTATTAATCTGAGGTTTTTCTCACTTTCAGAGATGGGGACCATGGTGATCATACTGAAGTAAAGTCTGCTGATGACCAAAGTAAAAAGCGGTGAGACTCAATTCATAGTTCTCTCTAAAGTTTAAAGATCAAATATCAAGAGGTATAGCTGTTTAGTAGTACCAGAAAATGTGAATTCCTAATACAAGCAAACAGAATTTACCCAATGTGAGTAAGATATCGGTATTATTTCTAAAATGTGCCTGATTAACCAAATATAACAATAAAGCTGTGTGTATTTTGATAAGCAAGGACTCAAACTTATAATCTCTCGTGGAGAATGAAAATGACTACTGACAAGATCCTCCTACCTAAGTATTTTTGGGCTTATCTAAGTGTTCTGTGAATTCAACTGCTGGCATCTCAAACAAATATAAGTAAATGCATTCCTAGTACAAAAGCTTCACTGCTACTAGATTTCATTATTTACAAAAGCTAGGATGCATTTTGGTCAATTAAAGTGATGTTAGTAGTATCTTTTTAGGTACCATTCTGATGGTATCTTTTATGAGTTTTCCATTTAGTTGTATATCCACATGAAGAGCAAGAACTTAGCTATCTGTATACATAGGCACATAGAAAACATTTTTATCCCAGCAGTTCCACTTGACAGTCTGACCAGGGAAGCGTATACTGAGCATCTACAGTGAATGAGTTTCTATTTCAGTTCTGACAGGGCCCTGCCCCATCAGGAGTCAGGCACAATAGAAGTGCCGCTTCTTGCAGCACCGCTCTGCATATAAAGCATGGCAAGCACTGAGCGAGGGTCGTTCAGTGGAGCCTCAGTCCTTGGCAAGCTCACGGAAATAATCAAGCTGCAGCCCACACATCCAGAGCTAAGGCATATAATGATCGCATTGTCTCAGAATATAACCTTTGGCAGAACCAAACAAGAGCAGCCTTTGTCTGAGCTGCTTTGTAAAATCATCAAAAACTTTACTAGCATTTATTCCTTAAATTCTGTAATTTGTATGACAAGATTTATTTATTATGTTTGTTTGCTTGTCATGTTTGTGGCTGGGAAAACTGCAGGAGAAAAAGATTCTTTTCCTTGAATCATAGTCCTGCTTTTTGAAATGAGCCTACATACCTGTTTAGTTGGCCATTTCTAATTAAAACACAACTGTAGTATACAAAAAAAAAAAAAAAAGAAAATCTGGAACTAAAATATACTAATCCTAAGAATAAAACACTACTTTATTCGGGCAAGATACTGACAATAAAATATAGAATGCTATCCACAACTGAGACATTATTGCACAGTTGAAAACCCCAGTGGGCACTTTGAGGAAACTAGAGTTCAATTAAAGTTAGATGAAGTTTCCAATATGAATATATCTGAATGTATCAGGATAAACTGGAGGATTTAAAATGATAGGTCGGTGACTGCATTATGTTTCACCAGCAACAATTTAACAAAAATAAGGTAAATTTCTTTTACCTACTTTTCTAGTTCAAGCTTCTGCATTCATGACTGTAAGTGTAAATTAAAACAGTATAGCTGAAAATGATTTCTAAAAAAGTGTTTATTTTCTTGTTGTGGTTTTTTTTTATTATTATTTTAGGATAATTGAGAAAGCATATGAAAATCCTCCAAGGGCTCCAAATAATCTCCCAGAAACAAACTATTCTAGTAACAGTGAAAGAAACACCAGGTATTGTGGAAAATGAATTGAGTACTGTAATGTCTAAAGTGCCATTTCTCGAAGAAAATTAATAAAAAACTTTTTTATGCAAGAAATTTCAGGGATGCTTAGAAAGATCACATTGGTCTCTGGAATCATGCCAGCCCCTTTTCAAATCTGCTTCCAGGATCCCAGGCACAGGAGGTCACAAATCCTAACTCTAGGGCACAGAGTGGGGAGCACAAGATGCACCTTGTGTAGCTCTAGAGATGTCACTGAAACTATGGTCAATGTTCCCATCCTTAACCTTATGCACACTTGAGCCTCAGCGTGGGTATGAATGGCCACAGGGTCTTTAATCTCTAATATTCTTATATTTGCTGTAGGAGGTTAGAGTACAGTTGAAATTTCTGTATTACAAAAATTCTGCATGACCTTGACGGACAAACCCATAAATTGACTGAGAATAAAAGCAAAGCCAAACAGCATACAATTTAAGACTAAAAATGAATACTCAACAGAAAATTTAATTAGCATTTTTCAGAATTTTGAAATCATACAGGCTCTGAGTTGTAATATTCTGATTATCTTTGAAAGTTAAAATAGAGAACAGTAGCAAAAAGATGGCAGGGCAAAGAATGTGCTGTGATATGCAATGTTACCTTACACTTGACAGAATTTATACCCTCTACCTGAAGCTCTAATCCCAATTTAATTAATGAAAACTTACTAAATGAATAGTCTTTGTAGGTTATTCTTTCAGGTTTTACGCAATAGGTTTTACAGAGTATTTACTGTTGAGTAGTTTGCTGTATGAACAAGTCACACCTTAGCAAGTAAAGGAGTGACTGATACGAACTGAAAGAAGGGACGTGATCAGATGCACAGTTCTCAGACTACACTGTGACTCAGTTTTCACTTGGTGTCTCGTCAAGCTGTCAGACTATGCATTTATTTAAATGTTCTGAGTTGCCTCACACTTCCAGTAGACAAGGTTAGAAACTGATGCTTTGGAAATATTTTTGGCTGTAGCTTCAGTATTTTTTGTTTTACACACTTCAGTTGTGTGTTTTTTCCTAAGATGTGCTTATATTTTTGTGTATTTCAACCATAATACTCTAGTCAGTTATTAAAAGCCGAGGAATTCTGCTCTCTACACTAGGACACTCAAGGAAAGTATTTTTCTCTATACAACTTCCTGTATGATAGTGTTACTTTCAGGCACGCAGCATGTTCATACCCATATTATGTTGAGTGTGCAATGCAGTACTCACTTTGCCTGAGATTCCACAGTTAAATACAATGAGTTAAATGGAAGTTTTGGGAAAAATAAGCTTAACAACAACAACAAAAAGGAAGCACAGGCTCATACTTTACAGGAATAGAGAAATTATATTCCTATGCTATTTTTTCACTTTAGCACAAAACTTTAGGCAATTGCTTTACCAATATACTCCACCCTGTGACATGTGTTGTGCACATGCTTGGTAAAGGCAAAAACAGCCAGAGAAACCCTGTCAAAAGGTGATCACTTAGCTTTAGTTTGCATTCCTACTTAGTAAGCTTCCTTTCATCTCACCTGAAATATAAATGGACCATTCGGTGTTCATTTGAGGAGATACTTCCTCTGTGGTGAGCAAACCCAGGTTTGCTACATTCTGATTAAATAACAAGGACACTGTTATGTGCTATGAAACATAAATTAAACATTTATCTTTTCAGCTTGCCAGTAACTGTGCGATTTTAAATACATTTCTGGTGTTGCACAGAAATCAAATAAGACATATGTACCTTACAAAATACAGTTATGTAGAAAAGAGTATCTGAGCTTCATAACACCTTACACACTCATGTTATCAATCTGTTCTATTTCCCTGAATAAAACCAACATCTGGTAAATACACATGATTATAAACCATTGCTCCTAATGTTGCAGACCATTATTCAAGAGTGATATGAAACAAGTAATAATTGCTATATATCTTAAGAATTTCTGGAGAACAGGACAAATAAAACAGTTCAGAAATCTTCAAAACATGTATGGCAAGATTACTTCTTCAGGTGTCACATACATGTTCATCCCTTCCATGCAAACAAAACTGACAGTTAAGCAACTTGGAAATGAAACTGTTAAAAATGGAAGATTTAACTTCCCTGATAATTAAATTCAGTATATTCCTTTCTACTCTGATATAAGGAACAATACAGTTACTGTAGTGAACACAAATCACACATTGAACAGCCTGTATTATAAAGATCCTCACTCTAATTCTAGGGACGTAATTTTGTTTGGCTATTTGACAGCTCTTTGAGGACAAATGAAAGAAGCAGAGGAAAATGAAAAAATGTAGTCTGTCACCCATGTCTGGATATGTACCTTTTAGGCTGAGATCTCAGCACAGGCAAACCCAATACTATCATATAAATTTTGCTCAACAGACCTGTGGATTTAATCTTGAAGTGCTGAAGAACCATTAAAAAATAGAACACAGTCTAAGGACTCTGTATGTTCACTAATTTGCACCTTTTGTTTACTATATTATTCTTGATGGTTATGAAAAAAAAACACAAAAAGAACTCATCACCAAGTATGATTTTTTTCTTTACAAGCATGTTGTCTTAGTTTATTTTGCATATTTTGCATATCATCATCAGTGTAGTGAAACCTTTAAAAAAATGTAGTACTGTTTAGTGATAGCTATGCACTCTCTGCTTCACAGCAAATCATCATATGGTGCCTATGAAGAAAATATAACTGGAAATACTATCAAAACTGTTTATTCTACTTCTGATCGGTAAGTACACATTAATAACATTGTAGAGTACTCAAGGACACAGACATTTACATAAGCATTCAAGTCTTCAGACAAAAGAGAGCTGTGGAAGTCACCATCATGAGACAGCTTTTCATACAAAGCTCTCTTTCAGCAAAATCTTGCCATCAAATCATTATCACAGTTCAGCAGCCTAATATTATGTTAGGCTTGTCACAGCTGACATTTTAAAATATCTATAGAAACAAGAGCCAATGCCTTAAGTGACAGAGTTGGATTTGTGATTCTGTAGGTTTCTATTCAGGCAGCCACTTACTCTGCAAAATTACCTTCCTTTGTGAGAACGGTCTCTGTAATGACCAAATTTATGTACAAATGTGGAGGAATAGGTTCACATGACAATGCTGTTGAAAACTGTTTTCACACCAGTTAAGACATTCCTGAATATAAGCAGGATATTTGCTCAATCTTTAATAACTTACCTCATGGGGGAAAAAAGTTAAATGTGCCCACTATTTTCAGTTCAGATAATTTGGACAGCCCTGTTACTTGAAAATACCAGATTAGAAAAACTTATATCCTTTCCAACATAAGGATAAGGAACTCAGGGTATGATTAAATATTATTACAGTGGTTTGTCACTGAGAGGAAAGGAGCAAGACCCATTGATCTTGTAATGCTAAAATAACACCAACAGTTGCATCCAGATAAAGTACAGAGTGATGTTACATAAGAGTGCAACAAGACCTGAAAAATTTTTTTAAAATATTATTGTCGTGAATACCAGGTTGGCTGTTCCATACATTTGTTCACTATGATTGCCATGAACGTATGAGTTCTGTCTGCAGTGCAGAAAGTCAAAAAAGTTTTCAGGCACTTCTGCAAAGCAGAGAATTCTGTGAACCAGACTAATCAAATTATGGCAGTTTGAATGAGACTGATCAAATTATAGCAGTGTGAGTTCAACTACCAATTTACTTTTGTGATTAAAACATTAAAATCATTCCCCTCCACTTTATCCCTATTTAGTAAGCTCCCAGACATTCAGCAGTTTAATTCAGTTCACCAGAGAAGATCATTCTTTCTACCAAGGTATTCTTGCTACTTGACAATTATGCTTAGCAATTTGCCCATCACAGGAGTATGTGTATGACCTGTCAACTAGAATGGAGAGAATACACAAATGACATTTTTCCACTAATGGCCAGTGTACAGTATACAAATGGCTTTCCCATGCACTGTGCTAACCTTATAAATTTTCTGCTTGAGATTTCAATGGCAGTTCTTTTTCTGACAGCTGATGTTATATTATATACACAGGAGTATAATTGGAAAAGATATATGTACATACTGCAGGAAGCCCTTGGGCATAGATGCCAAAATGATCTTAGATGCCTTGCAAATTTACTGTCATTCGACTTGCTTCAAGGTAAGAAGATTTCACCTGCTACCAAGAAATATAATTTGACTGTAATACCTGCATTATAGTACACATATAATAAGATATTATTTAGGCCTTAGGACTTCTCCACCTGTGACAATAAGAAGGCTTGCAACTGGAGGAGAGGATTAATGTAGGAAATACTAATCTGTTTCCCTCTCTTCCCTATGCAATCCCTTCCTTTTTCTTCCTATCTCCCTCTTTCCTTCTCCCTCTCTTTCTCCTTGCCTCTCCTCCCTTGCAACCATAAGGAGGATAAAGGATGCAGCTGAATAAATTCTTAAGAGTCCTACACATTTATAAGCCTTCACTTCAAGTCTGATACAGTAAATTACATCAATTTATGCTTTCTTCATATTGTAAAATTTTATTCAGTTTTTATGAAGTTTTGTAGAAGTTCTTGATTGACAGCTAAAACACCCTGAATTATTAAAAAGTAGATATTTTTTTCCTGTTTCCATTAAGAAGGAAATTTCTTTTTTTTGTTTGTAATTCCAAACCCTAAGCCTCAGCCTAAAATTCACTCTCAAACTTTTTTCGGGGCAATGCCTGGCAATGCTCAGTCCCACAGTCTGTTTTCTTTCTGCCTCATTTGTCTTATGTCTGCTTGAATCTACACACAGAGTTTGTTGTTCTAACAAACAATACTCAGCAAAATCACTGTATTAGCATAGCTCATATTTCTGCCCAGTCCTGTGTAGCTTTTACTTCTGCTTCTGACAGAAGTTCTTGTCCCCATTTACTGCATGAAAAGGACCACAAAGCAAATACAGTGGTAAGGTTGCACTTCACATGTATGAAGCTGCATGTGATTTTTATTTACTATGGACTTTCTGAGCTATGTGAGCACCAGAAACGCAATTTCTTACATGAAAAACTCTATGCAATACCTCCTCAATACTATTATCGCACATAAATATAAGGTCGGATTTGCTTCCGTGCTTTTTAGACAGATCAACCTACATAAAGAAGAATGGGCTTTTCATAAGTTAGGAATATTAACACGTTGGTATTGGCTAAATTATCTGTTAAGTATTTATGCTTATTTTTTAAACTATATATTTTTTTTGTTATCTATTCTCAACTGGGGACCTGTCTGGCCAGCAATATTCATCTGAATTTTTGTGTAACTACAAACTTATAACAGCACTGGCAAAAAAATTAAACAACTGATGTAGGTCTGTGGTTCATGCTCATAGTTATGTATTTAGCTAAGTAGAGCAATTTCTCATCATTAATATTCATTTAGCTCCTTACAAATACCCTGTATTCATTAGAGATTTGCATGTAGCTGACAGCTCTGCAACATCTTAATTTCCTTGTAAAGGTATATATCAAAAGTTCAGCAAATAAGTAACTCAAATTTTAGATGTTTTTTCTCTGTATAAAAATTCTAGTTTATATTGGTGATCAAAGCTTTGAAAACATTGCCACCCTTTTGCTGATTTAAACAAAGAAATATAAAATGAGTGAAGTCAGCAGATTGTTTTAAAAACACCTTAATATTAATGCTGATTGTCACTTATCAATGCATAAAATATCCAAAGAAGCCAGAATTTACTATTTTAAAATTCGATTTAAATACATAAATGAGTTAATAAATAAATATAGAAATAAAATTATCTGGGTATCAAGATCCTAGTTTCTATACCAAATTACCATGCTCCGTGATCCACTGTACGCTTTCTTTGTGATCTTGGTGAGTCAACTGCTGTGTGTATCTGTGTATTTTCATATATAAAACATGTGCAATGCTTGCCTCTCTCAAAAATTAGCTTTTTTTGAGACATTTGTGAAAACAGTGTCCAGATTCTGCAAGAATGGGAGACACAGTTAACTATTAATATAAAGTGCAATAAAATATTTTGAAATAAGCAGGTTTAGATTCTTTAAGATTTACTCTGAGCTGGATGATTATGTGTGATCATTCTTCCTTTACTCAGTGAAGAAAGCAAAAGATCTCAAAATGGTGATTCATTTTATTTTAGGATAAACCTCTAAGCTAAGACAGACAAAGTACCCTCTGGAAATGTCTGGGGGAGGGACAGGGTTGTTGAGTATAATGAGTACCAATGCAACCAGTTGAGACACTAGTATCTGATTTTCAGATGTCTAAAAGTGAGATAGTCAGATGTTTAACTTCCTGTTCACTAACACTACTCTCTCAGAGTTCAGTTTTTATATTGCAGCACTAATAACTCCTATTCTGGTCCAGGGTTGCTATTTTCCTAAAGGAAGGCATGCTGGATATGAGTATTAGAGAAATGCTTCATTTTAATTTTTCCTCATTCTTTGACTTGTGTGTTGAAGTGTGAAGTATGTAAGAGACCTCTGGAAGACCTAAAAGCAGGAGATAGCATTTGGATTTACAAACAAACTGTGCATTGTGAGCCTTGCTATTCCAAAGTTAAAGGTAAGGTACAAGATAAGTTATACTGAATGTAGGAAAAACAATTTAGTGAATTTCATTCAAATGACTTCAATATATGACAACACAGCTGTTGCTTTTGCTCATTTCCGCATAGTTAAACCTTTTCAAAGTATTTAATTCAGTAAGTCTGGGTGCTTAGGATGATGTCCAACCCCAGGTTCTAGACACAATTATTCTGTATCTGTGAGGGAGATCTCTTCAGGTCTCACTGTAAGTTCATCTCTTCATGTGTCTCCGTAGAGTTGTACCTGTGCAATCAATAGAGACACCTAGGTGTGGCAAAGGCACCTTGCCCTGGAAGTGAGAATAAATTGCAAAGCCATCAGATTGTTCTATTGAAACAAATAAACCAGGGTTCAGAGGTATTTTCACCTAGTGGAGAAACTGTGACCAGTAGAGGGAAGATACAAAATCTATGAAATCATAATGAAGATATTACACTGGGATTATAATTCTTACTTTTGTGAGGAGCAAAGTGAGTAAACAAATGTGCAAGGCAGGGACAAATGAACATTTTATTTTATTTAGATTTTAAATCATCTCTTCACAGCAATTATTATTTCATAAGACTATAGAACAGTACCTCTGTACCAAATTAAGACAAACAGAGGCGTAGATGAAATGCTCTGATAAGCTGGTTTTCAACACATAATTCTGAGATAAGATCATGGTAACTAAATTTGTATTAAAATTTTGTTTTCTTAAAATACTTTGTGTTATTAAGCCATTGCAAAATCTGGTGGGAATGGCAAATTTTGCAACTAATTAGATCAGAAAATTAATAATGCATGGTAACAGCTATAAAAACAGGTATAAAACTGTAGAAAGACATACTAAGGTCTGTATATTAAGCATTATAAATTGACATGTCTTATTTCATCAAATTACAAGATAGACAGTCAGACTTCAGTTGACATTCTAAAAAAAAAAAAATCTAAAATTTCCTTGTAGGACATTTAGAGACTACTGCTTTGCTTGGCATCTCTGACCAATCTTTCTCTCTTGCAGAAAAATGGATCTACTAATTTTGACACACAGAACGCATGATGAAGAAGTTCTACCATTGTTTAGTCAAGTGTATTGGCCTGTTAATTCAAAACACTGAGGAAAATGATTCATTTTTATTGCTAGGAATTTTCTAAATGAAGTTCTACTGTCTGGTTATCAAAGGAATTAATTTAATGAGAATTTAGATGCCCTTTCATACACATGTTGCAGGAAGCAAACCAAGATATTGGTCAGTGTATTCATTAGATCTGTGAAACTGCTAAACTGTACGTAAAACCAAAGATAATTTATTGAAATTTTCTGAATGTCAGGACATTCCTACACATTTGTTTTAAAGGGGCTGTACTCTCTTTTGTGAAAACATATCTCCTCGTATATAAAGATCTATTGGCTTAATATAGCATGAATGGGATTCATCTCATCAAAATTAGCCATTTAGAAATCAGCTATTCAGTTTAAACAGTTTTCATACAGAGGGAAGTGATTTCACACTGGACCTTCAAGGAGAGACATCAACCTTCAGAGGAAGGCTCTTCCCAAGTAACTTAAATGATAACTTTTGAGATGGAACAAATCATCTTTGGAAAATGCATCTCTACTACTGTAGAAGGATACTAGACAAAGGGTTTTAAGTAGAGGGTTTTAAGTAGAATTACCCCCCTCCATGTTTGTAATTCTGGTAACTATTTTATCACTATTTTTTATGAAGTGCACACTTAATAGTTGCCATGAAATAATGAAATACACATTTTGCATGACATTATGATGTTGTATTTATCTTTCCTACTTCATTAAACTGACTGTCTAAACACTTTGGATGGATTCATCTCGCCTACATTTATACATCTACAGTGTAGACATCTGTTTCTAAATTACTTGATCTATTCTCTCTCTGTATAGAGAAGCAGACATTTTTAGGAAGCAATTCAATTGGTCAGATTGCAAGTATCTCTTTTACTGTGATATTAACCATGAATGAAGGTACATCTTACTTCCATGGTTTTCAAAGGAACCTGGAATGAACAGCTCAGATTTCTAGACATCTACACTAAGTCAGATAGACTCCTTCGAGACTACAGTGAAAGAATTTTTTTCCTTTTGGAGATGTATGTGACTACAAGTATAGAAACTGAAAGAAGAATTCATGCTTTGTTATAATATGTTGCTTATAACAATCAATAGTTCAGTAGCTTGCTGGACAGACAAAAGTATTGACAACTAGTCTTTGTCATGAGATGCTTTAGATTACGGCTATTCAGAACTGATTTTTCTCCCTTACATCTCAGAGTAAAAGGACTTCCTGGCTATGACCATGACAGAGTTAGAGTGTTTGGTGGCTACTGGACGGAGGCAAGAGCTTAGAAGCATGCAAAGTATTAAAGCCATAGATTAATAATAGAGTGGTGAATGGCTGTCCCAGTCAAACTCTCTCTCCCAGACTGCACACTTCATGGTGGAGGCGGAAGGTATGGAAGTCAGTGTAATTTTAACAACTGAACCTGCAGCTGAATAAGGATGTAATCTGTCTTGTCTAGCTTAAAGGATGTTCAGACTGATTATGCAACGGAGACATGAGACAGTAGATATTTTGTTTTGTTAATTTTATGAACATCATATGACTTAATGTCAGTAGCTCTAATAAATCTATAATTATTGATATTTTTTCTGGTGTATGTCTCTTGCTGATGATATATCCTAGTTAAATTGTACTTGTTATAACTCTGATTCACCAGGAAACAATGATATTTGTACAGCAGGGTGAAAAAAGTAGTGGCAATATTTTAATGTCACAAATTTGGTCCTGTTCAGAGACCAATACTTATTGCTAAAGCCCAGTTACAATGAAAGATGTTAGACCTTCATTTGAGCCAGCACATTAGAATCTAGGACTTCCTAGTGTTTGAGGGGATGAGAGATTTTAGTTCACTCCCCTAGAGACCAAGACTCTGGATGAAAATATCTGCTACTTAAATGCTCACTGACAAAGAAGTAGCAATAAGAAACAATAAATAATAATTCTGCGCTCATTAAGTCATCCTCACTGAGCAGCCCTTGTAATTTTGCAATGCGTTTTTTTGTTAGTTTTTATTATATGTTGTAAGTTGGCTAAGAAGAAACACCAGGTTTGTGATTTACCATATAAAATCTGGCATAGCAGTACTCATTAAGAAAAATCATATTAACATCTCAATACCAATGTATCAAAACTTAAATGTTTTTTGTCCTTTCTGCATATCATTAGCCTGTAGTGTTTCATTTCCCTTTGACTAGTGCTTACATGAAACAATCCAAATGAAGAGTTTGCTGGCAGCTGTTTTAATGAACGCGTTATCTTCAATAATGCATTAAATTAGACTGAAAAGCTGTATTGAGCGATGATGTACTAAATTATGTGGGGGTTTGTGATTCATCAGGCCCATATTTTTAGTGCGTAATGGATACTTTATTTTACAAAGCTGGGGCATTGCTCTGTGGGGAGGGGAATCAAGCAATCAGAGGAAAGGAGTGAAATAATGCATATAATGCATATTGATGCATTTAAATATGTAGATTGCTTCAAAGCTACTGATATTTACAAGAACAAGGAATGTCATAAGAACATCTTTGCTGTGTTAATATATTCTGTTGTATCCTGTGTAGGTGCTCACAGAACGCTCAGCCTAAGCATCCCTCCCTATCAGGTTTTGACTCAGAGTGACAAACATTTGTAACACTGTCCTCTCATCCCTTTCCTCTTGAAATAAACATCCCTGTGAGTTTGTCAAGACATACTCTCTGTTACTTCACAGAGGCTCCTTAGCTAGGCTTGTAAAGAACAACACCAAATGGATCTTTCATTTATCCTGTAGGTCACCCCTATTCCTTGCTTCTTCATATAGGGATGTGTGTAGTGTTGGGACAGCTTCATGTGTTCAGTTTATTTACTCAGAATAAGGTCAGAACTCTGCTACTCCGCTTGTCTTCCTTGATACTTGATATTTTAACATAATCCTGTTGTTTAGAATGAAAGGTATCCACTTTCTTGGTTGGTTTGCTTTCTGATCATACTTGCATATTGCTCATTGTAGCTACTCTGTTACACCAGGTGGCGGTTTTAGCTTTCAGTCTACTTGATGCCAGACTATGAGAGAGAGAAATGCCTCCTTTTCTTCCTTCTGCTGCACCAAAACACCTCATTTTTATTCACTGCAGCAGAGAGATCCATCATTCCATAAAGAAAAAGGATAAAGAGACTTAATACTTAGGTAGGTTTGATGTGCAAGTCAAAATCGTTGACCAAAATAGCTCTGTTTAGCTGCTTAATTGATGCAGAACAACTGAGTTCTTAAACAGATAAGGTATTTCTTTCTTTGACTTCAAAGGCTTTCTCTTCTGTTTTGTGTTTTTCCTGGTCTGAGCAACTCATTCTAATATCCTGCATCAGTAAAACTAGGACTTACAAACATTCCTTGCATTTCAGGGAGAAGAATCTGCAGATATTTTCAAAATGTTTGGTATAATCTGCTAAAATCAGACCTCCTCGAACATCTCAATAGCTACCACCTTTTAAAACCACAAAGATGGTGCTCTCCTCTAAACAGATGAACTGGGCCCAGAAAGTGGGAGTGCCAATTTCAATTTCTCCCCCAATATGCCTAAGCAGGTTGTGTAACACAGTGGAACAGCTGAGTGTGTGACACAAACAAGATAGTACTCTTTCTGCCATGCTTCCTGCCCAGTGCAGGACAGATCCTTATGGCCCATTTTCCACTGGATAGCCACACTGTTTCCACAGTCATTATATGCTTATTGATAACTCAGGAATGACTGCTGAATAAAAAATACATAGTTCTGGGCGCAGAGACCAAATCCTGTGATTTCGCCATCTCACCCAAGTGGTTTAATTGATAATTAAAAGCAGTGTGAATGATTAGAGGGGCTGTCTACACTCAGATTTGGCTTGAGTAGGATGGTGAGGGAGCGGAATTTTAGGGGGTTTCATCTGAAAACTATTAGAAATACATCTTCATATGATGATCTCTTCTAAGCCTTAGTATATTCTTTGTCTTTCCAGCCTCTGAGCTCTTTTGGACAGGAACTCTCTGCGGCTTGTGCAGTGTCCAGCACAGCAGTGGCCTCTGGGTGGTACTGCTGCACCTGTATAAATGACCAAAGGAAAATTCAGAGTTCACCTTCCTTTCCAAGCAAGCTGCTTGGAAATGGAGTATTTTTTCATGATTTTTTAATATCTGTGTCAGTTATAAATTGACAGCTACAGTCTTGTAGGCTGTGCCAGGACTTAAAAGTGACTGGTTTTGTCCTGTTAGAATCAATATCTGAATATAATCATGCCAAAAGCACTTGTCTGAGTCTTGGCATTGCCATGCAGTCATCAGACATCTGTTTAGGGAGCTTGGACAGCTATTGTGGTCAAAATAATGGGCAGCCAACATTTTAAAACTACCTACTCAGGAAAAAAAGAAGACACAATCATTTCTGGAAAGAAAGGACAAACTTTTACTAGCATTCAAGCCATTTTTCCACATGTTCAAATACTAAAAGAAGCAGAAAAGGGAGAAAATATTAAGAAAAAATGAAAGCATTATGCAAATAAGTCAATTAAGGAATTTTAAAGGTACTAGTGTTGTTGTAAATAATGGTGCCATTGAAATTAATAGTCAAACTTGACTGTAAAATGAATATTCCAGAAAACATTGGTCTGTCTTCATATCTTCTGCATCCTCCAGGGTGTTTCCACCCACGGAACTTTGAATTATATTATCCCTGTATGTAGTTCAAATCTTGAAATTAAGAATGAGAATCCAACTAACAATATTTGTAACACTGTAATTTCAAATAGCCACATATTTAAACAGTATTTAGAATATCTACTGAAGTATATGACTGATAATGCATTTGAACACTGTTTTTATCTGTTTTCACAATTGATAATGCATCTGAACATTGATTTTATCCGTTTACCCAAGTGACATATGTAAAAGTAACAGTAAAGCCTTTTGTAGCGAAACACCAGTTTTATCACAGCAAAATTCTGTCTGGGAGCAAGCATACCAGTTTTGACATGACTGACATCTGTGGAAAGCTGAAGGAAGAAAGCCAGGAAGGAGCAATATTTTTTCTGCCTCTTCCACTCTAGTGAGAGACATCCCAGACACAGAGTCAGAGGAGGGCACTTGCTTTGAGAACTGTGGTTTCTGCGTTTTAATTCGGAGATCACCAGGACTATTTAAAAACTCCCCTGCCCTCTAATTCAGAATCAGAATCACCTCAGTAGGAACATAAATGAAACAGGGAGTGAAGACAGCAAGGACTTTGCCTCTCATAATGCAATTGAAACAAACACAAGGAAAATATCTAGCTAAGAAGAATATACTCTTTTTGTAATACCACAATCATACACCCTTCATCAATCCAGTGAATGTACTCAAGAAATACTTTTGCTGTACTGCATTTCTTCTATTTCCAGATTGCCCCAGAAAGGGCTGGTTTTAGACCACCTCTCCCCCAGCCCTAGAAGTGTGTCTGACACTGACTGCACATCTCCAGGATGGACAAAAGGGACTCAGAGGGAGAAAGATTATTAGATCCATCAGCAGCTGTGACAGATCCATCACTACCTGGAGTCAGGAGTTCTGGCATGGCAGGAGAAATGGCAACGGGTTTTATACCACTCTAGTGACGTTGCAGGAAAGATCTCAAGTACTCTGCAAGTTATACCATTTATGGAACAGAGGGTGTAGAAAAGAAAGTTCGGACTTAGGTTTTCTAACTGTACCTCAATTACTCTCTAGTTATCTTTGCCATTTTATTGGATCTTTTTTGATTGTGTTATAGATTGTGCAAAGACAAGTTTTTACATGCTAGGCTTTATTTTTTTGATCCCATCTGACAGTAAAAACTAAATGATAAAAATATTCATGCTGGATATATATGCTGGATATTAAGCAAAGATTTTTGCTCGACCAAACTGAACCTGGATGAAAATTCAGGTACTTATGTTTATAAACCATTCCTTATCTGAAAATCTAACACACCCACTATGACACAAGAAAAGCCTTTCAAGCAACTGCAAATTTTCCATGCTCTTTTGACATGGTGCCACTCAGATGTGCCTTCTCAAACACACTTACTGCTGGACAGAGGGGTTTTTGTATTATTTTATTTTTCCTACATACATCACATACCCAGTGCTACACATATTGCTGTTTATTTTTTTAAGATGATAACTTCTAAACCACTTTGCAGGATCATAAGGCCTTGAGTCTGTTGGGCTATACTTACCAATATTTTGCAAACTGTGAAAATCACATATCCACATGACGGACTTGCTAACATGGATAGTAATTTTTTTCCACTTTTTTGCAAAGTTGATGAATTTCTTGAATCTCTTTCCCCAGCTACATGCAAATACACAAAAGTAAAGATGACAGAAGATAAAGAAAAGGAAAATAAAAAGAACAAATCATGACCAGAATTAGTTGAACCCTGCAGTATATTTATGCCACCAAGAAGTAAGGCATTTATCCTGAATCAACTGCCACTGTTTCGTGAAGATAAGTCAAGCTGAAATCTGGAGTCTTGGCAGAAGGTGTGTCCCGAATTTTTAGCCTCCTGGGGAGAAGCTGTATTTCTGTCATAGTGATCTTTAGCACTTCACACTCAAATAGCCTTTCAAAAACTTTACTCTTACATCACCAGCTTGTTCATTACTTGAACACCACTGTCTTCCCCTCAACCTTCTCTTTCTTATTCATCAGTGGTAAACCAAATTATACTCTCCAACATACTTGAATCCTGGAGACAATGTAAATATTCAAACTTCTTTGAAAGTCTAATTAGTCTTTGTTATCGATGAAACAACCCATCCTGATTGGCAAGATTCAGGCTTATGGTTTCTAAGAAAGGGAAGGGATGGGAAGGGAAGGGGGGACACTAAAGCATTTGAAGGAGTGATTTGATAACAATCAAATAACAATCCATTGAACTAGAGCTGTCAAGGATAATTCTGTCTAGATGGATCTACAAACTAGCGACCCTAAGCTTAATTCACAGACAGTATCTTTGGATACCAAAAGCACTGGTTTTCTGGAGCAATTTGAGCTTACTGAAATGATGCAATTTTGGATTTGTTCCTATAGTAAATCCATTCTAATGGTGATTACAATGTACTTCAATTTATTATTAATTAAATAAGGGTAAAGTCCAAAGGAATCATGGTAGTTCAGAGAAGGAAACAGTATTAAAAAAGAGAAAGTCAATTGGCATGAAACTAGGAACAGCTGGGAAGTCAAAACATTTGCAAGACACATATATGAGAATGAAGAATCCATGCTGTAACTTCAGGAAATTGTTTAATTGCTCAAATAATGCAGAGTAAATGTATAAATTTAACAAAAACAAATTGCTAGACCTAAGTAGTATCTATGTAAAAACTCTATGGTGGCTCAAGTGTGCATTAAGTTCTCACAAACATCTACTCTACTATTCAAAGCAGGCTTGGTGCCAAACAAACTGGAAACATCAGCTGGGACACCAGCCTTGAAAAAAACATGAAAACTGCTCTGGGGAACTACATTTCAGTTAGTCTGATGTTTTTATCAAGCCAATTTGTACAAATCAGAATACATAACAGAAGCACCTGGATATGTATGATATATTGGAGGAGAGTCCACACAGATTTTTTAAAGCAGAGCATGCTCATGAATACACGAGTGTTTCTGAAGAAGCCACTATGCTTTTAGTTAAGCTGATTTCTTTAAGTGAGTACATTTGGCTTTACAAGAAAACATGGAGTGAGAATAGAAAGAAAACAACGGGTTAGAAATTTCTGTTTTCATTATAGAGTGAGACAGGAAACAATGGGAGGTTTGGCCCGACTTCTGTGGGGATAAGGCTATATAAATTAGGGCTTGTCAGCTGGGAGGAGAAGTATCTGAGTTTTATATAGTCATGAATGACAAAGAGAAGCTGAATAGAGAATGATTAATCATTCTGTCTTTCTCAGAAAACCAGAACCAAGGGACACCCAATTAAATTACTAAGCAGCAGATTTAAAGTAGATAATAAGAAGTAGTTTTTCTAACAATACATTATTAAATTGCAGCTCTAATTGCCACAGGGTGTTGTAGAGCCCTAATGTTTAAGTGGTTTAAAAATGGGTCTCAGCAAATGAAATATTCTTACACATTGG
Organism: Dasyornis broadbenti; assembly: GCA_013397935.1. NCBI lineage: Eukaryota > Metazoa > Chordata > Aves > Passeriformes > Dasyornithidae > Dasyornis > Dasyornis broadbenti. The sequence goes on from VZRN01006453.1 coordinate 867,019, forward strand.
TTGTTATCAAAAATAAATGATCCAGATGTCCTGATTCAATGACTTCTGAAAGATGGAAAATATCCCTCAATATTTTTCTTGTTTCTGAGATATTTTCCGTACAAAGCTACTATCAGCCCTTGCTAAAGGCAGAATACTGGATTGGATAGCATGATAGTGGCTCTATTTTTATAAAACTACTTTCACAGTAATTTTTCAGACTAGAACTGCACTTTAAAATAATCTCACCAGACTTGGAGTTTACTATCCGTGCTCTGACCTTATTGTTATACATCTTTTGTATAGCCCAGACTGGATTACTGCAATTAATTCTTTACTGGCTTGCCTGAAAGGCAGATCCAGCCTGCAGCTATTGCAGCATAAAGCAACAAGCTTATTACCAGAAAAGAGCAGATGGGATTTGCGGACTTCCTGCTTCTTTGTTCTCTGCATTGGCAGCCTATTAGTAACTACACTGATCCAGAAATTCCCACTATAGGATACTGTGTCTGTAGTATCCTATAGTAGATCTCTACTGATTTAGTGCATATAATCTCTCAAATTCAGGAGTAATAGATTTCATGGGCACATTAGGATGTTTGGGGTTGGTGTTAAACACATTTTATCAATACTTTTAAAAAAGAATGGAACCATCAAGTCTCCAGAGTGGTTTGTAAAGTGCTGATGAAGTTCTGGGTGGATCAAACTCATCAGCTATTGCTGGGATACTGAATGGAACTCATTAACAATTTATTAGTAATGTCAATATTGGGAGGAGAATAATTTATGTTTAAAAACCCAAACAATTAGGTTAACTATTTAAATGACTAAAATGTTCAAATCATCTTTGCAGTAGACAGACCAGCATGAAAAACATGGGACAATGTGTCCATACATACAGTTTACCTGCCAGTACTTCTGTGTGAAGCTATGTTATTAGTGGAATTACGTGTTAAGTGAAATTACAAGTACGTTTAAAATGAAGCAGCAAATACAACACAGTGAAATGCATTTTTACCCTTTAGTAGATCTACTTGTACAGGAAACACCTGGAAAAAACACAGGGTCTCTCACACTGCCTGTGAGCACTGTAGTTGAAGTATGCACAACTTTAAACTGCTTTCTACCCATACCACTGGATGGAAATCAGGCTTAAAGCAGTCCCAGTCAAGGAAGAGCCAATATTTGGACCATTTTTTGGGGGATGAGATGTCTCTGGTCAATTCATCTTTCTGAGAAAGCATGTGTACCCATGCTAAGGCATGATGCCCAGTCCTAAGCTTTTTCTCTCTGGAAACTGAGTTCTGAAATGAACGTCTGCAGCAACATTTGTGTAGATGGCCCAAATAGTAGAGGACATTTGAAAATTTGCAACTACTTTACTCATAACTGAGGGCAAGCATTCCCATGGTTGACTCTTAAGATCCTGTGCTATGATGTGCTCTACTGTGTCTTCAAATGTGTCTCCTGATGTATCTCCAAACTGGTGTCTGCATCAAGATATTTTTAATGATGCAATATCCAGATCACACTGTCACATTCCTGTTGTGACAACTGAAAACATCAGATACCCATTTATCAGGGTTTTTTTTTTTTT
>VZRN01006453.1:881363-938443 GCA_013397935.1 Dasyornis broadbenti
TTTTTTATGTTGCAAAACAGAAGATGAGTTAGTACAGATGATAGAGACATAGGAGTTTATAAACAAAATAAAATTCGTGAGTGCTTTAGTTTTTTTTTCCTTTATGAACTTCCTTTAAAATGCTATTGTCTTAATTTTACTTTTAGAATGGGATAGTCTTGTAAATTTTTTAATTACAGGAAAATGTTTTCTTGGGAAATATCCACCTTTGGTGAGGTCACTAAGCCATTCTATAAGTCTTTTGAATGTGGCTTTATCAAATATAGTAATGGAATGCTTCATTAAAAACTTCATGCTTAAAAAGTCTGAGCTGGTAGCATAGGCATTTATTTGTTTTATCTGTTTTATGTATTTTTAAATCTATTTTCTTGTGTTACCAAGACCAAAGAGGTATTAGATCAAGTTCACTGGTGAATTTGAACCACCATTACCGCTTTTACAATGTAAAGTATCTGTTAACCAGGTCTGCACATCTGACTGACGTCAGACTGACTCCACTTTGTAATGTCAGGGAAATCTGTATGATAACACCATTTTGGGAGAGCTTTTTGCTTGTAAGCAGATGGCTGTTTGCTAAACTTAGTCAACACTGTGTGCCCTTCTAATGCAGAGGGGGTCATTGCATTTGCACTTGGTCTTGGAACAAACAAGTTCTCATTTTAGAAAGAAAGTCAACTTCTTTTTATTCACTTGTCTTTTCCTATTAGGTAGTACCAAGTACCAGTGTTGATTTTACTGCCTGCCCTGTATTAATTCAGGGTGAGAAGACTTGTACCTTGAAGTGGACGATTCTAAAATGGTTTCTCAGAGAGTTAGAGGTGAATAACTTTGAAGATATCCTCATACAGTCAGATAAATTCCTCTGTAAGAGTTGATGAGTTTTGTCCTGTGCTTCGTAGGAGAGAAGATCAGTTGCTTTTTCTTAGTTTTGTCTGCAGTTGATGGAGGACAGATTATTTCTGAATTAAGTTGTTACAATAAGGGTTTGTAAGAGCTCTTTTTGATACTAAATGTTATAGGTAGTTTCACTGAACCGTGGTCATATAAGTTGAATGCCTGGGAGAAACTATCTGTGAGCTGATTCTGAAGAATCCAAAGGATGGTCCACCCAGCCTGCCCTACTCCATTCTTAAGCAGTTATGCGAACTAAGTCTGGAGATAGTAATTTCTGTCCACTAGAAAGGAAAAAACATGGAGTACTTAGCATCAGAAGGATTTAGATGGCAATATTACTTTATATTTTTAACAAGTTTTGAATATCCTCTGCAATTTGCAAGAATAGCCCTGGTGCTTTTCATTCAGAGATGGTTTTTCACTGTCTTCTGTTTCTTCAGTCATGGCACTTCAGACCTTGTTTGTTTTGAAGTAAAGCTCATACTCCAAAATGAAGACACAGGATGCTTGGGGATTTTTTTTATTGTTTTTCCACATACTAGTAGCTATCAGTCTATGAAAGGCACAAAAATTTTGTGCCACATTCCAATTACTGGTGAAATGGTCTAAGTTCTATTGTTGTGTCTGCTAGTCTTGAGTTAGATACATGGGATATTGCTTTGTGTTGCATGTGTATCACAGAGGAACGTCTGTATGATTGAATCTTCCTTGGAAATACATTTTGTGTCTCAATTTCCAGCTCCAGACATGGAGCTGTTTCTCTTGTGTCTGACTGTAAAGATCGTGTTATTGGGTCTCAGGTATTTGTTGTGTGAATTCATAGAACATGTAATGGTCCAGATTTGTTTCACTTAATTTTAGGCTTATGTCTACTGAATACATGGGTTCAATCGCTTTGTCTGTGATTCATTGATCTTAATGGCGGTGCTAAGCATAATTTGACAGGCTTTTGCATCCTTGAGGTGTCTAGGTGGGCAGATGGGTATGATGCAGGATCTGCACAACAGCCTTGCTTAACTGGACCAGCGGAGCACCTAAAATGTCTTTACATTCTGGTTTTGGACAACTGAATCACGCACTTGTTGTTTTATGCTGAAAGATGGGTTCTGCTCCAGACTGTAGGTGTTTAAATGAGTCTGTCTCCAAGTAGGCCCTTCTGTGTGTATGTACGCATTCTTTTGTCTTTTCTCTTTAGAATTGCTTTTTACATATGAGAAAATTCAATAGCACTTTATATTGACGCTGTCATGTTGTAGAAAAGTTATCAGCACAGAAGAACTTTAAGTAGTATTAGCTGCTTGCCATTTCATTTAAAATCATGTGAAAATCATGTAAAGATTTGTGTCAGAAATTAAAGTAAGCTCTAAGGGCTAGGGGCTCTGATTTGTTTTATTTTTTAGGAGTGGCTCATATAATGTAGTTCCAATTTCATTGGGCTCCAGCATCAACCTCAGTATAGACTTAATAAAAGAGTAGGATTGAGTAGGAAGTCTTTAGAATTTGCATCAGACTGGTACCATATTTTTTTTTTCATTATTATTTTGTTTTATTTTAGAGTGAGTTGGTACTTGATGTATTTGTGACTTTTGTCATCAGGTATTTTTTTCTTCATAACATATTTGAAATCCTTTGTGAGTCCAGGGCAGGATTTTGTGGCCTGTAGTGTGTGGGTGATAGCAACTGACTCATCTGTTATGTTGTTGCTGGCAAATACTGAGGACTTGGCTCAGCATCCTAACCTCCTAATGTGCTTTCTTCCTAAAAGTCCACCATGTCCCTCAAGCAGCTCTGTGAAATGCTAGCAGACGTTCTCCAAGTTCTTTGTTCCTCCTTTCTAGCCCATAGGAAAGGCAGGATACAGAGTGATTTGTAGGCCAGCATGAAACATGGCAGGGTGGAGTGACCAAGAGAATCTTGGCTTCAGCCTGTTCCTCCATGGTGTCATCAGTTTTCTTTTTTGTCATTCCTGCTTCATGTGTTGCGGTTGTATAGTCAGTGTTCAGACTGCCTCATGGTTGTTTCTTTTGAAACACTGGGTGTGAAATACTTCACTATAGTCACAAATGGATCTTTATAAATAAAAAAATCAAATCTCAATTTGTAAGTAGGCACATATGTTCTTATTGGGTTGGGCATAGACCAAAAATTAATAAAACCTTTTTTGGACTATGTGGGTGCTGATAAATCTAGAATAATTATTTGGAGGAAATAAAATGTTTGTCTGTAGAGAAGCTTGAGGAAGTATCTCAAACTATATTGTCCAAGCCCGTTTCTGCTTACTGTGGACATGACAAGTTCTGGTGATGGAAACAGTTAAAAGATACTGCAGAGTACCTTTTATCCTGAACAGTAAGACAGGGTGAGAAGGAGATTGCAGCAATGTAATAGTGGTACTGATGGTGCTTCTGCAATTTGTGTGCTTTTGACTCTTGTCTGTGTGCCATTCTCATGCTTTCCCTGTTGTACCGTGCTCCTGGGTGATATTACACTCTTCTCTCTCCCTCTGCCAGCTTATACCTGTGTTGTTTTTTTCGTGAGGAGCAAAGAATGCCTCCGTTACATGGTTGTACAATTCTTGGTGCAGTGCAGGTACATCTGGAAGGTACTAGCAGGCCAGCATTTACTTTCGGAGTCTCCCATGAGATACCTGAAATCACCCCAGGGAAGCTTTAAATGTAGGAAAGTGCTCTGAGTTAGTGTCAGGAGACATTGATCTTTTGTGAGGGAATCTAGGCAGGCTACCTTGCTTAGCTTAAAAACTGTTGCAGAAGCCCTGACCCCCATGACAGTAATGATAAATGATAGTGATATCTATATCAGATATCTATGTGTCACTTTACCCATTTTCCTAGTAGTAATCTTTTGGTTAGTGCTTCTTAATTTGGCTCAAGGTTGGTGTTGAACCTTAATTCTATGTGGGGATATGTCATATGAATACATTACTATATTTGGCAGTCAGTTAAACCTCTATTAGAACTTTTCTTAATCATAAATTTTAATGAAGTTTTTACCCTGATTGGTGTTTTAGAAGTATGAAAAATCTGTTTCACAGTAGTTTTTATTTTTTAAGTGTTTTGTGTCTTTTTTCTGCTTTTGGTAATAGTGCTAAACAGTTTCTCATGATAATCACATAACTGTGCCGTCTGCTATATTTATCCAAAAGCCACAGGGTTCCTGGAGGGTGAGTTCTGCTTTTGACCTCGATTTGAGTCCAAGGTTTAGCTTTTTCAGTCTGGCTCAATATAGGCAGCAATATACTTGAACAAAGAAAAGGGAGTGTGGCATCTTGGAACAGGGTGTTGGAGTCAGAAACTGTAAATGGAGCTCTCTGGCAAAATCCTCCTGCCAGAAATTTACCCTGTGAATATAAATGGCAAGTAGATACAGTTGTAGGGGGAGCTATAGTGTGTTTATGGGTATTTTTTGGATGCAAGGGAATTTCAGGACTGAACAGTAATGTTAAGAAAAGTGCAATCTAGGGTTAATGTTGGACTAATTTTGTCTTTTGGTCATTTATGATACCACAGAAGAGGGTTATATCCCAACAGACACATATTTTAATTCGACCTGGTATTTAATAAAGATCCTATACTGTTAGGAGAAGAATGGGAAATTATCCTCCAGTGAGTCTGTTTTTAATAGAATGGATTCCTCATCCTTTATGCTTCTCTGTTTTGCCATTGGTAATGCATCAAAGAAAAGAATTATGTATACTACCAGAAAATTTGAGTTTAGGAAATGTAATTATGTATTTTTAACTAGTATTTTTGCTCTGAACAGGTGGCTGAAGGAAAAATAACCTTTGATTCAAATTACTGCTAATCATGTCTGATAAGCAGTATAGCACATGTCTGCTTAGGAGAAGTGCTCCTTTGCGGCATGTGGAGATGAAGTTCTCTTCTATTAACTGGATTACCTTCTCTGAAGAGTCCAGTAACCAGAAGATAACAGTATTTTTCTTGGTTTACCTCTAGTGCAATATGTAGACTAAAAGAATGGGACATCTTTATCATGGGAGTATCTTGTATAGTAACTGAGCTCTGATCTGCAATTTCAGATTGCTCCTTATCCTAGAAGAACCCGCTAAGCGTGGACTTAGAGAGTGAAAGGGCAAAGGCACCTTTCCTTCATCTTCGTTCATTTTGCCAATGGTGGCTGAACCCTTCTTGAAATATATTCAATATTTTTTTTAAATAAAGTTGTTTACACTGTGATTGAATGCTTGTCCTGATTATTACATAGTTGTGATTTGATCTTAATTTGTTTTTCTGCAATGATACTGTTACTGTTGTCTTCTCCCATCATTTATTCAACTCCCGACACCAAAGCTGCAGAAAGGGCGTCTGTCCAATAGAGTTCTCTGGGATTGCTGTGATTGCAATGTCTCAGCACCTACCAATACAAAGAATCAAGATTATAAAGCAGCTGTTACTTTCTAAGAACTGAAAACATTTCTAAAAGAGTGGATGCATTGCTATCAGTGGGGTTTTAAATCTGCTGTTGGCTGATTGAAGTGGGGGTGTCTACTACACAGTTGTAAGAGAGTGGGGAGATATATTGCTGCACCAAAAAAAGCCTCATTGGGTTAACTGGTTTTGAAAACAGGCCTCCTTCTCAGGCTGAAGTTAAGAAAATATATAGGACCTATAATCTTCTTGCTATGTAGAAAGTAGCTTGCTGATGAGATAAAAGCTTCTTGTGTTCTTCGTAACCTTGAAGGGTACACTTGTATACAGAGCATATACAGGCACACAGAAGACCTCATACCCTCTTTTTGTGTTACCAAAACATATGTAGGCTCTAAGTGTTGATCCTGTCAATGCACACAGCCTGTCTGCACCCTGCAGAACATGCCAAACAGCCTAGCTCCAGTACATCCACACAGCGCAGCACTGCATAGGTAACTGTCACTGGGCTCCAACTTGAATGAATGTCATGATACCGCTCATATTTCAGGTTTCTGGTTACCGTATCTGTCTCTTGGTCTGTTAAGCATGCTGTAAGTGCTTTCAAGATTAAACTTCAGGCTTGAAATCAGTGACTAGTTGAAAAATAGTCAGCATCTCCAGAGCATGAGATCTGTCATCCTCCAGTGACAGAGGAGCGTAATTGGTTAGGTAGGACTGGAGGTCAGATTTGAATATTGTGCACTAGTTGACCTGAATACAGATCACAGTTTATTAAAGATGGAGGATATGCTGCATTTTGCCAAAGGTTCTTCTTCTACCTCTCTCCTCCTCTGTGGCTGAAGTTGAGATTGGCTTCCATACTGTAACTCTTGTAAGAATTTTTAATCATCAAACAAAATTAAATTCCAGCTTTTACTTACCATGTAGTATACTGGAATTAATTCTGTTGAAAACAGGCTTACCACTTTAGAACTAACTTGAGACAAGAATCAAATGTCTCCAGTTTTATAGTACAAAGAGAGATAACTAAATAAGAAAAATCTTAAAAATCTTTTGTATTTATGTCTAATGTACTAGATAGAAGTAGTATAAAACTTAAAATAGTAGAAATGGCGTAAGAAAAGGACCATGGTGATCCAAAGCCTACTGAAGTCACTGGAACTCTTGAATTTACCTGGAGTTTGTGTATTGTCTTTTTGTTCCTTAAGGTATTTTGACTACTAGTTGTATGCTTTTGGGGATGAGTGTCAAATAAATTTGAGAGAATTCTGCTTTATATTTGAAGTTAAAAATGTGGTAGGCTGAGATTCCGTATGTATTGTTTCCCACATGACTGAAAATACAGTAATTTTATGCTCTAGATTTGGCTGGCAGTGATCAGTACAAACTATTTCAAACTCTGGTGTTTGATGCCCTATATTCAGAGGTTTTGCTGGAGAAGGACTTTGCAAAACTTCACTAGACACCATGGAGTTCTTCTGCCTCACATAACAGAGCTACGTGTGGTATTCTTGCTGTTTGTACAAGTGTTGAGAAGGTCAGATCTGTGCTGAAGATGTGAATGCAGTATAGTTTTGTTCATCAAGAATGTGAAAAAGATGTAAATCCATGACCTGCTTTGGCCAAAGTCGCTGGTATGTACATATATTTGTTCTGGAAAGCTTCCTTGTATTGACACAGCCTATCTAGTTCATGACAATCTTGTAGAGTGTTATAAAGAGCAACTTTGCTCAGTGGTGTAAGAGTAATTTGCAGATGTTATTCTACTGTATTGGCAAAATACCCCTTCACCAACAGGCATGGTTGGTTTTAATATTAAGGAATCCGAAGAACTGAGTGGGTGTGTGGGGTTGACTAGTTAGGGGAAGCAAGCATCTTTTAGCTGCAAGGCAGATGCCCAAGAAAACCACTGTTGTCTTAAGTACTGGTTCAGTGAGTAATCTGACAGAGACCTATCAAAAAATGAATTTACCAGCTTGTACTGCAACTGAAAAAAATTGTCACTACAGCCAAACATGACTTACACAAGGGTGGATGAAGCTCCTCTTAATAGGTAACATGAAACTACTTCTCCTTCTCTTGAAGGGTGAGGCACACTCCTCATACAAGGATGGCCCCAAGGGACAGAGCTGTTTGTCTGGGGAAAAGAAGGACCTCTGACAAAAGTCGCATAGCCGGTATATGTACCAGATGGATTGGTAGTTTGAAAGCCTGCTTCTGAATAATACATAAACATGTACAAAGAAGCAGCAGGCCAGATTTCTCTGACTCAACTTTACTACTAGATACATTTTAGGAGGAGGAAGGGCTTACTTAAGTGCACAGTTTTATGGTCATGGGCCTGTATTACAAGCAAACCCTCCCACTCCAACATACGTTATTCATTTTACATGTGATACTGTGTTTCTGTCTTCATTGATCTAGAATCTTGGCTATCGAGAGTTGTGAGTTAGAGGCCTCAGCATGCCCCAGGGGATGTGCCTAGGAAGGGTTGTAAAGCTACAATTCTCCTGGTCCTTTCTGTTAAGTGGTTTGCAGTCTTGTAAAATAACAGCTTCAGTAACTATTCTCCATCTCAAAGTGGAAGGAATTTCTGGGTTTTTTTTTTTGGTTTTTTTTTTTTTTTGATACCATGATCAGGGCCTGACTTCAGATTTCAAACTTTCTTTGTTTCATTACACCAGACCTGAAAATCAGTGACAAGCCCTACAAACAACCTGATTTCTGGTGAGCTTGCTAAGATTGTGCCTCTTTCCTCCTCCATGAGGATATGTCATTGATCCAGTTACAGTTAAAGGCACCTCTCTGGAAAATGATGACAGTATGGCAAGTTTTGAGCCAGAAAAAACAGATCTGCATCCTATAATTCTGGGTAATGTCATGATCCACAGAACTGGGATGGTAATAAATCTAGCACAGTGACTATCAGACTGCTGGTCACCAATATTTTACTGTGTGAGAGCTGCATCCTGGGCAAGCATCTGTGCTGAAGATGCTGCAAGTTTTGAATTATGGCAACTGCTGAAGTGATGCCTGCATCTACATACTCCTTGCTGCTCCTTATCTGCAGACATTCAGTTGACTGTTTCAGACTTAGAAAGAGGATGTCATACTGGTCTGCAAAGCAGATCTCCACTGGACCTAAAAGGTATGAACTGTATGGCAGACAAAGGTTGCTAGTGCTCTGCAAACAAGTAGGCAGTGAAGGGATGTCCTGAGACCCAGACATGCTGTCTCTCAGGCCTGGGAGATGCTATAGACCCTAGAGCCAGCATTTAAAGAAAAAGACAAAAAGACTTTTTTTCTGTTCAAAACATAGCTGTTTTTATTATTTGTGGAGTATTGTGGCAAACAGAACAATTAAACCAGTTCTGAATGATTGCAAAATACTCTTCCCACAGTACTCTGTGGGATTTTGCTGTATCACACTGTCACTGAAATACAAACAAAACAGTCATCAAAGGTAACAAATTCCAGAAGGAAAACCAGGTTGGGATGAGTTTCATAATGCTTATGCAATTAGTATGAGAGTTTGGGTTTTGCTTATGATGATGTTACGGTAACGTGTCCATGTGTATAATCAATGATAGATGTGTTTTATTAAGGAAAATATAAACCCTTTCACAAATTGTGCTAGCAAAAATGATTCCCCTTTGGATTAACAGGCAGTGAGTAAAATGGGATTCAAAATGATCACAATGGTCCAACAATGTTTAAGTGGTATGTATGTCATGACTTCTGACACAGCTCTGCTTAAATCTTAATGCCATAGACTGCAATAGCAATGTCTTTGTGAAGACACACTTTCCACAGTAGCGGAGTAAAGGCACAACTGCTCAATTAGTGTGGTGTGGAGCTTTTTATTTAGGGTTATTTCAATAGTTTAGTTATCCCCATCAGACTGGGTGCAGCTGGCTGATTGTGAAGGTATTCTGATTGTGGAAGAGATATTAGTTTCTTGCTACAGTCCTGCCTTCCCCTGGGTGATACACTAGCCCCCTCAGAGCTTCTTCAGAGCTCTTCATTTGTGTCTACAGGAATTGCTGCCCCTTCAGATCTATTAGCTGAGATTATTGGGTGATAACTTCCCTGCCCATTTCAGTCAGTACCTGCTGAGTGAACCTAACCAGAGAGCTGGTAATTTACAGCCAGAACCAGTGGAGGCAGGAGGGCTATCCAGCTGGCACAGCAAGAATTAGAGGAAGATGTTGCAGTGGCTTCAGGTGCGTTGTCTGCACGTCATGGTGGTAGATCTTTACCCAGTGAGTGACATTGTGAGGTTGTTACCATTTTGTTCCCTTTTTTGTTGCTAAGTTTTAAAATGCAGTGAAAATGCTATTTTACTCTGTGCTATGCATGTGAGTAAATGACTGGTGTCAGACATTGAGTTCATCTTAGCTGCCCTGACACAAATCTTGGGAGTCTCTTCTCTGACACGTGTTTCTTTGGGAGGCAATGTTACTTCAGCAGCTGCACCTTCCTCCTGCTCTTTTCTGCTTCTCCATCTCTCCTTTAAATGTCCTGATACAACTGAGCTTCATCTTCCAGGTAAAGGGGATTGAGAAACTTTTCCTTGTTTAAAAAAAAGTTGATTAACGTAAAAGTCCCCTTTTGACTGGAACTGCTGCTGAAAAAAATGCTCAGTGACTGTAATTGAATATCTATAAGCTATTTCAGTAGGATGGATTGCAAGCATTTCAGTGCTCTAGTGCTGCAAGAGCAGTGTTTCTCAGTTGCTTAGAAAGAGTGAAAACTGAATGCAATCTTTGAACTCTGTTTTTAAGCTCTGTTTATTGTTCTCTGTAAAGAATGCAGTCAGAGTGAGTTTTGTTTGAATATATGCAGAGATCTGTATTGGAGCAAGTCACACTGGGCTGCCATTGTAGGCAGAGCAGACAAAGGAGCACCGCACACATCCTTTGCAAGTAGAGGTGAGGTGAATTATACCGTGTCCTTCCTCTTGGAAATAAATTGTGTCCTGAGGTGACTAGGTCAGCCATCAATGTCTGTACATAAGAGCATCTTCATTGTGTCTGGGACATAGGATCCAGCGTCCTAAAGCACCATAAATAGGTACTAGAAGAGAGATTATGCCTGCTTCGGCACCATCCCAGCTTTATATCCAGTTCAGTGAGTGACTGAACCAGATGTGAACTCTGAATTAGATGTGATTTATTAACCTTTGGTGGATTCTTTTGTGAGTTTGTGTAGTCTTCCCATGTTGATTTTTCACAGGGCCCTTTGGTAAGAATCCTGTGTTTTTGGAGGTTCTTAATGCCCTATTTGAAGGCTTCTAAAATTAAGTGGGGTAAACATTCTTCTTAATGAATGAAATACTAATAGTTCTGTAGAAGAATCTGGGACTCTATAATTTGTTCCAGGTTAGCCTATGTAGTAATACATGATAATGAGTCTTCAGCTCAGAAAGGTCTGTCTTATTCCAAACTAGCTGAAATGTGAGCTGCTCATGTATGCTCATGTATGCTCATTTATGCTCATGTATGGGTTCTGGTCAGTCCACCAAATAGAATGAAAATGCTTCAAACTGACAGTTTATATGAAAACTGGGAGCTGGGGAGGGAACAGGCATTTGGGCCCTAGGTCATGCCTAGGGCTTAGTATTTCAACATAATATTTGGTCAAGTTCTCAAAAGAGGGAAGCTGGGAAGCCAAGTTTGGCTGGTAGCTCTAAGCAGAAAATTAGCTTTTGAACATATGCATGCAGAGAGAGTTGTGCACACAGGAGGAAAATGAATGCTGAGACAGTTGCATTTTTCTCAAAGTCTCTGTGTTTGTCTGTGTACATGGCTGTTCAGTAAAAGGTTTGCCTTTAAAAAAGAGCCAAGTATAAAAAACCCAATTAAAAAAAACTTTAAAATTAAAACAACTCAGCTCTCCAAAGCACACAGATAAAATGTAGTATCCTTTTTGGGGATGTGTAGGAAGTAGATTATGCCTCTCAGTTCCATTTCCTTTCTAGTTTTTTGGATTCTTTAATGTCATAAAATCATTTTTGTGACAAAATTGGGTCAGATAATGGTGGTTGGCATTTCCATGCTCTTCAGCATGCTGCAGCTGAACGGTGCTGTGGTTGTTTTTTCAGCATTAAGTGTGTCCAAAGACAATTTTCAGGTCAGCCTTTCACTGTAATACTTTGAAGTACAGTAGTTGTACATTTACCTTTGAAACTTCCCTGGTCGCACCAGTAAGAAATCATTGGCACAACTGGACTATGTCATGCAAAGTATTATTCCTGAATCTTAGATTTACATTTTTGTCACCAGTTGCACTATGCCAGACACCTCTGCTGATTGCATTACGTGCTGTGCTAGCTGAAAGTTCTAGAAACTGCTGCAATTCAGCCAATTTTCTGATTGCACCTTTAGAAGAGGTCTGTGCTGTTTTTGCTGAGGCAGCTCTTGAGGTACACGTTGTAGCCCTATATATCAAGCAGTTTTATCCTGATACATAGCAACTGAACTGCTTTCTCATTCTGTGCTAATATTAGATCTTTTTAATATGATCTTTTCCAAAAAAGGATGTGCTTCCTGTGAATGAATTGGGAAACAAGCTTTTCAGGTACTCCCAGTTTCCTCATCTTTTTAAAACAGTTCTCACATACTCTTAAAGTTGCTTTTCAGTTTTCTTAGGCTTCGAGGAAAGTGGACTATCTTTATTAATTTTCTCAGCTCCTCCTAATTTATCGCTACGTGTCTGTGTGATGCATTACTACTGGCTAGACACCAGGTGCCCACCAAAACTATGCTATCTTGCACAGGGGAGAGAGGATATAATGAAAGGATTGTGGGTCAAGTTCAGTCACCCATGAGGATCACGGGCAAACCAGACTCGACTTGGGGAAAAATCTATTTTATTACCAATCAAATTAGAGTATAATAATGAGAAATAAAACCAAATCTTAAAACACCTTCCCCCGACGCCTCGATTCTTCTGACTCTTGAAAGGAGTCCCGTTGTGCAGTCTGTTATGTGCAAAGTTTCTCTCTGTTCTCATTGCAGTTGGGGAAGAGGGGGTGCTGTGCCTCTGATGATGGAGAAATCAACGGACAGAAATGACAAACAAGCCTCAAGCATTTTGTGAGCTCTGTGTGACCAGGCAGGGAAATAGTTTTGGGCAATAACAGTTTCAGTGTGACTGCAAATGTGCATTAAGTATATGAGGTGTGACTGTGCCTGATGGCAAAGTTTCTGCCACTAGTAGGATGGCTGACTAAGCTACAGCTGTGGTTAGGAAGTCAAAGCTGATGGGATGACCAAAGTTGATGGCTGTGGCAGACTGGAACTAGGAGTGTGCTGCTTGAAAAGTCAATAAGTTTGCTGTGTGTCATTCAACAAGACGGGAAAATGGACATGCCCCAAACTAACTTTCAGATTTAAAGGTACAACACAATACTCTTCCTCACAGTTATTCGAACTGAAAACATTGCTGTCTTAAGCCCAGATTTTATAACAGGGACCAAAAGTGAAGGTTAAATACCTGTCTTTGGGAGGGAGGTATTAGATACGCCTCACTGAGGTGATGCCTCTTAGCTGGCTTAGGCATTCTTCCCAATGGTAAAGAGAGGGTTTTGAATTCTCTTCTAGTATTCCCAGTTTTCTCCTGTGATAGCTAAGTGCTTCTCTTTTCCGTGTAGATCTCTGTATTTTACTCCCATGAGAGATATTTTTCTTTTAAGTAAGGCTGCTGTGCAACCACACATATGTAGAATGCACCAGGGAAGTGATTTGAGTTTTCTGGTCTAAAGAAAGTATGTTGACAGGAAAGTATTTGCAATACTGTGGATTGACAGTATTGTAAATGTTCCTCCAGTGCTGACTTGAAAGAGGGTTTTGTTCAGGCTGTGTAATTAGAACCCATATGCAAATGTCTGCAATAGAATTTGTTTTAGCTCAACCTTAAAAAGTACTTTTGACTTTTGCCTGGAGGCCTATACAAAACTTAAGTTAATTGAATGGATAAACAAGCCTGATAATGTCTCATATAATTTAGCATGTTTAGTCAGTAGTACAACACTGATATGTATGATTTTTATTGTTTTCTACCTTTTTAGCAAAAAAATGTTGTTTATTTGTATTGCTTAGAGTAAGTTCTTGTTCTGACAAACTGAGCTCACTGAGTTTCATAATGGAGTTATGGAAATGGAAGGTGTTTAAAATGTGCATCTACTTGGTTTGGTTTCTTGGAAACCCTGATAGCCTTAGCTAATATGATCACAGAATCACAGAATGGGTCAGGTTGGAGGGGACCACAGTGGATCCTCTGGGTCAACCTCCGTGCTCAAGCAGGGTCATCCTATAACACATAGCACAGGATTGTATCTGTATGCCTTCAAGTATCTCCAGTGAGGGAGACTCCACAACGTCTGTGGGCAACCTGTTCCATGGCTTGGCTGCCCACGTCCTTGATATATCACATCTGATGTTCTAGGTATATCTGATTCATCAAATAGTAGAGGACCTGTGCTTGATCTGTTCTTGTTTACATCAGTGTAACCCCTCAAAATTAAAACAATGAGAATCTCTACCGGTTATTATCTGGTGTTCCAACTTACGAACATTCTCATTAATTTAAATAGCAAGTTTCATCTTTGCTTTCGAAAACATGCTTCTGTATATGTTCAGGATTTTATTTTTACTTTATGTAACTTACATGAGGAATTAGTTTTAGGAAGGAAATTGCTTTAAAGATGGGACAGCATCCTGTGGTGTTGCAGGGTGTGCCATTCCTTTTGAGTGATGCAGTTCTGTAGATGTTTACTTGTCCAGGCTTTCATGTGAAATTTTCTAACAGTTCTTATTAAATACTAATTATTCACAGGAGTCAGTATGGAGAATATTTTTATTTTTTAATTAGTTACTCATATTTTCCTATTTTGGTTACTATTTTCATCTGTTTTAGCATTTTGATATCTCCAGGGATGTTACAAAAATAAGATCTTAATTTTTAAACCTTCAGTTCTAGCAGTAAATATTTTAAAGGTATGAGCAGTCTCACTTATTGCTGATTTTATTTTTTAAAGGAAAGGTTTTGATTGAGTATTTATGTCATCAGTTTGAAAAGTCCTTTTTTAACATATTAGAGTAGATAGTGTGTAGCATAGTGCATTATCAGCAGTCTAGTTTCTAAGAATTTATCAAAACCAAGGAAATCATACTCAAAGTTGGACACTTCTAATCTAACTGAAACACAGAGTTTAAAACTTTGTGATATTGGGATTTTAGTAGGAAAACTAACTTGCTGAAATTAGTTAAAATAGACGCAGCAGGCTAGCAATCCCAGCTGAAGATGATTAAGAAAGTTAATAGTTAGCTAAGGAGTGGAGCTTAGAAATGGCTTTGAGAAATTAAGTAATTAGTTATCTGCCATTTTTATTTGCATAGCTGGAGTAGAAGACAATCGCTGATTATTCAATTAGAAAAACCCATTTAGGATGAAAGAAAGCAAGAATTGGAGGTCCTCCAGAGGCCATATAAATCATAATAAATTGCTATGACCCAGAAGGGTTGACAGGTCAACGCTGAGGAAGAAAGAGGAAAGTTTTCAGACCCCAGCCGCTATTTAACAACCCCTGACCCATTTTAAAGGGCTAATTGCACATGCTTAATTGTTTTTTTGATTAATTATCATATGATGCAGGAGTGGGAAGTGGCAATGTTATGAATATGCATTTCTATTGTAGTTTTGTGAATAAATACACTTTCTATGCTTGTAGAGGTGCTCTGCACATCAGGAAGTGACTCCACACAGGCGCCTGGCTGTAATTAGAATAAACATACACTTTCTAACCTTGTTGGAGAGTCTTGTCAGTATCAATTGGGCACCGATATTAGATCGTTACCCATTTTTTAGTAAATCATAACTGTAGACTTAGATGACTAGGACCATGTATGCTTACTGTATTACAATATTCGTTCCACCACTTTAATGCTTCAAGAAGTCAAATTGAAAGCGTTTACCTCTTTGCTGTCAGTAAGTGAAAAGGATTTTTTCGATTCTTGATGGGTTTTTTTAGATGCCTCTGCTTTCCTTTTCATGCCTGAATCTCTGTCTTCCTTCAGTGCATCTTCAGTATGTGTTACTCAGAGCAGGATTATCCCTGTTTCTATTCAACTGCAAAGATTAGAAACTTTCTTTGTTTTTAAGGGGTACCTGATCATCTTATTTCATCTGCAAGCAGCTGGTGTTGGGACTTTAAGAAGAAGAAGCAGCAAATATTGTAAAATTTAGAGCTTAACAGCTGGGATTTTAAACTTAAAATAAAGGTCTTAACAACATTGTCTCATCCATGCATACCAGAGTGGGCCTTATCATGCTAACCAGGACAGCCTCAGATTCAGTTTGGAGCAAAATTAACTATTCTAAAAGGACTATCCATTGCACAATTTTGGGATTTTACAAATTTTACATTAATTTACATATTTGCTTACATGTCTGTAGCACTCGCTTCCTACGTACCTTTTTATGGTTTTGGCATTAGCACAAGACTTCAGTAAGTCTGATTCTGCTGTCTTTGTTAGTACAGTAAAATACTCAATATATATGTTGATATTTCCATTTGAAACCTAATGAAAACAGTTTTCTGTATTTAATCCTAAACAATGGATTTAATCATACACCTGAAAGGTGTCAATCCTTTGCTGATGCTTAAACTATGAAGTTTTATTTTAGGCATGGTAGCAGAAGTTTTTAGAATTGTGAACATTTTACATTGGTATCTCCAGAGGTTTAGTGTATATATATATATAGGGATTAGTGTAGATAGAGCTTCTTGGCATCTTCCATCCATCTTTCCCTCGGAACACATGGTATTTGAAAGAGGAGTTTGAAATCTGGTTTGCCATAAATACTAGTTTTATTCTTGGTGTGGGTTCTTGCTTTCATAGTCGTGATAACTGTTGCCTTGTGCGCCGTGGGCCAGCTCACAGTGGTTATTGTAGAAGGTAATGAATGATGTTTATTTATGCTGTGCGCCTGACCACATCTGGGGGTGAGAACATGCTGGCAGCTAATTGGCCTGGCAAATGATCAGGCTGCTACAAAGCAGTAGCTTGTGCTAGGCAGGAAAATAAAATAACAAGGAACTGTCATCCTTCCTCTTGTTGGTGGTTCCTGGTGGAAATCATAGGCATTAGCTGTGGATGTGATGTTGAGATCTGCTCTTACCGTATACATTTCTTTCAGTGAATGCCTCAGATCAATTTGCCGTTAGTAACACCTTGTGAATTAATCTCATCCTCAGGGATTTGTGTTAATTGCTAGTTTGTACAGTTATGTCCATCTGTGTTTGTTTTTCTTTTTGTCCTGAGAGTCTTGAATACTTCGCTTTAAAACTGATCACGCTGGCGAATGTGAAGGACAAGCAGCCCAGCCTGTAAGTCTGTGTTGTGTGGCTTGGCATCAAGCAATTTCCTGAAAGTGGTGCTGATACTGCCTTTAAAGACCTAAGACCTTTGGGTTTCTTTGAGCTTGAAGGAACTAGAATCATCAAAAATGAGAGAATTGGAATAATTCTTCCATGAGGGTACAGCAAAGAAGACAGTTTGAAGTTTTGTATGTTACTAATGTGTACTTAGCTACCTTGCTCAGAGCCTGAGCCCTGCAGGTAATCCCCTTCCCCAGCAGACTGCTTTGTGCCTATGCTGGAACCAGGCAGTTGCCTTCACTCCAAGCTTAGTAACACTTGTGGGAAGAGCTGAAAAGGCTTTTACTCCTTGCAAACCCAGGATACATTTAAGTGGGTTAAAGCAAAAGGAATAGGAGGAGAAATGGCACCATTTGGATTGGTGGCAAAGTGATTACTCCAAAAGGTTGTGAGGATGTGATTGACAGCCTACCAAGACATCCCTCCATGCTGTTCCCATGGCTACTTGGGGATGATGTTAGCAAGAAGGAGGAATAAAATTCGTATGTCCTGCTAAATCATTTTGATGATGGTGAGGTTTGAAAATAGAAACCTTGAGTATTATTTGACTAGCTGTTAGTGTGTAAAATGGCCAGATGAACAGGTCCAAATAACACAGCAGATTTGTGGTATTAAGTAGCCATGTGGTGGAGAATGGCTTTTGAGGGCTTTTGGGCCCTTCTGGTTTTGAATACCAGTTTATTACATCTGACACTGCAAAGTATACCTGCTAAGCACTGAGGTTATGCCATTGATTTGAAAGCAAGGTATAAGTATGTTCCTAGCTCACCCTCTTGTGTCACTGTACATAACATCTGTGAGTACAAAATAGAGTCTATTAAAAAAAAAGCATTACTGTCATATGATTTTCATCTTCCCTTGTATCTGTATGAGTTCTCTGAAATGTATATTTTTAAAATTTTCCTTTGTCTGAAATCAATTTTATAACTAATATTTATTTATTTATTTATTTATTTTTGAAAGAGCATGTGGATGTTGTTTATTTCACTTCTTCAAGGTGTGTAAAACTAGGCAAAACAAAGGACAGTTGTATTAATATTTTTACTGGATGAGCTAAGAAAATGTAAATTAAATAAATGTAAATGTAAATTAAATAAGTCTTTAGCTTTATTTTTGCCTACTCTGAAGGCTTGGTGATATTGCTTAGAAGAACAGATGCCTTGCAACCTTTTTGTAAGCAATATGTAGAAAAAGGGATGCCTTGTTCTGTTATTCCAGAAACAGTGAAAAAAAAAAAATCATGCTTATGCAATCAGGAATTTGATGCTGTAAAAAGAGAAGGGAAAATATGGTAGCTTAAAAGCTTGATATGGGATTACAGTTGTTTTTAGCACTTGACGATTAAGCGTCTTTTACTGCTGTGTGTCTGAACTCCCATAACTGATAATTTAGCTGCTAATTCCATTGTGTGATGATTGATTGCCATGAACAATTCCTTAAAGATTACTACAAATTTCATTTTTTTCCCTCTACTTACTGTGACAGTTTTTACTTCCTCTGTTATTTGCATGTTGTCACCCAGTGATGTATGTGATGAATGTAGTCCAAAAAGGTGAATGTGTAGAAAATAGTAAACAGACATATTTGCTAGAAAACCTTTTGGAGCTCACTTTTGCATGTAGAAGATTGTGCTGATCCTCTGATTTGCTGCAGAATATTCACCATTATTTTCCTTTTGTAATAAGTAAAAAATGTATGATAAACAGATTAGGATGAGATTATTTTTCTCTCTAACAGTACTCTTCTATTAATAACTGTAAATCTTGTTTTTTCCCCCTCCTCCCTTGCCTCCGTAACAGCTAGCCGATGGCGGAACCTCTTCTCTACACCTGTCTCCTTGGCTTTTCCCTATAGTCCTGTTGCAAGACTCACCCCATACACCAATGGCTTTAATAGTCCCAGCTTCTCTAAAACCTCCAGTAAAGCAATACTAACACCTGAACGGACAGGTAATGCTTAACTTTTCATTGATTTTACAGTCCTTGCAAAAGTGCTTGATTTAATCTAATCGTGCTAGCATTTAACAGCAATTTTGGATGATTGTATATGACCTCACATCTCAGAGGGAAATTGTTTTGTTTTTTGTTAATGACTTAAAATTTGGCTGTTAACTACAAGTGTTATGCAGCATGTTATGGGAAAGTGATGCTAGTAAACATCATTAATGAGTTACCTAATAGTGCAGTTGTGACTGTGTCAACTTAAGCAGTCCCCAGCTTTGTTGCTCATTTCTGCCCCGTGGTGCCCCTTCCTTGTGTCTACAGAAACATATGTGCAGCTGTGTAATGAGATTGCAGCGAGAATTTCTCTATAATAAAAACAGCTGGCAGAAGCAGGCCTGTTTTCAAACTGGTATTGTTGCTAATGTCCAAGATTTATTTTATGTTTTCCACTGATTTTCAGAAGACACACAAGTTCTAGGAAAACTGTAAATTTTCTGTGGTCTGTAAATTGCAAGGAATTGCATATTCCATATTCACTATAGATATCAGGAGTCAGCTTGTATCTGTGACTTTAGCTGCAGTCACAGTGGAAGAAATACTCTTCTGGGGGAGAGGCATTAACATTTTATTGCTGGCAGGAGCAGGCATGGGCTGAGGATGTTAGCATCAGTGTCACACCAATCTGTGTGCAGTTTTCCTTACAATACATGAAATCATTGCAGAAAACCCTGTTTTAAGGGATATGGGCACTGTGGATGAGATACAGCTCCAGACAGAGTGTCTGCTGTAGCTGTCTTCATGTGAGTGAAATATCTAAGCTTCCCTATTCAATGGGGTGAAGCCTAGTTCCTAAATGAAGGCATCTCATGCTATTTGAGATAACCCTCAGGTACCTTGTCTAGCTTCCCACTGCTGCTCCAAAAGAGCACAGCTGTTACTACCTCTGCAGAACCTCAGGGACTGCTCTAACTTGCACATTAAAAAAAGCAAACACATTTACTCCATACAGTCCTGCCAAAGCAAAGCAATCGGCTGCATGTCCTTTTCTTTTGGAGGTATTATTGGAAAGTAGCTGAATTTAGGATGAATTTTAGGTGTCTGCTTTCAGCAGTACTGGAGGATGCAAACACACCTGTGATGCAAGCACAGCTGGTGAGCCATAGTCACAGCAGTTCTTGCCCTGCAGACTGTGGGTCACTGGTGATCCAGAGGATATTAGAAAATTATTTACTGTTTTAGTTGATGGGATTTTTCTTTAAAGTTGGGCAACAACTAGCTCATGCAACTAATTGCAAATTAGTTTATATTTTACTGTCACATGTAGGGAAAAAGTAGAATCCAGAAGAGCCTTTCCAAAAGGTATCTCTGTGGAAAGCAATGCTTTCTCTGTTGCCTAACGTTCAGTCTTAATTGTTACTGTCATTGATTTGTATGATAATTATAAACAGATTGAAAAAAGAATAGTAGTATTTTACTAAAAGGCTCTGATACAGCATTTGAGTACTGAGCAGAAGTTGGTAACACATGTCCACTGGCTTTCAAAACAGTAGGGAGAACCACAGTCCCGTAAGACAGATGCAAATGCAGATATGGTTAGACTACACTAACTAATCTGAGCTGTATCAGAACAGTATTGGATAAATTATTCATTGTCTGGGCTATGCAATGCTATTTTGGGGACAAGCTGAGGAATTCATGATCCATTCCTGCACTTACTACTTCTCATGAATGTCAAAGCTCTTTGCTAATTGTTAGTGAATTGAACTACACCTTTGAAAGTTTTGATGTGCTATTCAGAAAATGTTGTAAGCTATTGTAATGTAAAGAGCAGATGATTCTGAATGAAAGATAGCCAGACATATTTGTAGCCTAAAGTGTATGTTTTCTTACATAGGGTACATTTCTAGGAGTTCCCCTTTGAGTCCACAGTCATCAATAGACAGTGAACTGAGCACTTCGGAGCTGGAAGATGATTCTATATCCATGGGATACAAGCTGCAGGACCTCACTGATGTTCAGATTATGGCTCGTCTACAGGAGGAGAGTAGGTGGTGCTTTTTTTCGGTTTTCATAATAGTCTGAGGAAGATTACCCATAACAGTTAAAACTGCTCCAGTCTCATCTCGGTCAAGTGGGTCTTTTTTAAACAGTGTTGCCTCTTGAGTGGCAGGTGGAAAAACTCTTCACCTGCATGGAGAAGGTGTGCACGTTGTTGGGTTCAGGTTGATCTGAACTGGTACTGGATGTTTCAAAATTTGATGTTTATATTTTTCTGAATATTAATTGAAATAATTTTATTTCTGGAGACGGAAGATGCTAAAGCATTTTTCTCATGCATGCATTTAATGAGAAGGGTAAAAATAAGCAGCTATCTTGACTTTCTTTGCCTCCACTTCAATTTTCTTAAATTGTCAGATGAGTTTTGAATTTAAATCCCCTTTAAATACTGATTGGAGCTTTTAAATTTAATATTGTGATTTAAAACTAGTGATTGTGCACAAATCTGAGCCTGGAGTTTTCTTTGACATAGATGATAGTTTTGCTTAATAGTAATTTTTGTAAAATGTCTTTATTCATAAATAAAGGGCATTTGACTTAGAGGTCACTGAGACAATAAGTGGAGTATCTCTCTCCCATCCAGTTAGTGCCAAGTGAGATATCAAGGAGTAAGTGATGAGAATAAAAGCAAAGAAATTCAGAGATGGCCAATTAATAAGTGATTATATAAAATAAAAATAATAAAATGGGAGTTAAAAATTAGAGCTGTGATCTGGCTGAAGCCACCAGACTGAGCAGGCAGAGCGATCACCTGTCTGCAGGAAAACTTGCTGAGTATACAGTGGCACGCATCATGTTCAACACAGAAATTACCAAGGGTTCTAATTTTAAAAAGAAAAAGAGTTATGACTGTCAAAGATAGAAAGGACTGCATTACTTAAATGACAGCTGTGCTCATCTCCTTCAGAGTGAGGTTTAAAAAATACTTCAGGTACTTAGCTCTTTAAGGAATCAGGGCATTGGCAGACTGGAAAGAAAAATGCTGTTTTTTCTTCTAATCTGAGTGAGGTGCAATGGTTGTATCTCATCCTTGTAGTAGCAGCTGGTGGAGAATGTTTGAGCACGAGACAGTTGTTGACCACTTAATCCTGTGGAAAGTGGCGGTTCTGTACATCCACGCAGGCACGCTCTCTTCACAGCCACAAATAGAAACTCCCACTCGACAAGGGGGCGAGGAAGCATATTAAGAAGTTTTCAATATGGAGCAAAGACATCTGTTAAAGCTGAGGGCTTCTTGTAAGTCTAGGAAGTTGTTATCTGCGGCTACTGTCAGAGTTACTTGCCTCCTGGAAGTGCAGTGTTTTTTTCCTTGGCTACTGTGCATCTGGGGAAAGGAGGGATGTGCAAGGGATCTGAATGTTTCCCTCTTACTTGACATGGAGCAAACAGGCTCTTACTGGGTAGTGATAATAGTGAGATGGTTTTCAAAACCTGGCATTCCGAGAAGAGAGTGGTAGGATTGTGTACCTGTGTAAAACACAGTTGTGTTGCCACTAAGCTTTGTCTGTGAGACTGGATGCTATCAAAAACTAATTAGTGTTCAGGGAGGTTGGAGAGCCAGAAGATTTAGATGGGTTGTAAGTTTAAGAAATGTCATTGTAAAGATTTTTGTTGCATGAATACGAAAGTTTAATAGCAATAGCTTGGAAAACTGATGTGAGTGTTATTCCTGTAATATTAGGAGTATTGAGAAATTAAAAACTTGTACTCATGTAGTCTTTTTTATTGGCAGAGAAATAGGTGCCTCCTGAGGGTGGTTCATCCTAAGAGAGGCATCTAAGACATCTTTTGGAAACTCCTGTATTCTATTTCAGTATTTTATTAAGAAAGGATTTTGAGGGAAAGAATTCAGGCTTAGATGCTTGAAAGGTAGATCAGATGCCTGAAAGGTACATCAGATGAATCCTATGTCAGATCATCAGTCTGATTACATTTTAAATCCAATTCTTACTGTAAAATTCTGACTACTTACCTGCTTCGTTTTCAAGATTGAAATGCATATTAAGAGTTAATCACTTAGCAGAAGCTGAATCATCCTCCTCTTGGAATTTACAGGCCTTAGGCAAGATTATGCTTCAACTTCAGCATCTGTGTCAAGGCACACTTCCAGTGTTTCTCTGCATGTGGGAAAAAAAGGGACATGCAGTGACCAGGAATATGATCGCTATAGTCTTGAGGATGAGGAAGAGTTTGACCACCTTCCACCTCCACAGCCACGTCTGACCCGCTGCTCCCCCTTCCAAAGAGGGATTCCTCACTCACAGACTTTCTCCAGTATCCGGGACTGCAGGAGGAGCCCTACTTCCCCACAATTCCCTACAAATACTTATCAGCAGCCCTTCTACTCTCCTCAAGCCCAAACTCCAGAGCAGCAACCAAATAGGATTAATGGAGGTGGGTTGCATGCTTTTCTAAGAAGTGGTCTTTTCTCTTCACCAAGTGCCAGTGCCATTTTAAAGATGAATTGTACTTAAATTGTGGCAAATAATTTAACCTTGTGTAAATGATTAAAGTATGTTATTGTTAAGCAGTTTTCTAAAAAACGTAATCTGTGATCTGGTCATGAAAGTTGTTGCTTTAGTCTGTTTTAAAATGCTGTAAGATGACCACAAGTGAAGAAAGAAACAAAAAGTAAAGAAAAGCATGTTTTAGCAGGCTAATAGTTGGCTAGAAGAACCTCTGGGGCTTTCAAGCTTGATGTACGAATGTCCATTGTGGATACAGTCAAATCAAATCCGGGGTTTCAGATTTTCTGTCTTATTCCAGAGTTTGCTGTTAATGCAGCTGTGCTGTGATGGGTGCACATGGCACCTTGCTCCTGTTCCAGGTCCGATAGAGCTGATTGTTAAAGCAGTGAGAGATAATGTCACTCCCAAACTGTCTTGAGACCTTGCTGCTTTTTTGCACTGCATTTGAGATACATTCCAGAGCCTCTGGAAGATTTGTCTCTTGGTGCTTATAGGTTTCCCTCCATTGTTGCTCTTCACATCTTATTATAATAACAGTTTTCTTCCTTCTGATGCATTTTACTTTCCTATACCTTTAGTCTTTCACCCTAGTTAATTCTAAACAGTCCATTTCCAGCCAGGGTCTTGTTTGTAACATTACAGGTTACAGCTCACCCTTGGGTAAGAAAATAAATGTGTTGTTCAAAACAGCACATAGTTGTTATTTATGGTGCTACAGGTATGCATGTTGCTTTTCTGACAAACAAGACGTGACAGGTTGGTGCCCAAACCACTTCTATTCAAAATAAGCCATGGCATGGAAGTATAATTGACAAGTGGCAGCATAGAAGGAGAGCTGATATTAACAGAGGTTAGAGCAGTGTGGGTGTCTGTTGGTACAGCATTTGTGCCATATTAAATTTAATGGTACTTTTCTTGCAGGGGAGGTACAAGAACAGGACAGCATTGCTGGGCTTGCAGAAATGTTGGGAATTAGAAAGGCAGATTATGGAGCATTTTTGTTCAGGAATAAGAGAATGATGTGTTGCTGCCGTGTTTTTATGTGGCTCCCTATTGTGTTTTGAATGATTTTTTTCATGTTCCATGTCAGTGGACCTTAAGCATTGGATTTCCTGCATGGAAAGGCATGGAGACATTTAAGGCACTAAAAACATTAGACTCTTAGTTTACTAACTACAAAGTGTATGCATGTAAAAGACCACCAGTTTGATCACCTGGTTGACTTTTTTCTCAAGAGCTTTGAGGTGTTGAATAATATGTTTGGCGTCACCCAGAAGTTGGACAGATGACTTCAGTTACCTGTTTGCAGGGATGACAAACAGTCCTATAATAGTCAGTACCACTGTCTTTAGAAGGGAATTATTTCCTTCGCTTCTACACCTTGAACTTCTAACTCATGCATCTCTGATCCATGTAAGTGGCAAATACTGATGGTGAGAAACATCTTAGTTTGGCTGTGTTCTTTTGGCAGACAAGGAGATAAGGAGTGAAATGTTTGCTGTATAGAGTACATCTGCATAGTATTACATCTTCTCATCAGCGTTTACCATCTTGGCAGCAATTTCCTTGTCTCTCAAGAGTTCCTGCACTCTGAAATGGAGGTAGACTGCAAAATAAGAATTTGTCTGAAGCTCACTGTGATGGATGGTGTACTCCACACAGTTAATTTACCAAGGCAGTTGAGAAAGAGGGGTGTGAAAGATGCAAGAACTGAACTTTTCGTTTCTGTGTTCAATATATGTGGAAAGCAAGATCCATAATTAATAATTTAATCACACATACCACACGTTGTACTGCACTTGACCATTACAAGTCTTCCCAAATCTTTATTCCTCTGTCTACCCCCAAAGAGATCACATATGTTCTTGTATGTGCAGTCAAGGGTCTGGCCCCTGCTCCATCTGGTCATTCACAGAACTTTATATAAAAGAAGAAATAAGCAGCAAGTAACTGTTAAATTATGGCAGTCTGGGGTTAAAAACCAGTCTTAAGCTTTGACACAATGTTTTCCCTAAACTAGTCTATGTATTCACCTTAATTACAATTTTTTTGCCTTTAGGGACATAGTTTGAAAG
Organism: Dasyornis broadbenti; assembly: GCA_013397935.1. Taxonomy (NCBI): domain Eukaryota; kingdom Metazoa; phylum Chordata; class Aves; order Passeriformes; family Dasyornithidae; genus Dasyornis; species Dasyornis broadbenti. Next base: position 906,654 of record VZRN01006453.1, read on the forward strand.
ATGCTGCTGTACCTGATTTTGGTGGTTTGTTTGGTGCAGTACTCTAGTTGAGATACTTAATTACCTACACTGTAAAAAATACACTGAAGATGTGATAAACCTGAAAAACTTCAATAATAATTCTTTTAGGAGTATAATATTGGTTGCCTCATGAGAAGCATCTGCATTTAGATGCTGAGATGTGGGTGCCCATCTGTGTATGAAGGGCCTAATTCAGCTGCTCACATAGAGCTACATGGGGTACTTCGATGCACGTTGGCTTCACCATCACCTTGTGCCGGTGCTGTTTAGATTCCATAGACAACCCAGGGTCTGTCAGATGGCATGAGGTACCTTCACATAGGCACTGACTTGTGCACCAGATGTCTGGTCTCTCACTATAGCCAAAGGTCTGTTTGTTCTCCATCCATCCACAGGGTTGCATTTTAGGTAGCAGGCAAATTGTTTCCAGTTTCTGGTGCTCTGTTGGTCTTCTGCCTTTGCTTGGGGTGAGAATACTCTCGCAGGTGTTTTCCAGCTGTGGTTGAAGCTATGCTTTAGAGCTCACACATTGTTCTTGCCAATGTCTTGTAGCAAAGTGCTGCCCCTGCTGTAATATTGACACTCTGCCCTGTTTTGAATTGTGGTACATCTGTTTTAAGATGAAATTACTTCACTTCTGGACCACACCACACCAGGTTGCTCCCACTCTCATGTCCAGGTTCTTTATCTCACCTTATCCCAACCATGTCTGAGTGAATGGTGCCAGTCACATTTACTGCTAGTCCCCTGCAGCTTGCTGTACTGGAAGACTCCTGGTAAACACTAGCATAAAGTGGCGGGTCTGTGCCATCTAAATATGTTAAGATGTAAAATATGCTGTAGTGTGTTTAAAAGTGTATGTGGGGCCGCTTGTAGCATGGGCTGTAGGTGTACCTGTTGTAGGTGTACCTGTTAAACAGGTGTACCTGTTTAAACATCATTTTCACAGCCATTGTCTGTAAAGTGTGTGTGTTATCTTTGCTTTCTAATAGGCTTTATTGCAAAGGTTCTGGCAAGAATATACTGATATATAAGCTTTGTGTAAAATGTTTGGTTTTGTTTTCCGTGTTTAATTACACTCTCTCCCTAAATCAGCTGAATTTTCTGTAATGATGAGTTACATCAGAAGAATTCCATTTGTAAACTTTTTCAGGTATTCTGATTTTCAGGGATTTTGTAATTGGTTGGTGGGTCATAAATCGATAATTTAAAGAAGATCTGGAAGAGAGAGGAGGTGAACAGTTTTAGTATCTGTTGTAATTAGCTGCAGTGGGTTTGTCTGGTTTGTGTGTGTTTTATAGTTTAATATAGTTTTTAATATGTTTGCACTGGAAAGATTTATGCTTATATCTCTGTCCCCTTACTCTTATTTGAAGAAGTTACTGGTTAGCAATTTAAAATGCTGCTACCTATTAATATCAAGAATACTTTATATATAGTAATTTTCATATAAGAAATACCATCAAAAGTCATAAACCCAAGCTGGTTTCTGCTTTACATTGTCCATAAATATACATTGTTTTTGTTACTTGGATGCAAAAGTTACTGCTTTCACTTTAAAGTTTTAAAAATACATTTTATTTCTTTTTAGTAATTTTATTAATTTTTAATAGCTGTTACTATTGCTGCCCTTTATACTTCTGATTTTCTGAAACCAGAAGTAACGGTTAACTATAGTGCTGTGAAATCATCCAGACTAATCAAAATCCAGGAGCGACAAGATACTGAAAATGAGATTAATTTTTCTTGTGTTCAGACCTACTTTCCAGCTCTGAAGATCAGCTTATTCATGACCTTTTTTCCTGGCACCCCTTATTTCATGTGCATTTTAAAGTTTCCATTTTTATAATACCTGAAAGTTGGAAACTTTGTATTTTGGACAAATTAGTCCAGGTAAAGGAGGAGTTTCTTATAATACAATAAGAAGAGGTGGATGAAAAATACGTGGTTCATGGAGTAGCAATGCATGCAGTCTGCTTAATCTTAATGTATATTTTCCATTACCTTTTCATGTTGATTTTTAAGTTTTTAGCTTGGTTTATATTTTCATAAACAGGCCACAGATACCATTCACTTGAAAAACTTTGCTTTTATTTTCCAGAAATTACTAGTTATGAGTTACTTTCTTGCCTACACTTTGAAGATACTATGTACATCATTGCCTCTTGTTGCCTCATTTTGGAAGCTGCAAATGTGGTTTCTGTTTGTTGTTTGGGTTTTTTAAGCAAACTCCAGGTGGACATAGAAGAGCAGCATTTCAAGGGCCTTACATTGTGTTTAGATATTGGTTCAGCATAGACTTATGAAGTGTTTTCTACTCATAACCTCTCTTGCTTGGTAAGAAAGGGAGAATTCTCCCTAGGAAATTGTTGCAGACTTTATTAAAGAGAACGAGAAAAATAATCTTACTTTGCTACCTTTGGAGTTATATTGAGGATAGTGATCAGTGGGCAAACTCATGGAAGGCTAATGGAAAAATCTTTAATCGGCTGTAACTGTCTGTGTCGGGAGACAAACGCCTGTGAAGCCAGGATGAGATGAAGTAATAATTCTGAATAAAATGTAGTTATTGACAATATTGAGAATGCCATCAGTCACTTAACTGAATGACTTGCTTTAATCTGTACTGGTGTTTTTATACACTGATATCTCTGTCGTATCAGCTGGTGATTCCACAGACCTTTAAAAAGACCCTGATGTATTTGGGATGTCATAAATGTTGTATATAGCAAATACAATGCAGATAACTGATCTCAGGTCTTCAGAGATGAGGAAGAGAAATTAATCCTGTGAAGTGAAGTTGCAGTAAAATACACAAGTTTGTTAACAATATCAGACCACACTCTGCATGTCTACATAATATTTAAATCGAGAAACACAAGTTTTTTCCTTATGGTTTTATCCTGACCTATCTGTGCATGCAATACCGATAAGGCAGAGTTGAATGTGTAGGATTTGTGTGAAGGATTTAAATACGTGTAAGAAACTGCTAACGTAGCTCAAAGATTTCTCTGAGACACTAATAATTCTGATTCATTGTATCTCACTCCTGCACTTTTGGTGAGTCCTTTTTGGGAGTCCTTTTGTTCGAATAAAACATTGACAACACTTGCAGAGAATAACAGTGAAGGAATAAACGTGTTTTAAGACTCTTCACTAGAGAGTCAACTTAAGCCCTCCTTGGAAGGAAAACCTCATTGCATGAGGCATTTTGCCAGATCGAAGATGATACTGGCAAAGAACTGCTACAGAAGTCCCCACCTGGCAGCCCAGCAAGAGCACACCTCTTCTAGGGAAGCTTTGCTCCGAGGACAAGGTCTGCTTGCATGCTACACGGAATTAATCTTCAGCCAGTGATAGTATTAGGTCAGGGAAGGGGAAAAAAAGAAGCAGTGGAACAGGGACGGCCACCTGCAGTGCGGGGATCAGAAGACAGAAGACAGGTGCTGCTTGTTCTGGTGTCCTGCCAGAAGGAAGTTGGGCCACTGATCCTGAACTGACTTCAGAGAAGAAGAAGCATCAGGGGAAGAACTTCTGGCAAAAAATCAGAACTGAAGCAGCTGGGTGAGAGGCGAGCTGCTGTCTTCAGTGTAATTTTGTGGAATGTTTTACAAGGGACACATTTTCCTGCTTTTTGACCCATTTCTAGCAGTAGCAAATATGATGTGTTCTGTGTGGTGGCCTTTTCATGGACATTTTCAGTTGAGGGCAGAGGATCCTGTATTTCACAATTCCCAGTTCGTCTTCTGCTGTAGAGGCAATGGACTAATTCAGCATGGATGCCACGTACGGGGAAAAGTGTAAACGTGCAGTAGGCAATTTTTCATGTTTCATTCAGTTGCAGGTATATGAAAGGGCATTGTTGTATGCTGCCTAAAGAAAGCTCATGAAATGACAAGCACATGTGTATATGCATGAATTATTCTTACAAGGTGGTAGTAACCAGGAACTGATTATTAACTCCCCTTGCATGACCTATCCTTGAATTTTCTTCACACTTGCAAATATCTCAACAATACAATGTCTGTAGGTCATGATGTTTTATCTCAAAGAAGGCTGGGAAAGGTGAAGATACATCTGTGATGTTTTATAGGGCTACATTCTGCTTAAACACTGTATTTGTTTTAGCCTAAATTATAGTTGAGACTCAGTAGTGGGTCACAGTAATAACTGTGGATATAAATAATGTGGATGCTGTTGGAGACATCGAGTCCAATCGGTGACTGGTGACCACCTTGCCAATCAGACCATGGCACTAAGTGCCACATGCAGTCATTTCTTGAGCAGGTGTAGGTCCTTTGGAGTTCCTTACTGGTGTTACTATCCACATCATCCTAACAAAATAAACTGCAAACAACTGATAATTTTTTATTAGTGCAGAAGAGGTAGCAGAAACTGTAGCAAATTCCATCATCCATCACAAACAGGACTACTTGAGCAAATTAATTCTCACCTGAGAATGCATCTCAACTCTACTCCTTGACTTCTTCTCTCTGTTAATTTTCTCATCAGTCTTAGGAGAGCAAAGAGGTCTGGAAAGGAAAGCAGCTTGGAAAAAATATTTTTGTTTTTTTCTCATATATTTCCAGCAAGTTCATATCCAGTCACATCTCAGCGGCCTGAAATAATATTAAAATCAAATAACTCCCACCTTCTACTTCCATATATTAAGCTCACAAGAGCCATCATTTAATTTACAAACAAAACTTCTGTAAGACTATTTCCACTGTTCTTAGGACGGAAGCAGGTGACAGAACAAACTTCAAGAAAGAGATGAAAGAAGATGCATCATCCAAGGAGATGAAAGCTGCAAAATGCCATCAAGGCGAACGTTTCTGGGTTTTCCCCAACACAAAACTGACCTGCTATTTTCATTGCTTTTCAGGGCCATTTAACTCAGCAGACACAAGGACCCATCAAAGAAGTAACACAGCTGCTTGATGGATGAGAATTTGCAGGTGCAGCAGGAATCTGCTGCCTGGGGACTGAATGAATCAGCAGCAGAGCAAACTGCTGGAACAAGAAGGGACTAATGAACAGGAGGGAAAAGACTTGGCCACCCAAGACATGGAGGAAATCCAAGCTACTTCTGTACCTATTTTTCTGCTATTGTAGCTGCATCCACTGGACAGTTCAAGACACAAATAATGCCTGGGGTGGCAGATGCTGAGTGGAAGAGCATGTAGAATCCAAGGATTTCTGCTATACAACATGATATTTAAAAAGCTGTTTAATGCAGTGCCATTTTCCCTACCACCATCCTGCTGCTCAAACCTTTTTTGCCATGTTCTGTAATGTTGACTTAGGATTTCAGGACCTAAGACTTGAAAGGGTAGGCTAGGACTCTAGAATTGACGGTGGCTACAGACATCTCATATTCATGATTTTTTTGCCACTCTCGGCCAAAGATTGCATTATAGGGTGACAGTTTCTTCTTCAGTTTGCAAATTTCTTGAATATTTTAGAAATAGATACATACAGGAGCGGTGTGGATCCTATTGTTTGCATCCCCAGGACAGTTTTGGAAGCCTGATAACTGTTTTGTCATTGTTACGTCACTGATATTAATACATACTACCTGACTGAACCACAGTGGTAATTCCTTTGCTAATGTTCATTGCTGTACCATTGACAGTTTCAGTCTGTCACTGTCAGTAATTAGTCACTGAAGCAATTCTGGTTTGTTTGATGAAAGATTGCCCTTACAGTAATTCTTTATTAGGATGTGACTGTGTTCTAGTTTCCAGGAATTCAAACCTTACATTTCCTTTTCCTGCTGGAGATTGAGCCTTTCTGTGACACAGGTTGCTGGAGATACGTAGGCATCACATGTGTTGAAGTTACTGTTAGTGACTCCTAGTATCTTGTATAGATAGAACTGTACTGTCAAGTCTTATTATTTTCACTTGTTAGTAGCTTTAAGGATTAGAGGAGCTCATGATGGTGCTAAATAGGTTGTATATTTATGTGGACTGATCAACAGAGATTTCTAAATAAATCTGTTGTTTCTGTGAACTGAACTTGCCCTGTGAGCCAGGAGATCAATCCATGCCAGCAGTTTCAAGCAGTGTGATGTGTAGTTGCTATGCATAAACCAAAATACCAGTCTGGAAATGCCCTGCTCTCTGTGGGAGAGAGCAGTTATAGCTGCTGTAACAAGACAAGCACACCCCTGCTTTCCTTTGCAGTGTAAGAACTGAGGGCAGGCACCTGCCAGCCACTGGAACCTATGTCAGGAACAGAAGTTGGTGGCCTCTGCGTTGGCCATCATACCAGGAGGGACACAGCCACCTTGGCAGGGCACAGCACTTGAACCCGGCCAAGAGGCAAACCTTGTTGATGTTGTCAGTGGCAATTTAATAAATACCCATTGTTTTCCCACAGAAGGTGCTTTATTGAAGTCTGTCATGTCACAGGAGGCAGTTCAGACCAGATCATTCAGTCTGTGCCTTCCTGCTCCTGCCAGTCTCTTGTGATTGTACAAAACTGAGTCATTTCCCTTTGGCCCAACAGCAGAAGAGACCGAAAGAACTTCACCTTAGATTACCTGATGGTGTTGTGGTTGGGCAGCCTTCTTGAGATGTCAGGAAGGTTTCAGCTCCTCTCTCCAAAACAGCTAGTGTCAGTGCGGTTGCAGACAACTTCTGCCCTCTTAGATGCTTGCCTTAGCTGTTGTACCTGCCCCAAAAATATTTGGGACAGCTGTCTTTTTGTGAAAGATACTGCTTTCTTTTTGTGAAAGACGCTACAGAAAAACCTATTCTGAAAATGCCTACCAAATCAGGTACCACAAGTGAGGTAGAAGGAAGAAGCACCAGATTTGAAAATTTTTAAATGAACCCAGGGCTCCAAGAAACTGAACTGCATCAAGACTTAGCAGGTTTTGCACATGGCCACCTGCAGAAACTTAACATGCTAGCAAGGTTAGGTTCTGAATGGAATTATTATCCAGCATTTTATTGGCACCTGGAAGCAGGACTTCAGTCACGTAGGATGGATTTATCTCACCTGTCTTTGGACATCCGCAGAGTAAAGAGCTGTGTCTGACTGCCAGTGCAGACTTGCTTTTGTATTCACCGTAAAGAAACAGGCACATTTAGAGCATGGTTCATCTGACCTACTTTACACATCTATGTGAAACTCATCCTTATTATTTATTGTTTAAATCCTTGCGGTTTCACAAATGTGCTGCCTATTAGTGTCTTTAAAATTACTTGTGAATAATTATGCTGTTACAATAGTCATAATGGTTCCATTTGAAGGCTGTCAATAGCATATTCATATTCTTCTGGCAGAGCAAAACCTCTCTTTTTGTTAAAGTAATCCATTGTAATTCTGATTTTCTGCAGAAATTATGCAGAGGCTGCTTGTGTTTGTTGGAAATTGTGACCTGACTATGGATGTTGTCTTCTTTTGCTCCAGACAAACTCCGCAGAAGCATGCCTAACCTCGCACGGATGCCAAGTACCCCCACCATTAGCAGCACTGCTGGCTTTGCTGGTTCTCCTGTCACTGTGAGGAATAGTCAGAGCTTTGACTCCAATTTACATGGAGCCAGTAACGGGATTTCAAGGATGCAGTCGTGTAGTAAGTACCTGTGTTCTTCAGCTGCGTGCAAGGGATCGATAAAGTGTTAAAATACATGTCCCGGTCACAGATCCTTTGTTCTCTGAAAAGTTAAAAGCAAACTGTTCTTTTGCACCAGATTTTAATATAGCTCAGGATTTTCAAAGTTTTTATTTTGGAAAGCAAATTCTACCAGTCTTGTTTTTGAAAGTTTCTTCACTTTTTTTTCCTTTGCTCATTTATCTTGTGCCAGCATTAAAACTGAAATTCTAATAAGCAGTAGTGTTGTAGAAACACTAATAATGCAATTAATTCATGTAAGCGCATATTTTTAGTTTTGATATTACATTTGAAAACTGCTTTTCTTGGTAATTTATACAATGCTGGTTGTATAGTGCACTGTACAAATGCTATCTTGAAATATATGACCTCTCTCCTACTGAAGTGGAACCTCTTTCTTCTGAGGAAATACAGTAAGCAGAGGGTTATATTCTCAATTATAATATACTTGTTGAGTGGGGGAATTAAAATTGCTCAGTGATTGGTTTAATTTAGATGTCTTCTTGGTGGAGGATGAAGGGAGCATTGATCTAGTAGGCGAATTATTAATGTAGAATGTGAACAAGACAGATCAAGATCTGAACCCATTTTTTCTAGCACAGGGGTTGAGGTTCTCTGAGAGGAAATGGGAAAAGTGGATTTTATTGGACACAGGCAGAACAAAAGAGGAAAGAAGAAAGAATTTAGGAAGAAAGGATTTAATGTACACCCTCCATTTCCTGTGAGATTTTGGAGGGAGAAGTTGGCAAAAACTTGTCCTGTGGGTGTTTTCTTTCAAATTTGAGCAGAAGTTACAAATGTCTTCAAGCCAATTAAATTGTCTCTTTTCTGGAAGACACTTTTGACTGATGGTTTTATTTTGTTGTATTTTTTCCTGCTTCACTAGGAGAGTGGAAATAGATTCCCACATGGATTTTCATGGTTGTGCATTGAGAGTTTAATTTTATTTAATATTTTAGAAATATATATCTTTGCATGTTTATGTTCTTATAAAAGAGCATAAGTGTGTGTATAAAATGCCATTTTTCTAAAATACTTTTTTAAAAAAACATTTATAATATGTGGCTGTGCTGGGGTATTTTAGGAGCTATGTTATGATTAGAGTTCCATAACAATATATTGCCAGTATAGTTTAATTGAATCCCTCCCCTGCAATTTTTCATGTGTCTTTAAATGGTTTAAAGATGTCGTTTTTCAAAGAATTGGAAAAGGATTGCTCTAAGTGTAGTGTCTTAGTTTATCTACTTCGGGCTTTTGACAGTTTGCTTTTGATACGGGGACTCAGAAACTTGTGCATGCAAAATGTACACAAGAGGGCAGGATTGGGTAGGAAAATCTATATATAAAGCTTCTGGAGCTCATAGCATTGATTTAAAATGATCGTTTACATAACATCAGCCTTGGAATATGCAGTTACATTCAAGAACTTTTATAGCCTTTTTATTGTTTTTATGCATAAAATTTCAACTTGTGTGATGCTTCAAATGCTTTAATGCAATATTGCTTGAACAAGATGTGGTTGTTGCAAGCCACCTTGGAAAAACATCAAAATAACCTAACAGTGACTAATTTATATTTTCAGCAGTTTCTCCTGTTTAGAGCTCTAAGTGCGTAGGTGGATTTAGTGTGCTTATAATGGCTAATTTAATCTCTTTGATGGGAGAAAGAAGGATGAATAGGGACTGGGATTCTTTTTCAGGATGGGGGCAGAACAGGGTATTTTAGTTCAGTGCAGTGTTACTGGATACACTATTGGATCCAAGAGGTTTTTCAGCAGTTTGTAATGAGCAAGTAAATTGTATAATTAATGTGTTTATCCTTATTCAGATCTTTCTAGAAGTGAACATTACTATCTGGTCTTATTTATTGCATACTGACCTTGTTGCTTCCTTTTCTATCACTCTTCACAGTTCCATCACCAGGACAGCTTCAACACCGAGTTCACAGTGTGGGACATTTTCCAGTGTCTGTCAGACAGCCTCTCAAAGCTACTGCCTATGTAAGCCCCACCGTACAAGGTAGTAGTAATAGTAGCAGTGTTCCAGTGTCCAGCAACTCGCAGCTGTATTCCAGCACTGGGATCCCAATGCCAAACAAGACTGCTGGTCAAGGCATTGTAGGGCGTAGTGCTCTTCCAAGACCATCGCTGGCCGTCAATGGGAGTGGCATTCCTAGAAGTAAAATTGCACAGCCAGTTCGAAGGTAAGAGTTAAACTCTTCAGTCTCTACGTGGCCTCAGTCTCTACGTGAATGGCTTGGGCCTAAATTGTGGGATTTCTTTACCTCCTGAATATGAAACTATAAAGTATAAACTTCTGTCTCCCAGTGCTGAGTCACTGAATGGGTGAAGATTGCTTGCCAGAAATAGTGCTGGACAATGCATGCTGGTAGCCCCTAGTAAACTGTGATAATGGATAGTGTGTAATCACATGTAAATAGGAGTGGATTGCCACCTGTCAGTAAGAAATCCAAACAAACGGAAACCTCATATTATGAACTTACATGGCTTACCTTCTCTCAGATTTGTGTTTTCTGCTATTTCAGTGTCACAACATGAGCAAATCGTAGAGTGCTCAAATAGAAAGAGTTGCAGCCCTGTTGTTGTAAATGGCAGTAGTCTGTGAAAGTGCAAGTTGTACCATTACAGCATTGTGAGGAAGGAAATACCCTGAATAGTAGTCGTGGGTTGAACCAACATCTTTTCAGTTCCAGCTGGGAGACAACAGGCACACAGGGAATCCTGAAATATCACATACTAGCAGTAAGCTGTACTGTTAAGCAAATATATCTTTTTGCATGAAAAAAATGAGAAAGAGAAATTTATCTTCAAAGGAATTATTTTTAGGTCAAGCAATAAAAATAGCGTGGTGAAAGAGATTGTGTTTTAATCACCTTATCATAGCTGGGAGTTAAACTCTTAGCTGCATGTTCTGTAATTAATAGGAATTATGTCTTCCCAAGGGAAAACTTCTCTCAACTTGTGTTAACTCCTCTAACTATTTCTTCCCATTGCACACATCCCTCCTCTTGTGAGGGCCTCCTGTGTGACCACCTCATTTTCTGTTGGATGGACTGTCACTGTTTAGCTCTCCTTATTTTTGTACTTTTCACTACATACTGGCTAGATCCAGAATAAGTTCAATTGTTCACATTCTCTCTTTGATTGAGTTGCTTGGGGATTACACTGGTGTGACTGACAACAGATTTTGACCAACTGTGGTGAAACTTTGATAAAGAGCCGTCTGGTTTCTTCTTTGATGAAAACTGTACCATGAGATTTCTATTATAACCTCCTTTTCTCTCAGCTGGAACTCTCTCAGTTAGAGTTCTTTATAGTTGAGAGTTTTCTTTCCTTTTTTCTTTTTCCTCTCCTCCACTTCGTGTTCTTCTGCAGAGCTCTTAAATCTTTCATAGCAACATGTGAGGAAGCTTTTCTGGGTCATGAAGACCAGTCCCATGCTATTTTGTAACTTCTCATACAACAGACAATATTAAAGAAAAATAAAATTAAGAGATTTCAGTGGGAAGGTGAGACACTGTACTCTACACTGTTTTTATTAGAAGCTGATTCAAATAAGTAACAAAGCTATTTATAGTCCAGAAAGTCTGGGCTCCTATCTCCTTTCCCTTAAATGTGCCTTAGCAGCATCCTATGTTGCCATAGGGCCAAACTAGTGATTGTTAAAGATGGGTGATCTTTGCACTGTGGGAATGAGGAGTTCATAGGAGTCGAAAAGCACAGGTAGACTAGAGCTCAGCTTGCAGTTCTTTACCACCCTCATTTAATTTTATTGATTCATTTGGAAAAATACAAGTGGTTTCAGTTCATAAAGACCTTCCTTGGAAGGAATTCAGTTGTCAGATGTTTTTACTGTTGTAATTTCTAATGAATGCTATTTCTGATTATCAGTTTAAGAGTCTAGCTTCTTTCAAATTTAAATAGTGTTTTTAGTCATAACTTGACTAAAAATAGAATAGGTCTTCTGTTTTTTTAAATAAATCAGATGTTCAGGGAGAAGTGCACATGCAGAGCATATCTGTGTTTTCCACCTCTGGCCAGGTTGTTAAGTAGCCCAGTTACTGGTATTTTAGATACTTAAAATAGGTTGTTAGACACATTATATTGAGGTTACATTAGAGAACTTCAGGATTTACTGCATAGGATAAAATACTGGAGTGCTTTTAATAATTAGTAATATAACATTATAATAGCCAAGATAAGGAACTTGGCTAAGTATTAAGTGCTTTTCTCCTTACCATCGGAGATTCAAGCAGTGTAAAGAAATTGTGATGGTACAATTCCATCTCTTCTTAGCCTTAGAAGTCAGACAGCACCTTGTGTTTTTCTGCTCCTGTTGAGTGGACCCACACAACCCTCGCCCTTTCCATCTCCAAGCCTGGGGCTCCTTGCAGACCCCAACTTCCAGTTCTCTGTGTTTTAACCTTATGCAGTGTGAGGGCAGTGGGGGCAGCTTCCCTTAGGGCAAGGTGAGGAGGGAGCTGAGTGGGACAGCTGGACTGCCCTGCAGTGCCCAGCCTAGAGCAGTGTTGATGGTGATCAGGGTCAGCCAACACTCCCAGTTTCCAGACAAGTCCACAGTGATGGAGCACGTTCCAGCTAAAGCCAGAAGGTCATTCAGCAGCTCACAATCTGGATCATGGCAGGTACCAGGCACAAGTGTGGCAGGAGTGTATGCGTACCTGTGGAGCCAGGGCTTGCTTGTTCCTGCTGCCTTGCACTGGAGCCAGTCACTGCTATCCAGCTGGTGATGGAGAAGTGGAAATGCCCTACAGACCCTCCAAAACTCTGTTGTCTCAAACAATGTGACATCATACTGACAGCTGTGCTTGTTTGAAATGGTTTTCAATGCTGGCAGGTTTTTCTCTCAGTGCCCTGTAGCAGAGATTCACCTCTGGATACACAGCAGTATTCTTAAAATTATTTTCAAGTTAGTTAATTTTTCTTTATTTTTGCCCTCTCTGTTTTGTTTTTTTTTTTTTTTTTTTTTTTTTTTTTTTTTTTTTTTTTTTTTTTTTTTTTTTTTTTTTTTTTTTTTTTATTCTGGGAACAAAAGAAAGCAGTTGCAGAAAACAGAAGAGGCAGGTTATGTTCCTAGTCTCAAGTAACTGGATTTGTACCAAAGATAAGTGATGCTACCAAAGTGGAGCTGCACTAAAGCAGCTTGGTTGAATCTAAATTTAACCAACTGTTTTTACTTAAGTGCAGTGTTTTTGCTACTAAAAAGCAGTTGTAGCAGAGTTGAATCTGCTCTGATGACTGACTTACTGACTGCCTGCTTTATAACATACCTCTGCCTTTTTACAGCAAAAAAGCAAAGCAAAGCTATTTTTATGCAAAAAGCATTTGGGAGAGGAGGCATCAGTAACTTACAGCAAAAGCAGAATACTGTGAAAACAAGGCTTGAGATCTGCTTTTATATGAAATAGTTTCACAAAATTTGAAACACTTTTTTTTTTTCCAGCAAATTCTGCTGTAACAGAATTATGGTTGTGGCAAATTACAGATAGAGCTCTGCCATTTGATCAGTGAGTTGGCAGATAGATTAAGTCAGATGGTTGTTTTTCCTTCTTTTAGTTTTACTTGAAGTAGTTGCCTCTGTAGTGCCTGGAGGGTTTGGAAAATGGTCAGGAAGCATTTTAAAAGTCCCTTTAAAGGTTGATGAGTGAGAGATGCAGCCCAAGTGTGAGGGTAGGGACCCAGAGGATGCTGAGTTCCTGTCAGGAGTGGTAGTGCTGGAACTGGTGGCTCTGGAAACACATTGTCATGTGTCTTGGATGAAAGGGTCTGGAGCAGAACTCAGTAGTGTTCTTCGACTTATAAAATTTTTTGCTGCTTGCAGAGGGTTTTTATAAACTGTTGGTTTTTCATGAGCAATGCTGAGCACAGTAAGTTTTTGGAAAGTGTTTCCCATTAGATCTCTGCTGCCCACAGTGACAAAAATATTTTTTTATTGTCTTTAGCCCTGAAAAACTAAATCTTCCCGTCTAGAGGCGTCTCATGCATGATTACAATTATTCACTCAATTCCTTTTTGCAGTCTCTCATTCTCTTCTCATTGGAAGTGGCCTTAATTTCACCGTAGGTCTTTATATGTGCATTAATATGTAGCAAGAAATATACCAGAGTGATGTCTCTAAGCAAGCCCCAAAGTCACTGTCATTGCAGAAGTAAATGTTGTCGTTTACCTTGATCTTTCACATGAAATATGACTTTATTTTCCTTTTTTTTTTTTCTGCCTGTCATTTGGTTAATACAGTTTTCTTCAGCCTCCAAAGCCACTGTCATCACTCAGCACGATACGGGATGGGAACTGGAGAGATGGCTGCTATTGATGAAGGATGCCCCTCAATGGTGGAAAACAACATAATGTGGATTTCATTACCCAGCTGGCTGGGTAACAATGATTTGGAAAAGGAGGGTCATACAGTATTACGTCCCTCAGGATCTTAATCTGTAACCATCTACAATGCCATGTCATTTTTTAAAAATGAATATCTTTTCAAATACTAAATATTGCACTTAATCAGTTACCTGAACAGCTGCATTGTTATCGGACTAACAATGGCAGTGTTGGCATTTGGAACTGAAGAAAGTATTATATGTGTGCAAAATACAAGAATATTTCCTTGAAAGGAACTAGGTGATTTTTCTTTTGGGCAGCTTTGCCATACTGAAGTTCTGAAATAATTTATTCAGTGTAAAAGCATCATGTATTTTATTTTGAATTTGGGGGTACTTATGTATGTGCTTGAATTTTTTTCTAGTGTTTCAGTACATTTTATTTTGTATACTTAAGTTCATTTAAACTTGCCTGAACCTTGAACTACAGAGAGATAAATTAACTTTTTCTGTGCCATAAATAATATTTTTGGGGTAATGTACTTTTTTAGCGCTAGGAACATATCTTACAAAATCTTACCATTGGCAATACAAAGCAGTATATTTATGTTGCAGAAGCACAAAAAAAAAGGTAGCATTCACTGGAAATTGCCATCCAGCTGGGTCAGCATGGTTTTGTTGGTCTATCACAATTTGTTGAATTGTTAATTTATTGTCATAGTGTTTTGTATTTAAAATGGCAGCATAAATCACATTACACTTACAAAGGTACAGTGATCTCTAAAACTACTGTTGATTTTCAGTACTTTATTACAAAGAATAAAATTGTAATGTTTTATTAACAGTTGCTTATGGAAAATGAGTTTTAATGCGAATAAATCTTTTTGATAGATCTTTTACAAAATCCAATTGCACTAATCAATGCTTTCTTATAATGGCATATGACTTAATATTTGATTACAACTGTGTATACCGCTGTTTTGGAATGTTTCAGGAAATAAAGAATCTATTTCAGCAATAATGCTCTTCTTCGGTGTGCAATGTAAACATTGTCAGAATTTAGCTACTCACATCTACTTAGCTCCTGAAGTTTTTACTTAGCTTTTGTAAAGATTATGCTGGACTTTTGCAAATAGTAACTGTGTTATCTGAAAAATTATTATTTTAATTCTGTTAGGAAGCTATGGTATACGTAGAAGACAACTATGTATTATTTTCAAATCAATCTTATTATGATCTTAAGACACTTTTTCAATTTAATATTTAGAGTGTGCAATTGCAAGTGTGACTTGCAATGGGAAACAGATTGTTTCCCATTTGCTCTCAATTTTGCTTTGCAGTTGCTTGAGGACCTGATTTTCTGAAAAGGGCAAGCTAAAATAAAAAGCATTTAGTGGTGTGTAAAACTTCCATTACACTGAGAAGTGATGTATAGTAGTGCAGTAGGATCTCTGCACAGCACAGAATTGTTTAACAGAGATAAACAGTTAATTTTTCACACTGAAGTTCTTTTAACACAGTTAAAATCCTTTTCTTTTTTTCTTTTCTAAAAGAGCAGAACTGTTGAAGAAGATATCAAGAGTACTCAAAAAAAGAAATTATCTCTGCACAGGTAAGTATTTTAAGCAGGAGTGTGCCAAACTCACATTGTTCATCAGAAGCTTTAATTGGAAGAAATTACTTCTAAAGCAGTCAGGCATTTGTGGACAATCTGTGATTGTGGTGGGGTTTAGAGGCTGCTTGGGGGTGCTTTGCCTTTTGCATGTGAGAAGGAGTTCTGCAGCTCTCATGGCTTCTGGTGCTAGGAGTCCAGCATGATCTTCATAAAAGATGGATGAAGGCCCATGGCAGTGATTAGTATCTCATTGATGACAGCCCTGGTCTGAGCTGTCTCTTCACTCTGTTCCCTATGCCAGGATTTTACCACTGTTCCTACATTATCTGGGACACCGCAGCATGACATTATTTTCAGTTTTTGAAATAGATTGCAGGTGATGGAATTAATACTGAGTTGTACACAGGAGGGCAGTATATACTTGGAAAATATTCTCTTTTTGGTAGCTAAAGTTCTTATATTTTCCAGGCTCTCTGGATATTACAAGCTCTTTGAGAAGATGCAGTTGTTTTTCCCGTTTTTATTTACCCTGTTCCCTTGTAATGCATCATGTCAGGATTTGGTAACCTTACAGCTTTTGTGTTTCAAGTGTTTTTGTCAAGTATCTGTCACACTGGATGCCATTAAGCTCTAGGAGGAAACCCAAGATGTGAGCAGCTGGATCTAAGAATAAAGAGAATCACACTCATTTAAACTATGGGCTGTGGTACTGCTGCTGTTTGCCTGTAGCTGGTGGAGCTGGCTGTCTCCCCTCAAATTTGCATCAGTGAACCAGGGTACTGCTGCACCATCTCACTTCACAACAGTCTCAGTGGGAGCAAACTGGGGGAATATGCAGCACAAAATCTCTTCTGTCAGGCTCAATTTTGTGAGAGGCAGAGTCTCCTCCAGGGCAATGTTACACAGTTATCTTTAAAAATAAAGACTCAAACTTCCTTTTCACAAGGAAAAATTCATTTCTTAAATATAAGGGAGCATTTGAAAACTCTCTTCTTTCCCTTTGGTTCTTTTTTGGTCCATGAATGTAAATCCTATTCCTGTCTTGTCACTGCATCCCAAAGATTACCTACCTCCTTCAGTCCAAACTGTAATATTGGGTTCACCTCTTGAGCTACTGGGTGAGTCATGACAACCTTTTTCTCAAAGGTCTTTTTCCCTCCTTTTTTAGTCACTGGGGATAAAACCTGTACTTTTACAGTCCTTGAGCCCCAA
This sequence comes from Dasyornis broadbenti, assembly GCA_013397935.1. Classification (NCBI taxonomy): domain Eukaryota; kingdom Metazoa; phylum Chordata; class Aves; order Passeriformes; family Dasyornithidae; genus Dasyornis; species Dasyornis broadbenti. Next base: position 923,488 of record VZRN01006453.1, read on the forward strand.
AATCTGGGGCACCATCTTTGACTTTTTCACAGGCTGATATTCTGGTTAAATGTAAATCCTGCATTGAAGATAGACATTTCTTTTTTTCACCCCCTACAAATAAAATTCATCCATTACCTCCTCACCTGAAGTAATCTTCGGCCTTATAGTGGCTTCAGTATGTGAAATCTGCCCAAACGAAAACTGATAATTTTTCTCTCTTACCTGCTTTGACAGTGTCACTGCTTTGATGACTTCATGTGTATTACTACGGATTTTCCCCTCTCTGTTGAAAAGAATTGTTGTCATCTAGTTGTACTCTTCTGCAAAGCCATGGACACTATCCCCTCCCACTATTAGTTTCTCACTGAGTGTTGAAGTGAATGCCTATGTCAAAGTCCATGATGCTAGCCTGCATTGTGCCTGCTGCAAGCAAAGCATCTGCTAGCTCCGTCTGTGTTGTCCCTTGCTGTAGGGGATCCCTGGGCATCTCCATTTTTAAATTCACCTTCAAATCCTTCTTCAAGGGTTTTTTCTTTGGCACAGTACCGCTCAAACCAGGACAACAGTTAAATTGCCAGTGTTGTCATCTACTTTGGTGATTATTGCTGTACCTAAATTGCAAGCTATTGGAGACATAGGCTGCTATCTTTTTCCTTTGGGTGTTAAAGGCATGAAGCCCAGGAGGATTTCAGGCCCACCCTTACAACACCTGTATACTAATACATATACTAAAAATCAGTATTTTCATACAGAAAACACCATTTAAATATCCACCGTGAATGATGGGTGAAGTTTCATAAACAAAAAGACTCAGCGCAGCAACACAATCACTCTTGAAAGCAGATTTGTGATGTTTAGTCCTCAGGCATGACTACTAGTTCAGAAATTCTGGTTAAAAAAGGAAGTGACTAAGCCTGGGTGACTTTCCATGTCACTGTTGAGGTGAAAAGGGTATGTTTTGGCTAGTCTGATTTAATTTTCTTTTTCCCATTTGACCAGCCCGTCTGCTCAGCCATCTCTTCCCCCTCATCAGTATTTCTACCCCTTGCTCTCGCCAGATTCACATCTCTCTTTTAACTTCTCTCAGTGATTACACATGCTCTTGTGGCTCTTGTGGCTAGTTCAGGTCTTGACCATCCACGTGCAGATTCCCACCCTGCTATTCGGCTCCTCATTCAGCAGCCTGGGGACCAGGTCCTCAGTGCATATTTTGTCTCCATCACTGGGACTTTCATCTTTTACCTGGCAAGGTAAGCAGTTATGCTCAATCTGAATTAATCTGTGGAATAGGGGTCACACCTTTGCACTTGGATGTGACCAGGCTGCCCGGTTGTTGCAAGGGGAATTCAAGGGATTGTCTTCAACCTAGAGAGGCCCAAGAGATTATGTTTCTACATGTGCAGTTTAATGATACTTTATATAAAGCATCTCATGGAAGGAAGGAAGGGAGTGATTAGATAAGTTTGTTCTTGAAACCTCATTCCTGTTTTATATAAGCTATAGTCATTTATGTAACTTAAGTGTTACAAATCCCTTACCCATAAACAAACAAAAGAGTCCTTTGGTGCCCAAATGTTGATTTTGACATAATTATGGAATGGTTTTAGTTGGAAGGGAGCTTAAAGATCATCTAGTTTCAACACCCTCCACCACAGGCAGGGACACATTCTCTGCTAGGCCAGGTATTTCAGAACCCTGTCCAGCCTGAACTTGAATATTTCTAGGGATGGGACATTCATAACTTCTCTGGGCAACCTGTTCCAGAGCCTCACCACCCTCACAGTAAAACATTTCTTCCTAATACCTAATCTAAACCTGCCCTCTTTCAGTTTGAAGCCATCCCCCTTGTCCTGTCCCTACATGCCCTTCTAAAAAGTTCCTCTCCATGTTTCATGTACGCTCCCTTCAGGTACTGGAAGGCCGCAATTAGGTCACCCCAAAGCCACCTCTTCTGCAGGCTGAACAATCCCAATTCTCTCAGCCTTTCCTCATAGGAAAGGTGCTCCATCCCTCTGATCATCTTGGTGGTCCTCTGGACTCACTCCAACAGGTCTGTGTCCTTCCTGTGCTGGGACCCCAGAGCTGGATGCAGCACTGCAGGTGGGGTCTCACCAGAGCAGAGCAGAAGGGCAGAATCCCCTCCCTGGCCCTGCTGCCCACGCTGCTTTGGATGCAGCCCAGGACATGTTTGGCTTTCTGGTGTTTGGTCAAAGGTTGGATTCAGCGATCTTGGAAGTCTTTTCCAACTTCCAACCTTAATGATTCTATGATTGCATGTTCTTACTTAATTTCTTTAAAGAGGTACTGAAAACATTTCTTAATTCATGCATTACCTTGAGCCAGGGTATGGAAAGATAGCAGGTGAAGATAAATACATAGAAAAGCAGCTGGTGGTCTTATCTTCCACTGGTACATGTGAACAATGGACAGATGTACAGATTTGGCTGTCTGGACCATGGTAAGAAGTTTGGACAATGAATGGTGGTTGAGCTTCAAACTCTGCAGAGAAATACTTCAAAAGTGAATCTGCCTGGACTTTTTAGAGGAAGGGAGAAGCTTGATATCTAACACAGTCAAAAGGGGTGCACATTTCCCAGACACAGCTGTCAAAGTTGTATGAAACTACAGGTAGATAGACAGACTATTAAGTGATCTGTACTTGAAAAAAAATGCGACATACACAAAAAGAAGGCAGCTCTGTTAGGTATCCGCTGCTTCTCTACTCAATTCAGCCATCTTTGTAGAGGGGTTGAACATCTGAAAGAGATTGAGCTGTGCAAGTTATTCTTGTGCCTCGGCAGAACAAACCCCTTGTGGCTCCTTAGCATGGAGTAGACTTAGCCATGGAGTGTGGATCTGCAGGGCAGATCCATTGCTCTGCAGTAGCCTTGTTGTTTCCCAGGAGTACAGGCTCCTGCTGCACACCTGGCACCCAGATGCAGCCTTGGCTGCCCACTGCCTTTTGTGAAGGTACCAGAGAGGGGATATTTCTTACTTGCTAAGATCGAGTGCTGAAAAGAGTCTCATTACTGGGGCAGAGTCCAAGTAGACTATACTCAAACGTTATTTTTGTTCTGTGAGCACAGCTAAAAGATAATGTTTTGCCTTTTCAGACACGAACTTTTTGCTGTGTAGAGCTCTTTCCCTATGCTTATCCATTTATTATGGTATTTTTCTATTTTGACTGATTTTTTTTTTTTAGTTAGAAGAATTAAAATACTATTTCTTCTGTGTTTAAAAAAAAAATTGAAATAATATTTCTTCTTTGTTTCTGTTCACTTCTTGCCCCTGAGATTTCTGTTGTTCCCCTAGAAAAATAAAATATTCCTTTGTGGCTAGACATATAGAAAGAATGAGCCTGCGGCCAAATTCCCAAACTGAGCTCTAGCAATCCAGCCAACCCTTAGTACTTTGCAGTCCGCTCACAGATGTTACTAAACAAGGTATATTATCTGTATCTAAGACTGAACTTTTCAATAATAGAAGCAGTAGATAACATGATGGGGATGTCAACTACAATACACATAAATTGAAATTTTTGGAACAATTTTTTTGCAATAATAGAAAACAGAAAAGGTACTGTTAATGTTTCTTTTGCTTTTCAACCTTTCCTGCAGGAGGTTATACTAACTTTGTTTTTGGAACCCTTGATATGTGCTTTTCCCTTCCTTATGAATTTCACTGAGTCAATACAAATGTGTTGAATTCAATTTTAGCAAAATGTTTCGTGAATACTGACCTCTTTAGGAGACTTAATTGTTTCTAAAACTGAGATACTCCAATGCTAGCATCAGGGTATAATACAGTTTCTTTTCGTAAGTTTGCTAATATCCCATTCAGTTTCCCTTAAAATGTAAATAATTGAAATGAAAGTTCAGGAACTCAGGAAAAAAAAAATTATTTAGAAGAAGTGATACTTTTTTAAGCCAAAGAAAGTCATAAAAATGTGTTTTGATTTAATCCATGTTTATCTAGGCAGTCACTGACTGCAGTAAATTATGCAGCTCTGAGTAGGTATACATATTCAGTGAAGAGGATTTTTCTATTTATGAGAGAAAGAAAAAAGCATCAGACAAAAAAGTGTAGCTGTGTCAATGGCTTGCTCTTCACTGGATGTGAATTCACATTAAACAACCTACTTCTGCCTTATAAAAAGGAACACTTTTAGCACCTGATCTTTTCAATCAATGTGAAATAGCATTGATGATATAAAATGGGCCCCATACCATTAATTTACAGATGCAGCTACTTGGGTTGGTGCAGCTGGGCTCAACTCTTTTAATTATGTGCTCATCTCATTGATACAAGCGCAGTCTGATCCAGAAGCTATGTGAGTGTTAGTGGAGCTTATCTTGCTTTTGAAGACATCTTTTTACTTTGGCTCGTCCCATGCAGATGGAGATCAGTGGTTGGGTGGGTTGGGTAGAGGGAGACCATGCATCTGCCTTCCCTAGTTCAGTACTATCAGCCTGGTGGCTGATAGCTGATAAAAAATCTGTGGCTTTGTTATCCTGCCCTGTGGTTTGTGTGTGAGCTGAGTGATTCTCTTTGATGGGGAGCCAAATGTAATTATGCACAGTCTGACAACATGGGCATGTTTTTCTGAAGCACTGAAACACTTGCAGCCCCAATTGGCATCTAGTTCAAGTGGTACGATTTTTGCACCTCTGAAATTAGGCACTGGGAAAAATTTATCTTCCCAATATTGTCGTACTAAGATCTCATTTAAAATGAAGTTTCATTACTCTATTTTCACAGGTCAGTGTTTTAAAGTCTACTCAGAAAGCAGTTTATACAATGGCATTGAGTGAAAATGGCTTGGAATAAAATCCACTGTCTGGGCATGGATATTATGTACTTTTGTGGAATTCCAAACTCACTGCACAGAACATTCTGTTAAAAATAGTGGTTTAGATTGTTTTGCATTGTCAATGATATGTTTTCCAAAGGAAACAGGAAGAAATGTGCTATTTATTTGACAAGCTATTCCAGACAACTGGGATGATCGTTTTCCCTGGCACACAATTTCTTTCTTTATACAGAATTGAGTGTAAATGCCAATATTGATTGAAAAGTATCAGGTACCCATGAAAATCCAGGTTAACTTTATAATGTAGCACAGCAAAAACTACACTTAAGGGACGTTAACCAAATGGAGGACTCCATTGTGGAAAGCCTTAGCATCATTCCCAAGAGTAGATTTACTGCCTCCATATAGACTAAACCAACAGTTTGCTCAAGAAATTCATGTCTTGCTTCAAAATATAAATCCCAGGTGCTTGTGGGGTTTACATAAGCACAAGCATATTTCCAAGAAAGATAGGGAGATGTGGAAATCTTGGAGTGTTTCAGCGGTGTTTTGGAACATAAACTACTGAAAAGAGCCTTGTTTCCTTCTGCATCATTTCGTAGCCTCGCTCAATATCCTGTCTACTTTATATCCTCAGAGTGAACAATATATGATAAGATGAAAGGCAGTTTACATAAAAGCAGGCCATCTCCTTGAAGAGAACTTACGAAGTACATCTCCTGTATATTCCTTTAATCCTTTGTGAAGCAGTTAACTGCAGCTTTGCCCTCTCATTTGTAACTTTTCCTTAATTCCACAGAGTGCCTAAGTTTGTTGTGAGCTGGTTTGGGGTTTTTCCCCCTTTCCTCTGGGAGGAAAAAAAGATATGGGAAAAACTGTCTCATGGCATGTGTTAGCCTGCGAACAGAATCACAAAGCAGTAAAAATGAATGCATTTTCTTGAAACCTCAGTACTACCAGAAAAGCTGCCTGACATGCTCACACTTGAGTAATGGGATTAAATGTTTGTGCTCTGGTAGTGTCTGTGGGCTGGAAGCAAGTTGGACTTCATGGAATAAAGCCAAAAAGCCTTGTCCAAAGCAGCTGGCAGTCTAAGTGAAGGCATTGCCTAAACTCTGTGCACCTTGTCATGTGAATAAAGCTCTTCCAGCTGCAAGTGAATTGCAGAACCAATTCAAAGACAGGAACAATTAGGACAGTAAACTGGAAATCAGAAACTCTGGATTGTCTTTCCCAAATGTTTTCTTTAATGCTGGTCATTTTTGGGTTCTTTCATGATTGAGTTTCTCCTTATACAGTTATTGTTTTAATGAACTTACCATGTGCTTGTAGAGTTACTTGTTTAGGTTTTACAGGAACTACAGTGAAGCAAATAGTTTTTGATTCTATTGAACACAGGTAGCAATGAAGAAAAGTAGTGGAATAACAGAACTTTATAATTCAAATTTGAAAATAAATTCCTGTACAGATATATGCTGTGTAAATGGGATTATTTTGTGTTATCAATGCATTTCATTAATGAACAAAGTCCAGGTAGCAAGTTTAGGTATTCATAAGGAAATTATTATGTACAGCTTGTTAAGTTTTGTTCTTTGTTCTGTATGCTGATGAAGTTTTGTCTCTTCATGTCGTGCAACAAAATAGGACAAATACAAGTGAAAAGAAAGGAGAAAGAGAATCAGAAATAAAGGTAATTGAAGGAAACAGTACTTGTTTGAAGACAAGGAGGTACTGCTCTGTAATGTGCACCAAGAGTCAAAAAGCCACAACTGGGTGGCACTTTATTGTCCCTATGCTGTTTCCTTTGAGATATAAACAGAGAGCAGGCTTAAAAGATCTCCAGAGTCATTAAAAGCACTATTAAGTGCTACTCATCCTTAATCTCGCACATACTGATTCGTGTCCTGAAGGACAGTGGATTTTCATGGGATATTGGAGAGACAAGATGATACAGGTATGACATGAAATCAGGTAGCAGAAAATGGGGGAAATATTGGTGTCCTGCAGTGTCCACTCTTAAATGTGCCAGCTGCTAATCCAGCTGTCAAGACTGAGGAGAAGTAGGAGAAAGGATGATAGAAAACTGAGAGAATTGTCGTTCATCTGTATTTGTTATTACATTATATTGAGGTGGTTCACGAGTGTAATAGTGAGCCAGAGCATCTGGGCTGGAACATTTGATGTTCTGATTGTATATATTGGTTATGCATGCACTTTCCTTTCCATCACAATCCAAACACTTTGGTGTTTTGTGTTTTACAATAACTAAACAAAAATACCATTCTATTTTCTGGTATTCAGGGCAGTCAGTGTTACTGCAGAATTGAACTTGTTCAGCTGCTGTGCACATGGCATTGGTCAGGATGTAAACTGGATCAAGTCAAGAACAGGTCCCTGCCTTGAAGAGTTTAAAAGTCTGAAAAGAAGGGAAAAAAAGTAATATAACACTTAACAAACAAACCACGTGTACTTTTATAGAGCAAATCAGATATGGTTTAGATTTATTGTACTTGAAACAGAAAGGTCTCTGGCAACTTTCTTTGGCATCCTCTTTTTTTGGATTTGCCACAGGAACTGGTTTTCAAGTATTGATTCTGAGATCAAGGACTCTGATTCAGTGACCACACGACTATGGTCATCTGTGAGCTGATGTTGACCCCTTAAAGGAGAAAGAAGGAACAGGAGCGATAGCATCTATGATAACTTGAAAAACAGCAGAGGAAAAAGAATATGGTTGTTATTTGATGTTATAAAATCTTGTGACATTCTTTTTTTTCCTAGCGTGTGAGGTTCTGTCCTGCCTGGCCTCTTAACCACTTCTAAGCAGTTCCAACCAGGAAACGTCTGTTCTTCATCTAAATTTGCATCAGCAGAGACTGAATGAGCAGAGATTAAGTCTAAGCCTAGTGAAAACCTGTAAAAGAAAAATTCTTCATGGAGGAGTGTAGGGGTGCATCTGATTGTGGAGGTGGGTGCCTAAATGGTACAAAATATGATGTCTACTTTTGGCATTCCTGTCGTAGTGTATAATCCAAAGCAGTAAGTAAAGTAAGAAAGCATCCTAATTGCTAAAGGAAAGAGAAACACCTCAGAGGAGTGCTCCTATTAGGGTTAACTAATTAAAAATGCTAATTAAATCCTTCCCTTTTCTAGACTGCAGGTGCTTGAATTAAGTCTTCGATCGAGATGACTCTGCTCACTTGGGATTCACAACAACAAATCCTCTATAATGAGGGTTGACACCCACATATGTTCTTTGAAGTGATGTTTATGCTGCTAATTAAAAAGGGGCCATGAGCCAATCCCTGGCCTCAAAGCCAAATGGCACAAACTGGCTCATGACTGCACAGCTGAGGGGTGGCTTCCTCTGGAACTAAATTTATCTTGGAAAGACTTACCTGCAGCAGCCTGGAAGGGAATCAGGATGTGAACTAACATCTAAATATTGTGGATTATTTGTGGGCCGGCTGCTTAACCCAAATTCTGTCTCTCTTATTTAGCACTGAAGATGTGCCTTGTAAGACTTGGACAGAACTACCAACCTTAAGAAAGGCTCCAAGAGAACAACCCCCTATACAGCCATCACTGGTTGTAATGCTTCCTGAAAAAGGGATAGACCAGGTTTGTAGGTTTCAAAGGAGTGCCACTGCCATGAAATTCCCTCAACCTCTCCTGTTAAACTGGACAGAAAAGACTACTGAAAACCTCAGGCCAGAGAAAGAGAATAACTTTGCATGACTTTGAATGCTAATAGTTAAGGGAAAGTAACACTGTGGTGGTTGGGTTTGATTGATTGTTTTTCTCCTGGGACTGTTTCTGTGGTTTAGATTAAACAGTTATTAAATACAGGAATTGCCATGTAGTTTAAATGCCTACGGTTCCTTTTATTGGCTCACTTTCTTAAAAAAAAACAAAAAACCAAAAACTTGGGAAATTCCCCTAAGAGGTTACTGTAAAGCAGTCATGACAAATGCCAGTACAAGATGTAGATGCAGGCGGTGTACATTATCACAGAAAGGATAGTGTTCAGCAGGAGAATCTGAAATGCATCTGTTGTAACATAGCCTTTCCACTGCTTTTCTGTGGAAGAGGCTGCAGCTGTTAGATGTACTCAGCATAGCAAACCTTTATGCAGATGGTAGTAACTAGCATCAGCAGACAGAACCTGTGGTTTCTGCCTGTTTTGGTTTTTTTCTGGACATGGCTTACAAGAGTTATAATTATTACTTCAAAATGTGACCAGAAGAGGAAAGATTGCAGAGACGAAAATTAACAGTCTTGAAATCCTGATATTAATTGCCTCAGTGTTTTGTTGCTATACTTTAAGCCATATGCCAAACAAACACATTTCTTTTTATTGCTCTTTTATTGCAGATGAAAACTGGAACATAATAGCCAAGGGCAAATGCATTCATCCACAAATATTTTGCAAATAGTTTTATGGACTAGCTCTTTTAAAAGACTGTGCTTAGTTTTCAGAGGCTTTCAGTGTGCATTGGTTTTGAAAAATTTCCAGAAAAAAATGTCTGCAGATTGTGTCCTAGAAGAAATCAAGGAGCATTTTACTACCTGAAATGATGCAGTCACCCCCAAATCCAGCCTAATGCAATCAAGCTGTTGCTGACCACTGGTTTGTCATCCAGCATAATCCCAGCTCTCCTGACCAGAGCTGTGTGTCAGCCAAAATACCAATTGAATGTTTAATCTGCTGAAAAACAAAAGAGAACTGAAAAGCTTTTCTTTTTGTTCACCATGGTTCTGCCACCACCACAAGCACTGATAGGACATTGGGGAGCTTTTTGTTTCTGAAAAGTAGAAGTTCCACAAATATAAGAAAATGGAATTAACGTTGCAACTGAAAAAAGTATGGTGCAATGTAATTCCTCAGTTTCTAGGGGTTTCTATTTGAATTAAATAAATAGAAACTGTATCCACATTGCCAACCATTCTAGACCCTCCAGTGTCTGGGGTGTCTTTCATAACTGGCTTCGTATGTTCTCTTCTGGGCAGGACTTTACATACTGAGGTGAACATACTGGGCACAGCACCACTGGGGTGACACTTTCAGAGGGGTTGTGAAAGAACATCTCTGCCCAGTAAAGTCCTCCAATTCAAGTGATAGAATTCAATAAAGGGTTTAAGCTTACTTAAAGCAATACTACTCTAGCTTTTTTTTCATTTGGCTTGGCGTCATATGGTTTGCTGTGCATTTATGACTCTGTTGATTAAAATCTTTCCTGTTTTCTACAAATTTACCCACTTCCCTCAGCACTGACCTCTGTGTTTAGCTGAATCTCTGGGAAGTTACCTAGTAATGATTTGAAGTGCTCAGGAAAGAGAAAAATACAAGAATTCTTCCCTCGTAGCATCTTCTTTTGCTAATTGTCCTCCTCACTGGCAAAAATATGTGCTTTGTTTCTCACTTGAGTAATGTAAAAGTCGTTGAATATAATTTTTATCATTTAGGAAAAAATAGTTCAGGGAGTTTTATGTCATATGCTGTAACAAAGACAAGTTAATACAGATCCTCAGGCTTACCAAAAACATAGGAGGCAAAACCTCACAAATTAATCGTAAAATGCCAATAAATAGAAAGACGAAGAAAGTGAGTGTCCAGCTCAATACATCTGATAGATATTTTTTTTTAGTAGCAAGAACTGTTGAACTAGGAGAATCATGAGTTGCTCTGAGTTTGTCATATGGCATGTCCTAACATCATCAAACATTCTTTGCAGTATTAAACTTCCGTAGATCAAACCATTTTATCAGACACACGCAAACTTGCTTTGCCAGTAACAAGGGAAACTACCCTAAGGATATGTTTTTGAACATTTATTCAAGATGTATTTTGAGTGCTGTTTCAGCTTTCATTCTCAGGTATTGGCAGAAACATTATTGCTTTTGCTGTAGATGAGCAAGGCACTTTAACCTCTCCAGATACCAGGGAAATGAACACTGTGAAAATACAGTTGCAAAAATAGTTTAGAGAGCTTGTACTCTGTGAAATGAACATTAAATAGATATTGTCTCACTACACACGCGGGACATGAAGTTCTGTTTTGAAGCCTCAGAAACAGCCCTATCTATCTGATTGTTTTAATAACTGCAACTGGAAGAAACAGACTGAGAAAGCTCTTAAACAACACTGGTATTGCTACCTATTCAGGAAAATATGCAAATAGGTGCCTAAAATTGATTGCAATGTATATTTCATAAATACTAAATTGCAAACTTTATAGAGGCTGTTCTGAATCTGAAGAGCCAAAGCACTTATGCATTAATTTCCAGTTCTCAAATGTTTTAAATGAAGCTTCAATGAAACTGCCATTCTCAGGATCTCATTCTGTGTGTCTCAGTGGTCTTACAATAAAATTTCATTTTTCGAGATGGAGCTGTGACTCTGCATAATATAGTTCTTTTTCCCATTTTCTTCTGTCCCAGAGAGCCAAATACTCATGCTGTGAGAAAGCCTCAGTGTACTTTATTAACAGTGATTAGTTAAGCTTTTTAGCAGCCATTCAAGGGCGAACAGTGGCAGTTCTTAGCACTTTACAAAAGAGGTCGAAGGTACAGATGGTAATGTCTAAGTCTCATGCAAGTCTCATGACTTTCGGGTTTGTGCCAAGTGCTCTGCCTTCTGGAAAAGCAGCATTCACATCAGAGGTCACCATCAAACAGTCACAGTGTCTACCTGCGAGCCTCTACATAAATCAAAAACCTATGCTCAAGAAATATTCAGTCTGCTCTGGCATGTGTGCTATACTAGTGTATGGCTTTTTCAGCACTAAAAATAATTGTAGAGTATTTTTCTAGAAGTCCCAGATTTTCTTTTACAGATAGCAGTTTGCTTAATCACATGCTGGCTTCATTTTAAGCTATGAAAATAAATTTTGGAGTGGAAGTGCTACAACAGTGTGTATGTAACTTAATTATGATGATGGAAAAAAGGATGCCATGGGCATCAGCTCCTGTGGCTTCTAAATATGTGAATGTGCTCTAAATCTTCATTCCACTTGATGGCAAGATTGCAGATTTATCCAGGCTAGGTCTTCAAAATCATGCAGACGCGTGAAGAGCTGTAGAACCTCATGTTTTTTGATGTATAAAGCTTTACTTTGTACAGTATTTGTTTCTAGTTTCATGGTGGGGAGAAAATCCATCCCCGTGTGTGTGTACAAGGCAGCACAGCTGGGTCAGTTTTGCTCTTCGTTACAATTACTGAATGCAAAACCACCTAAATAGGGACATTTGCACAGCTGTCTAAAATGCTGGAATATCTTCTTCCTTCCCTGAAGCAAATATAAGCGTATCACAAGATACATTCTAAAACCATTTTAAAACCCAGAACTGGAAACAAAACTTTTTTTAAACTTGAATTGACAAGAACTTGCTTGAGCTTACGTGTTTGGGTTTGTTTTTTGTTTTTTTTTTTTTTTGTTTTTTTTTTTGGGTTTTTCTTTTGTGTGTGTGTGTGTTTGTATGCTTTGTTTTTGCGGTTTTTTTGCTATTGTGAGCTATAGAACTTAGAGTTCAGAATCACTGTAAAAAATAAAGGAAAAAAGATAAGGCTGAATGAGGTTGTGAGTAACCTGATGTAATGGAAGGCATACCTGCCCATGGAAATGGGGGAACTAGGTGATCTTTAAGGTTCCTTCCAATCCAAGCCAGTTTATGTTTCTAAGATACACCACAAAATAATATTTATGTACTCCGAATGCATGCACAAGGTCACCTACAATCTTCTTGTTCATTTTGTAGAACTTATTTCTTTCTACAAAAATCTATTGGACCAAAAGAAGATTATTGTTTTTTTTTGGAAAAAAAAAAAAAAGCTGACATAAATGATTTCTATTATGTATCACGACTTGTGTAGTCAGTAAATCACTATCCCAAATTTTAAGTGGATTTTGAAAGAAACAGCAAGACTTTGCAAGTTATCTTTTCACAGCCCAAGGGGAAGGCTCCCTCCCTTCCTTTCACACCAGCTATTCTTGACCGCTAAATTGTCTTCCTGCTTCCTCCCTCTTAGATTTCATGTTTAAAGCTGCAGAAAGTTAAGATAAACAGAAGTTGTCACACTAACATATGACTCAGTAGTACTGCACAGCTTTGTTGTTTGTTTTGTTTTTGTTTGAGTTTTTTTTTTTTTTTTTTTTTTTTTTCCTAAAAATAGAACTAATACTACTGCNTTCACTAGAACTAGAACTACTAGTACTGCACAGGATAATTGTGTTTTTTAAAAAAAATATGAGTAGCTGTCTGTGGATGCTTTAATTAGAATGTATTTCCTCATAAGAGCTCTTTATAGTCTCACTCTTAAAGTAGATGGCTTTCATAATTCACAGTCTGACAAGCTACACATGATTCTCAAGTTTCACTACCTTCCTTACAGCTTACATTTATGTGCTCTTTCAAATAATCCAAAAGCTGATATATATGTATGTATGCTACCACAGAAGAGTGAGCAGTCTGCTGCCAGCAAAGTATAAAACTAAAAAGGCCTAGTTTTATGATCTGTGTCCCAGGATCTCAAATGTCCACTCAGAATAAACAGGAACTTTTAAAGCTTTGTGCATGACACACACCCCCTAGAGCAGTGGTAAACTGCACTGCATCTTGTTTGCCCAGAGGATAGGAGGGAGAGTAAACATTCTCAAGTTTGAAAGTTCTGATTCTGAGATAATAGGATACTTTACCACCTAACACATGGAATACACATCTCCTTCCCCTTTGAATAGGTAAATTCCTGGTGTAGGGAAAATGAAAGCTATGGGATTTGTAGGGTTGTGGTATTCCTCCTACCTCAATGGTTTTGCAGATGGTGAAATTTGCCTCAATGTATGTCTGCAGATCTTTCATACTTGGTGAAGTAAATTACATTGCCTTTAGGACAGGGAGTATCTTGTCAAACATCTGAGCAGAATGAACTATATTGACCCAAAATGATGTATACCCAAATGGTACCCAAGTGGCTCTAATGAAACACAGTTAGTCCTGAAAAGTAATAGCCAGAGTATACATGGATTTTAAGGCACCTAAGAAATGCTTCTCAATACTGAGTGCCACTAAGGCACACTCAAAAACCAGAAACACTGTGGTGTGTGGTTCCTTAATTCCAGCTTAAGGAGTACTCTTATTAAAAAAAAAAAAAAAAGGGACTTGCTTTGGCTTTTTATTTTTGTTTAATCTTTAATAATGCTTGTCTGCCCTACTGTTCACTCATTATTTTGGAGGGTTTTTCTTTAATATATTAAAGGAAACTCTTTTTTTNGGAAACTTTTTTTTTTTTTTTTTTTTTTTATTTCCAAATGTATCTTTCCTATTTACTGGCTATCACAAACGATTTTTCATTTATTCTAGAATTGTTTTATACAAATTCTCTTGCATCCTTACATTTTTGCTTTACTGCAAAACAGTACACTAGTGCATTCAGTGCACCCTCTTTCATTTCTTTAGTTTTACTTATAAAATGTCTTACAGATATCTCTTTTCTTGATCTTGTTTTCCTTTCCTCTTGTCTTGTCCAAGTGGCTTAGGTTTGGAGCACCTGAGCACTGCTCTTCCAAAGCTGGAGAGAAGTTGTAGCACAGTGCAGCAAAAAGGACTTCAGGTACCTGCATCAGGTCTGTGTTCCTCTTCCCTGAATTCTGTTGTCATTTCTACCCCATTGTCATGGTTTGAGCCCGGCCAAATGCCAGGTACCCCCAGATTAACACACCCACACCCAGGGCTCATGAGTTGAGATAAGGAAACCCCGGAGAAGATGCACTTGGAATAGGCAAAACAGGACTAACTTAGGTTGCAAAGTGATCTAATTTATTACTAACAGAGTCAGAGGAGTAAATGAGAGGTAAAATAAACCCTTCAAGGCCACCGTTTCTCCACTCATCCCCTCCCTCCTTCCCAGCAGCTGCACAAGGGAACAAGGCATGGAGGGGGTTAGGTCAGTTCATCACCCAGATCTTCTTCCCCTGCCTGGGGAGAGGCTCTTTTCCTCTGCGTAGCCATGGGTCTCACCATCGGCAGCCCGCCCGACACTGCTACAGTGACGCTGGTCCCCACACAGGCAAGCAGTCTCCCCAAAACTGCTACGGCGTGGGGTCCATCTTCCACGGGGTACAGACCTCTGAGCCGGGCCGTTTCCATCTCGGGAGCAAGGCTTCT
>VZRN01006453.1:938508-995581 GCA_013397935.1 Dasyornis broadbenti
TGAGTGGATCTCAGCATTTCCCGTGGGCCCCCATGGGCTGCAGGGGCACCCCCTGCTTCACCATGGGTCTCACCACGGCCTGCAGAGGCTGCAGAGCTCCGGCGCCTGGAGCTCCCCCTCCCCCTCCTTCTCCACTGACCTTGGTCTCTCCATGTTGTTTTCCCTCACATACTCTCACCTACTCCTCCTCCTCTGGCTAAGGAAAAGTGCATGCACCCATTGTTTTGATTTCGTCTTAAATATGTTTTTCACAGAGGCGTAACCAGCATCTCTAATTGGCCCAGCCTTGGCCAGCAGCATGTCCATCATCTCAGAGCTGGACATGGTGAAGGCTTCGAGAAGCTTCACTGAGGAGCCATCTTTGTGGCCCCCCCCCCACTAGAAAAACCTGGGCCAAGCTAAACCACGACACCCATACAGTGGAGCTCTTCCACTGTCTGTCTTTCCATGGTATCCCTCCTGAATATTAAATAATTTTATCCCTGTGTTCATGCTGCTTCTGCTTACATCCCTTCCTAACAAGCATTTCACTGTACTGACTGCTGAATTTCAGGTGGAGGAACTTTATATTTAGGTGAAATCCTGAATTCAGGTATGGATGGGTGTGTTGCTTGTTGAGGAAAACAACCCAGTCAGCTGGGAAAAGTTCTTTAAATTAAAAGGTCATTATTTGCATTGGCTTACTAAGGGTTTTATTTGGTCTCATTTGCCCTTGAAAATCTCTAAAACAATGGTGAATTGTCGTGGAAATGTTTTTGACTTTTGTGCCTCAGGTCTAATCTGTTGTAGTCAGCCCACAAAATCAAAGGAGCTACTCTTTTCAATAGATTGCTTGTGTGCTTAGTTTTGGAGCAATGATCTAGCCACAGCAATGTCCTTCTTTGTTCTGTTGGGCTTTGGAAAGCTCTCAGTGGGGTTGCACTGAAAAGACCACCTGGGAAACTCAGCTGGAGCAAAACACAGCTGCTTGGTTTGCTGAACAAGGATTCTCTAAAGGAAGACCTAACACAGTGCTCACACTTAGCTCAGTTCTTTCAAATCTGATTGGAAGTGAAGAAGAAGGTGGTTTACAGAAGTGCCATTTGCTATCTGGGATGGCTTTTGGATGGCCAGCTGCCTGCTCACAGTGGGCACTCTTCAAAATGCTTGAACTGCCATACCTGTTCTGGGCACAGGGTTTGGACAAGGGAGCTCACTGATGGATCTTTATCCTGTGTTTGTAATAGAAACAGAATTATTGGGACTTAGAGGTCTGTAATAACATAACAGATGACTTCTGCTTTAGCACAAGCAACATGTTCAGCATTTGCAATGCCTTCTACATACATTACTGTTGGATAGGAATGGTCTAGAGTTTACACGAAACACAGGAAGAGAGGAAATTCATTGGTGGAGATAACTTAGTGCTTATTATCATTGCTTCCACGTCTTCTAAGCTTTCTTGAGTCCCATTTGTTTTCATTAGTTTTAAGTATTTTACATGAAACAGTACCTAAATTATATAAAAGAAACTCCAAAGCCAACAGAGGCAATTGGCCAATTTTAAAACACAAAGTGTAGGAAGGAAAACCCTTCCAGGTTTTAGACGGTAGCTTGTCTGTACATGACTGCTAATACAGTGAGCAAACCACAACAGCACTGAAAAAATTAGACTCGTAGTCTAAATACAGTGAAGGTTTTCATCAGTGTGTATTAGCCTTTCCAGTTCTCCAGACCAGGTGTGAATTGCTTCCTCAGTGCTTTGACCTAAATCTGTCAATAT
Source organism: Dasyornis broadbenti (assembly GCA_013397935.1). Classification (NCBI taxonomy): domain Eukaryota; kingdom Metazoa; phylum Chordata; class Aves; order Passeriformes; family Dasyornithidae; genus Dasyornis; species Dasyornis broadbenti. The sequence continues at coordinate 940,271 of VZRN01006453.1, forward strand.
GGTCAGCTTGCTGGTGGAAATGCAAACCCATCTCAGCAGTTGCCAGCAGTAACATCTGAACGGCACAACAGCATAATCTGTCCAGTCAATATGAGACAGAGTTTCCAGCAGCAGATCTGGCTGTATTAAAATGAAATTTGCTAGTTCAAATACAAAAGGGGCCTTTCTCTTTTGTTTGATTTGTATGTTTGCCCATTGTATATGCCTGCTTTTTCGTTGCTTTCATGTATTCACAGTTCAGCACCAGTTAAGGCATAAAACAGTACAAACAAGTAATAAAACAAGAAAGGCGGTTTGGTTATTTGATTTATTAATCTAAGTGGAGATAAAAACTGTCAAGTGGGGCAACTGATAGAGAACAGCTCTGTTGTACACCACTTGCTCCTGCTGGGCCCACTGCCTTTCCCACTCCTTCAGTGCCATTACAGGTGCATTGATGTTGCTCTGTCATCTGTTCATCTTTGTTTCTGAAATACAAAAAATATTTCAGCCCAAAATATAACTTCCAAAGTAATGCTGTATTTAAACTAACTCTAGCCATCCCAAAGTTAGGTATCTCCTTCAAGCCAGTCATACAGGATTTCCCTGTATTCCATGAAGAAAGATAAGGTTGTCTTTGGAGCAATTTTTCTTTAGTAAGACCTTTATTCAGATTGGCTTCCCCATGGAAGTGTCGGTTTCTCTCTCTTCATTAAAGCAGAGATGACCTAGGCAAAGAGACTGCACTCTGCAACAAAAGGAATCCTGTCCCCAATCTACTTACCACATCCCTATTGTGTCCTGAGTCTCTGGGATGGTTGCAAAAAGTATTACCCATGCTTTCAAGATTCCTGCTAGTGGAATATTAGGTTTGATATTAAATGAATTGAAAGACTCTTTGGTTAACAAAACTAAGGTGCATTTCATCCAAACTTCTGTTTTCAGTGACAGCTACTGAAGGCGGGTTTATACATTTAAAATGAGTGATTCAATGTCATTTGATATGTGCCCATGGGCAGCTTCGGAAAGACTTAAATGGCGCTGGAAGATGAACTTTTTCTGTCTTCTTTGTACACCTACTCACATAAAATGTTTATACCATAGACCAATGTTGTATAGAAAACATTTTGTCAGAAGCACCCTGATTGCTAAGTTACTCTAGACATTAACGCAAATATTATGAACAGTAACTGCTCAAGTAACCACTGGAGTTTGGGCAGAAATGAGGTGCTGATAGGCAACAGGGGAGGCACCCATCACACTAATTATGTAGGAATAAGATATTTGTCCTCAGTTTTTTTATTTCATCACATTCTTGCTTTCGGAGCTCTGCAAATTATGTTTCTTATCCTTAAATGTCAATTTCTCATCACTTACAGCTGTTCTCATCCACTACACAAGTATGCTTCTCCGTGGTTTTTGCTTGCAAATTGTTTACTTCTGATTCCTGGAGTTATAAGAGCCACTTGTTTCCCCAGCAGTTAAAGTCATTCACATTTAGTGCATTCCTAAACAGATATGAATGTAGAATAAATCATCTCATCCTGATGTGTTGTGGCTTTGCAAAGTAGCATCTATGTACAAGAAGCAGTACTGTCTTATCAGATAACAGAGAAAAAAATCAGGTCGCCTGTCTTTTGTCTTTATTACAAAAAAAAAATGTTTTGTGGAAATCTGGTTTTCATTTTTTACCAGAATCCAGTACAAAAAAGCTATTGCCTATTTCAGAATTTTGTTAGAGGGAGAGCCACAACAAAAAGTGGTCTAAATTTTGTATTTACGTTAGTAATATCCCAGGAAATTACACAAGATTTAATTTTCTGTTTTTAACTAGAGGGAGGTTTTTCAAGGATTTTAAGATGTTACCTTGAAATTCAAGTCTTGACGCTAATCAAACTAGGTACCGCAGCCTGACAGCAGTACATTCACTTTGTTTTTACTATAATGTATGCAAAATAAGTAGAGGTACATCCAGAGATTCCTGGCTTTAACTTCACCATTCTGCTTTATTTTAAAAGTATGATTTCTATTTTCTTTTTTTCTTGGAGGTGTTCTTATGAAAGTCAGGCATCTAACTACAGTATCTAAAATAGGAATTTCATCTCCTTATTTAGTCAATAGAGGGAAATACTTAGCAGGAAGGTAATTCAGTATTTCTGAAATGCTTACTTCTCTCCATTGACTGCAGCATCAGGTATTTACACCTCTGCCTCAGTTCCTCACCAAAATATTAATAGCTATGGCGTATAATCCTGGCTCTATTATTGTACATTCAGATTTTATGTTAAATGACACCTTCTGACAAAGTGCTGGTTCTAATGCAGGCGAAGGATGTCCAGATGGGGAAATGGAAAGTGTAGCAGTTATCATATGCTTTGAAAACTCGGGTAATTCAATGCAACCAATGGCAGGTAGGTCTTGAGAAAGAGAGAGCTTTCAGAAATACTCTGCATTATTCATAATGTTGCTACAGAGGAAAGAGCTGTTGATTAAAAGACTCTGAGAATCAAACAATCATTTTTAGGAAGCAGAGAGGCAAAATCAAAACAAATTCTCTATCATAAAATAGTTCCAAGGTGGGAAGATGACCCTTGAGATTTGACTTGGAGTAATGAAAAACAATAGATTTTTCAGCATAGTAGGAAAGAATGAGGACTGAGTGTTTTTTAGAGCAAAGACTCTGCTGAAATTTTAACTCTTCTCTAGAAGACTGGCTATAGAAAATGGAAACACTTGGCACTTAGGTAAAGCATATTAAAAAAAAACTTAGCCTGGAAAAGGTGTCAAAATGCAAAAGAAAGGTCTAACATCAGCTTTCCTTGGAGATTAACCCAACATGTTAATTAGCCAATGGAAGTGTGATTTTTGCTATGATTTTTTTTATAAAACTGTGATCTTTACAATGAAAACCACAGTTTTCAAGTCCACTTACTTTAGTTTTCGTGGTGTTTTTCCATGAAGTTGAGGAAGCTTTGAGCTACTTTCAGTATACACAAACATACATGATTTTCTCATCCTTGTTTACCTCTCCTTTCTGATATAACACACCACAAAACACATCTTAGTAAGAACAAGTTCCTTATGTGAAATGTCTTATGACACATCTTGCTGTTCGGTGTCGTGGAGTTTTTTTATTTTGAATGTGTTTTAGCAGTAATTCCCCAGAGAATTAATTTTATTCTGAAATACATACTCTTCACTGATAGACTTGAGCTTTGGAAGCTACAGACTGCCCTGGCCCAAGATCAGGTTCTTGGAGGTGAGATTATACCCGGAGAGCACCTCTACCAGTCATGCTGTAAGGCCAAGCAAAACATGAAGGGGAAACAGCAGTAGGGGAGCTTTTGTGTGAGTTGGTAATTGATCACTACTGAAACCTGGAAGCATTGAAATGTAGCTGGAAACTGTAAGCTTGGTATTAAAAGGAGTTTTCTCTCTACAAGATGAGCCACAGATTAGGAAATGTTTTCCTTGTTTTCTCTTCAAGGTGATGTACACTTTTAAAATAGTTTATCTGTCTCTGAAAGTGCAAAAAGACTGGGCTGAACTTTACTTACTGAACTTCACTTTAGGATTTTTCAAATGGAGAAAGTTTGTTCTCCAGCTGCTGTTATGTCACCACCACACCACATTCAGATCATCTACTGTGGGATTCTTCTGCTCAGCTTTGATACCTGAGCTACCTGCTCAGGTATTCTTTCTTTATACTCCATAGACAGAAGCAGACATTTGTTAATTTCATCTGAAAATTGAAATGTGGGAACCAATTCAGTTATCTAAACTTAGTTGCCTGCTGCCATAAGGTATCCTGAGCCATTCACATGCGACTGGTAGATAAAGTACCAGCACTTGTGGGAGGCCTATTCTCTTCCCTAATAGAAGGCAGGAGGCTCAGCATGATGCCCTGTTGTAGTTAAGCTATTTAATCAAGTCCTGTATTCTCAAGTTTTCACCACTTAAACCATTTAGGAGTGGGATTTAATACCAGACTGTAGATGCCTGAATGTAATGCTAGCAAATGAACTGCATGTCTAAGCTCCCATTAGAATCAAAGCACATTTAATTACTACTGTCAGTGGTGTCTGGAGAGCTAGGATGTAATTTGACAGAAATTATTCAGAAAAATAGATTGCTGATTATAGTGGGTTTTGATCTGACTTGTAGAAGCCAGATTCTTCTATTAGCAGGCATATGGTGGCATTTTAGTTGAGAGCAGTGGAATTATTTATTAAGAGAACTTTTCCAATTGATGTACAGTTGCCTTGCATTAAAGTAATTGATTTAGTACCAGTTAGATGAATGTGACTATGTTAAAACTAAATAACAGTGACTTGGGGTTTTTTTAGCTCATAAACCCATTTTTTCATGCTCACTTCATTCTCATTTGTTTAAATGTCAAGTGGTAGTTTTTAATGACTAGTTTTATGCATTTTAGGATGTTTATATTAAGTTATGCAGTACCTGAAGCAAGGTATTTTGCATGACAGACATAATCTGTACATCAATTTATTTTTACTGCTAAGATGTTATAGAAAGGTAATGCCTGAAGGAGTAATAAAAATATTATTTAAAAACATCTCTAGATCATGTTTGTAAGAGACTTTTACATGAGGAAAATTATTTTTCTGTCACAGAGGGCAATTAATAACATCTGTAAGAAGTATTACCAACACAGTAGAGTGGTTTGGATTTTATTTTTTAAATGGCTATGTTCCTATGTCCAAAAGAAAATACAACTGGATACAAAGTGACAGCTGACCATTCATGTAATGTAATACCTCTAGCAGCTTGGACCAGGAATATGATTTGTTACAGGCTAGAAGTCCTTTGGATGCTCTATAATTTCTGGAGCATTTTTTAAATCTGCATTAACCCAAAAGAGCATGAGTATAGCACAGGCTTTGAGGTGACAACTCAGTCACTTCCTTGCCTTGGCAGAAGAGACAGTGACTCTTAAAGAGAAGTGACTATTAAAGAGACATTATCTGGATAAACAAACCATCCATCAAAAATGGGATCTGGAAAGGCAAATGCAATGGGATCGCTCCAAACCACCTCTGGGCAGGGTGGCTGACAGTCTTGAGATCGCTAATCATAAGGCCCTTCCAAAGAACTGTCAGCACCATCCCTGCTAACAGCTAGACTCAGGAACTTTTGTGTTGGTCTCAGCTTCCGGGAACTTGCAGGAGATTCCCTATGAGTTTGTTTTATGTGATGTGAATGGTGCAGCACACTGCATTCAGAGGAGTAAACTGTGGTGCAAGGCTGTGGTGTGATGGCCTTAGTTAAAAGTCATGTACAGGTATCCCTGTACAGGCAATAGCTTGGAATAACCAGTGTTCTGAGGAATAATCCAAACAGTTCGGAGAGATACCTCCTTTATTCTGCCCTAGTTTGAGTGACTTTTGGCTGCTGAAGAGAGCTGAGGAAGAAGCTCAGGCACTATACACAAGATGATTTACATAATTTAATTCCTAGTTCATTCCCTGTCTTTCTTTTGGACTGCTTCAACTAGCCATCTCCAATACATGTTTCTAGGAAGTTAGTCCTAAGCCAGTTTGAGGTAAGCATGCTGGTGACAGCCAAAATGACTTGCTTTGTTGAGCAGTTTGTGGTCAACATGTAACCAAGTAACCTCAGGGTTTGTGATAGTGGAGAGAGATCCTTTTTCATCAGTGACACACTTTCCAAGATGAACTTCTTAAAGGTAAGATTTCATACATCACATTTTATTTACCAAGCTAAAACTTAACAACAGTCGTCTTTTTCTCAAGCCTTATTGGCTACAAAAAAGGCTGCTAGAAATTTCTTTACTATAAGAGATTGGAATATTCACCTAGAAACCTGGGAGAATAAACTTATTTTGTCGGGAAAAATACATCTCCAGATATTTATGATGAACCAAACAGAAAGGAAGGATGGAGGAATGGAAACATGAGAAGCAAAGAAGCAGAAACAATGTACATCTTCTTCCCTGAAGTACACAGCTTCTAGTTTGAGTCTAAGAACTTCAGAGCTCTGGTGACATGCTTCTTACTTTTGGTTATATTTCACTCACTGTGAAATATTTTCACATCCAAGTGTCATGGCCAAGGCTCTATTGTATCTCCCAGTTTAGGATGAAAGATTAGGAGGCCTTTTACTGGAGCAGCAATTATGTAGTATTTTTTGGTTTTAGTATGAATTTTTAGATAGATATACAACATGAAATGAACATAAAACGTGTTCCTTCTTTCATTCCTTCAGATTTCCCATTTTCCCCTTTATGCCAGCAAAGGGGCAAATCTCACAGAGCTTCCATGCATGATCCAGAGCATTATCTTTGCTCAACATTCTGACCAAAACACTTAATATATTAATCCTTAAGCTACATGTATGGGCCTTGCTTTCACCTGTTTGCAGTGAACCTACTAGACAAACTGCTTATCATGTGCTGAGGTATTTTTTACTAGTCTCTGAGGTGACAGATCTCTCTTGAAATATCATAACTGTTGCTAACTGGAAACTGTAAGTAGTTTATTTAGACAGTATTAAGGACCTGGGGTTTAGCTATCTTATCTGTTGTAACATCTGCCTAATCATGACTAGAAAAGAAAAAAAAAGGTGTATGACTCTTACATCCTCTCCTGAAACTGGAGGTAGCGGCATTTGTCTATTGATGTCATTCTCATAAGCGTGTGGAACAAGAATATTGTAGTCCATAAGTGTCTAGCCACAATGTAAGCAGGAAAAGATGGGAAACTGGGGAAATTTGGTCAATCATCATATAATTCGAGTGCATAGCATAAGACACTTTTGATTGGACTTTGTGCTCCTCTGTTTCCTTTTTGTTCTGATCATTAATTTCCGCCATGTGCATATACGGTGCTTTGAGTCAAGTGACTGCTGGTAACTCCATGACCACCAGATCCTATTGCATAAAACTGTATTTATACTTCCACAAAACTCTGACATTGATTTCTATCATCAGTAAAAGTGTTAGAATTCTGCCTATATATTAAAACAAATAACTACAGGTGGCAGCCTGTATTTAGTTGTTATACCCTGTAATTTAATTGTAGTAAACTTTTCCAAAAGTCACATGGATTATGACTAAGGGCACACTAGCAGTAACTTATCTATACCCAAACTTCACAAAATACTGCTTCTTAGTAAACTTAGTCCAGAAAAAAAGGACATTTATTTTCTTGGCCAATCTAAACAAATCTAAGCCTATGTTGCTCCAAGGAACAATTTTTCCTGTGCCACCAACAGGGACTCTTTTGCTTGACTTGGCTTATTCTTCTGGCATATACAACACATCTTGAAAGTTTGCTCAGTATCTCTGTTCAGCTGAGCCAATATAAAGCATTTCTAGTTTTCTTAGGTTTTTCAGTCCTTAAATGACCTGTATGGTCTTTTATAAAAGCAGGAGTGCAAAAATGTTCCCTTCTCTGTCCAAAATTCCATCTGAGTCTGAAACTCCCTCTTACAGGATGGATGAGACCACCCTCTGGTAATTGCATTTGTTATTTTTTAAGTCTTATCCTCAGCTAGTACTCAGCCTTGCTATATACTCTCCATAGGCAAGTGATGCTTAAAGGTTTCTGTAAAGCTCTATAACTTTCCAAACTGAAAAGTATGGACTAGGAATCACTAAGGCTATGTCTAGATAATGAGGGTTAGAAATTCATCTAGGCCCGAGATGACGGAGAGGCACAGCTTTCCTAGCTTTCCTACCTTGAAAGCTGGGAATGAAGGCTGAGCAGAAGTTACTCTGCTTAAATAAACTGTAGCGTGGCCATCTGGGAGTACATCACTGTCCATCCTGATGGTAAATTGGATGGAGCTTAAATTTCTTCCTTGCTTCACCATACAGATTTTAAAACCTACAAAAGAAGCAGCAGACCTGAGCCTGTCAAAGAATAAAGCCACAGAGTCACTGCAGAAACTGTGGAAGCTAAAAGCATTAAAAGAGCAATGATTTTTAAAGCTTATTTCTGCTGTTTTAACTCAATATAGCCTGTTGTCCATACAGATTTGCCATTTGTTTTCACAGATTTACTCCCTATCCTTTTGTTTTTCCATCTACCTAATTCCTCTCAAAACTCCACTGAAAAGATTTAAGCAACGAATAAATCCAATAATAGCAATGCTAATGGAGCTAATATTTGCTACTATCATGTTGTTTGCTGTGCTGGTATGTTCTTCCTTTCCTGTGCCCTTTGTCTGTCTTGTGTATGTATTTTCTAAGTTCTGTGGTCCTGATATTTTCTCTGATTGTATGTTTATACAACTGTGGTAAATTCCATGTTTCTTAATGGTTCCTAAGGCACAGTATGAACTTCTGTTTAGGTCTTCACAGTATATGCATACCAAATATATGCATTTCAAAATCAAACTTTGAGGGAGAAAGTACAGAGTCAGAGATTGTGATGACAAAGGAAAGCAGAATTTTGCTCTGTGTTGTATGAGAGAAAATTTTTTTTTTTTATATGGGTTCTTGTTTTGGATACACATGGTTATACTTAAGACTATCACTATTTGGTCTCGAAAGACAGACTACAGAATAGGGTTTCATGTGTAAGTCTACAGATAAGTACATTCTTCTTTTAAATTTAGTCCAAGATGTAGACTGTAATTAACAAATTGTGGTCTCATGCTGCACATATTATTTGTCAGAATATATCTTGTATGGTGAATGATTTACCACAAAGAAAAATGCTGTACATAAAAAGTAATTTGAAAATTATTCCATGCTATTTATTATATATATTCTACTTTTCACATATGTAGTATAGGCAGAGAGAAAGATGGTATGTTCAGCCTCTGAAGAACTTCCAAGCTTTATATTATACTATCAGAGTCACTAGCTATGATTTCATTTGGACTGCACATTGGTCTTCTAAGTTAGTTGATTATTTTTTCTCCTTCTGCTGAGTGTGATGATATTCTAGCATAGATGTATGTTAGAATCACTGAACCAAAGAGTAATTTAAGTTGGAAATGACCTCTTGATGTTCTCTGATATAACTCTCTGCTTGAAGCAGTGTCAGCTTAGATCAGGTTGCTCAGGATCTTGTCCACTTGGGTTTTGAATATCTCCAGTTCTCTGTATGACAGAGACAGGCAATTAACCTCTTATTTGGACCTGTTAAGTAATTTGTCCATTGGTGTGGCTCCTCATTTCTTATTGACGGTGTTATGCTTTTGATTGGGAAGAATATTTCAGATTTTTTCACACTCCCTTTGTTGGAGGAAAGATGTCTGGCAGAGGATGAGTAGACCTTGGCAAGATGGACCGCTCTCCTCCGATGCTCTCAGACAAGGCTGTTGTGATGGTGACACAGCCTTTTATCTCACTTTGACAGGAGGGCAGCCACAGACTTTGTTGTTGAGGAACAGTTCTTGGTGACGGGGACACTCTAATGGCAGCATTATATTTTAGACTCTGGATGCTCAAGGTACCCCCAAAACTTTGAGTTAGGAATGGAAACATATGAGGTTCTTTGTGGGGAGCTCATTCATGTCCTGCAGCAGCAACATGGCATCATCAGAACCTTTCTGTCAGGGACAAGAAGTGGCCCTGGGGAGCTGTCCACCCCAAAGTAATTTTGAGAAAGTTAGCTCAGCAAACTCAGAGGAAAGGTAAAGCAAGACCCTTATCTTGTCCTCTCTATTGCTGGGCTCTTGGCCCTTCTGAAGCAGGAAGTGCATCTTCCCACTGTGCATATACGACACTAAAGGGACACTTTTCCACAGATTTGCCAGTGCTAAGACTTAAAACTGTGTGAGTCAGTAGAGGCATCACGCCCTGATCCTGCAGAATCCTGATGATCAGTGAGGAGATTCATGAATATCATGACCGTGTGCTTGTCCTCTTATCCCTGGGGCCCTCATCACCATGGTTACCACCATCTGGAGGCTAATCCTGTGGGATGTTGCACAGCTGGGCCCTGGGTAGACTGGAGATGCTGAGACACAAACCTATCTCTTGGACTCTAGCACCTCTGTGTATGGGGTTGCCCAAGCATATGGGATCATAGGCATGTTGATAGCTAATTCTCCATCCAAGATGTTGTGCATGTTTTGGAAATATTGAAACTTCCCTCAAATTCCAGCTTCTTTTTTTGGCCTCAGATGATGTTTTCTGAATTTGAAGTGGTGAAACCATGAGTGTTGATCTCCTGTTGGCTCCAGCTGCCACTTCTTTAAGTGCTGTTTGGCACCATTCTTTTCAGCAGTGGACACAAACAAGACAAGTGCCTCACAATCTAATGCAGGAATGTTTTGTAGCATGTTGCCAAGGTTAAAGCATGTTGTTTTGGTCTATAGCATGAGAATCAGGAAGGGCACACAAGGCCATGAAGCCTTCAGGCTGAAGAAACCAGATCTGCCAGGATTTATTTTTATGTTTTATATAGGAACAAGACTCTGGCATTTATTGTTTTCCAGTTAATGCTTGCACTTTTTTTTTCACAAGTAGGCTATTTAGGCTCCAGCCCTTCCAACACCACCTCACAAGGAATATTGGATGATAAACAACATGCATGTGGCCAGGAAGATCAATCGACTAAGACTGGAATGTGAAACATGGGATATAGCAACACAACAGTAAAGATAGGACACTATTTGGAATTAGACAGTGGCCAGGACTCCTCTATATTTTGTGCTCTTCTAAAAGGACAGAAAACACAAATCCTGTCCCAGAATGATCTGAGAAAAGAACTGAGATGAGGTATGAAAAGATATGAAACTAAGGTGGAGTTATGGCACAATATTATCCAGCATAACAAACATGCAAGCTATCTCCCTGTTTGTGTAAGAGACTGAGGAAAATTTCCTAGTATTGGATTCACTCTATGTACTACAGAGATCATCTTTTTTTCAGGCAGTCATGCAGTGGAAGAAGACAAGTGAGCATTTCAAGCTACTATCAGTGCAGAAGCACGGGCTAGTAAATTAAAAATTTTGAGAATTTGTCTGCAGGAGCTTGATCTGTTATGGCAGAAAAAGCACACTTCAAATGAAAAAGTAATAGTAGCAACACATGCCAGTGATAAATACGAGGTAGAGAGAATAAAGAAAGCTTGAGCTGTGAAGAATCAGGAAAATGGATGTTTATGTTCATGCCATAAAAAATTCATTTAAAGGGCTTTGGAGAAGACAGGAGAAAACTTACCTGATTTCAAGAGGTTAACTTCAATATTTAATGAATATTAGTCCAGGAAACAGCAGTTCCCTTTACAAGAGCCATTAGTAGAGTGAATTGCTGTCAAAATCCAGCATCCAATACCAAAAAGTGTTAACTTTTCTGCTTCAACCAACAAATAAATCAACCTACAAAAAGATTTTCCAACTACTGGTTTTTTGGAATGACTCCCATATATATTAATGGCATGAGTTCTTTCAACTTGCGTCTTTTGGAAGGGCTCCCAATAAAGTTAATCACACAAAGTTCTTTCAACTAGTGTCTTTTGGAATGTGCCCCTGTAATATTATTGTCATTCCCTCAACTCCTTCATCTTTGCAACATCATAGTAATTACAAATTCATTTTCCTATATATTGAACTACCTTTCTTTGTAATAAAGTAACATTTTAGGTAATTAAACAGTGTTTTGATTTAAACTGTATTCAGTATTAATATATGCAGTGTTTACAGCCAAACACAGAGAACTGAATTAGTAAAACAAAAATGTCATTAAACTGAAAAAACTGAAATTTTCAGACACAGTATATGCCTTAATGATCAACCCTATAATAGGAATTCAGGTATGCAGAATGTGATGCAAAGACTTCTTTCATAATTTACCCAGTTGAGTTGTCAAGCTAATTCACATAACAAAATTGTCTGACTTCTTTGTGTGACTACATGGAAAAGAGTCATAAATGACAATATATCTTTTAACCTTTTAAAAGTGCCTATCTCTGAAATGCCTAAGTTGTTATGAGGTGTACTTATTCTTTGATGCACTTTTTCACGCCACAGTGAAGTGGAATCTTTTGGACTCATCCAGACTGAGTAGGCTGTGGTTTACTGGGGACAATTGTAACTTGCCTCTTTATACTCCCTGTCTAAATCACACCTACTGAGAACAGACTGTCTCTCTGGATCACACTTGGGACTTCAGTGAAACACTACCAGCTGGCACAGGCCAGGATTTTACTAAACAGTTTCTTGCTCCCGTGCTCTGCTCTGGTGCGGGGTCCTTCACAGGCTGTTGTCCCTTCATGATCATGCCTGCACTGGCCCAGGCTTATCCATGGGCTCCAGTCCTCTGGCAAGTAATGCCTCCTTCAAGTGCTCCTCCCGTGATGCCTCAAAATGTCCCCTTCTGTGTCCCTCCTCCTGTATCTTCACAGGTCCTCTCCTGTTCCTCCTCTTGGGTCTCTTCACGTGCAGCTCCTCACTTTGGGCACCTGGCAACTCCTGTCCTTTCCAAAATATGTGTGAGCAGAGACACCGTGTGCACCTCTGACCGGCTGAGGTTTTGACACAGGTTGGGTTGGTTGTTGAGCTGGCTGGAACTGGCTGTGATTGTACAGGATGGTTCACGGCCTTCTCCCAGACAAGTCACTCCTGTAGCCTTCTGCTACCCCAACCTTGCCAGTTATACCCACTACACCTTTCCAGAATGGATTTTGGCCTAGTTCTGCTCTTGCATACGCACACGCATGCACGCTCATACATACATACATAAACACCCACTTTTTCTTGGCAAAGTAATTCCTGGCTCACACAGATCTCTGACATACCCATGGGCACTGAGGTCACCCAAAATGTACTGCCTTGGTCCTACTGGCCACATTATTTCTGAGACAAGCCAGGATGCCATGGATTCCATGGGCCTTCTTGGCCTCCTGGGCACGCTGCCAGCTGATGATCAGCTACTGTCAACCAGCATTCCCAAGCCCTTTTCTGCCAGGCAGCTTTCCAGATGCTCTGCCCCTAGCCTGTAGCTCTGCAACGGATTGTTGTGACCCAAGTGAAGGTCCTAGTACTTGGCCCTTTTGAACCCCATACCACTGGCTTTGGCCCCTCAATCCAGCCTGTTCAGATTCCTCTGCAGAGCCTTCCAGCCTTCTAGCAGATGAACATTCCCATCCAACTTGGTGTCATTTGTAAACTTCCTGAAAGTGCACTCAATCCCCTCATTCAGATCATTGATAAACATATTAAACAGGACTGGCCCCAAAACTGAACCCTGGAGAATACCACTTGTGACTGGCCACCAATTTGATTTGACACCATTCACCACAACCCTCTGAGCTCATCCAGCCAGCCAGAATATCCATCCAATTAAGGATGAAGATTCTCCTTTTGTTGCTCACATACTTATAGAAACGTTTTTAATTGTCTTTTATGGCAGTGGGTGGATTAAGTTCTAGTTAGGCTTTGGCCCTTAAAATTTTCTGCCTGCATAACCTCACAACATCCTTGTCTAGACTTAGTTGTTTTTACAAGCTGTATGTAATTCAGTGGTATGGACTTCTGAATAAGATATTTCATTAGTAGGAAGAGTTGGATTGTTTAGAAACATGGAAAATATATGTAGAGCTTTTAACCTTGAGGTCATTGGTTTGAGCTTGGCCCAGCCTGATAAGAAACCAAAAACATTAAATCTGTATGTTCTCATGCAACTCTACCAAACAAGTAGTTCCTAAAGTATAAAAGGGAGGTCATTGCTGGTTTTTTCCTTCTTTTTCCTGCTTTCCCTTCTGAGTTCAAGCTTGAACACTGCCTGGTAGGATTATCTGTTTCTGCTTAACACAAAATGTAGCAGACAATTTTCTTCTGTAGAAAGTATTTCTTCTTCCCACATACATATTGTATATGAATAGTACTTCATGATTACCCAGTCGACTTCACTGAGATACTTCAGTGGTATTTCTGCTAGAATATTTTACTGTGAACACCCTTTTGTCCAGGCCAGATGTTCTGGGTTTATTTTACATAAATTCAGGTATCCAGTTGAATCACATAATTTAAGGGAGGGTTTCTCTAAGCTCTGTCATGTGGAAGAGAAAAAAGCACCAGGTGAGCATGTCTAAAGTTTTATGTGTACCACCTTATCTGCAGCAGCAACACATTTGTGCAATTTTGCTTAATACATTTTGAGAACTGGTATAGTTTGAGATTATGTTTAGGTACAGAAAGGCACATTCAGTGTCAGATTAAAATGTTCATGATGAGATTTGAGATGTACATAGCTGGATTCAGGTTGAGTTTTAATGCCAAGATTCTTAAGAAAAGGATGTCTGCAACAGATAGCTCAAGGCTCTTAGAAACCTCTAATTCTATTAGACTTGCAGTACAGGGTTCCCTAAGAACTCAAAACACAGGATCCTACGTAACCTCAAAAGTTTCCCAATCTAGACCTGTGGGAACCTGAACTCCTGGAGGCTGATTTACAGTGATCAGGCTGGTTCACACACCTGGGGAGCACTAACTTCACTTGAAAATACACAAAGAAGGTAGTGGCACTGAATAAAGACTCTGTATGAGGCTGAAGATGTCTTTGGAATTTGGGTCCTCTGTTACTGGCACTACTGTTGGCTTCTTATGCTTCTAGTGGCTTCCTCTCCCTTCACTGTGCAATCCTGAATTAAACACCAGTATAGAGATGAACTGCAGATTTCTTATTAGCTACATGCATATTGTTCTGGGTGTCAGATTTTCTAAGATGACACTATAGTGAATGGCATTACAGAGGTAACTGTCCTTATCTTTGTACTATTGCTCTGGATCCTTCATTTTTGATACCTATTGCACTACGGATGTTGCATTTCATTACCAGCGGGCCATACTTTTTAATATATACCTAAGGGTGTATTTCATGGTTACTGCCACGGTGACTGTTGTATATTCGCCTTATTTCTAAAATAAATACAGTTCATGAGTCCCATTTTAGAAAAACTGTTCTCCCTGCTCCCAAACACCAGTTAGACCAGTTAGGCCTTCTTCCACCAGAACTCACCACTGCTTTGATAGAGGTCCTGCTTAATTTTGAACCCGTGTTTCCCTGCTGGTACCTGAAATACCAGTAATGGGGGTGACCAGCTACTTAAACAGCTCATGAGCCCTAATCCAAATAAAATCTTTGAGGAAGAGGTTGTCAGCAGTATCTGGGTGTTTAGCTCCATTTTTTTCGTGGTCAGTAAGCAACATAGACAGAGTGCTGATGTGAGTTGATGTTGATCTCTCTTAGTCCGACTTGTATCTCCATATTGCTCAGTCTCCCTGAAGCAGCTGAGTGTGTCTGCACCACTGTTTTCCTAAGACTGTGTGAAGGCATTAGATTTATGCTCCATAAAAATGCCCACAGCATTCAGCTGGCCTCTTTTGTCATTTTAGCAGCTGAGTGGAGAGGAAGCAGAATGAGGAAGAGAATAACTCCCTTAGTGTCGAGCAGTCAAGTGAATGGAGTGTGTGTTGCTTGCAACTATCACCAACAATAGGGTACTGTTGGTGTTACCAGAGTCTGATATTTTCAGAGATCTGAAAATGACATTTTATTTTGGCGTAGCAGCAGAGATTTATCTTTTGACTTGCTTGTACTTTCCCATGTCGCAAATATTGCTGATACAAAGAGGGAATAATCAGATTCTCATGGGATTTGCAATAATTAATAGCTGAGCATTCACATAAATTTTCTTGTGAGCTTTCCAGCATTGGTGGTGGGCTATATGCAGCCGTGGGAAAGGTGGGGTGGGCTTGAACTGAACATGGGAGAATGGCATCAAAAGCCCTGGCTGTGCAGCAGCCTTAGGCTATTTTATAACCCACTTAGAGAGATGATTGTAATATGTGTCTGCACCTGTCATGGCTTGATCACAGACACTGAAGACCTTGGAGCTGTACTTTAACCCCTATCACAGTAGTGAGCAGTTACTGCATCCTGTAGCATTACTTCCATGTGTATGAGCATTCAATTTTATGTCTGTATAGGTGGCAGAGCAAGTTGTTTAAGTTGTTTACTCTGGATGCTGATTACACTTGAGATGATCTCATATATATAGTGTTTCAAATGCTCTTTTTGTAACTGAGTCTTCCTCCCCTCCATCCCCACACAGAAGTATGGTGTTGAGTATACAGAAGGTAAACCCCTGCCAAATTACATTTTTTTAGCTGGAACTGTCTGCCAACACTCATTTTTCAGAACTGTAAGCTGTACCTCTCAGTCACAAAATAATCTTCACATGCACATAAGGGCGTAGGAATTGTTAGGTGAAGAGTCTGTCTAGCACAGTACTCTGCCCTAGCAGTGTCCATGTGTAGACATGAGAGGAAGACAAAAATTGGGCAAAATTTTGTCAGTTCCTAATATCCCTTCTATGATGAAGGCATCAAAGCTGCACATAATATTTATTCAAGGTGTAAATGAATTATGGATTTAAGCAATAATATAAAGATTTTACTGTTGTGTTTGGTTATTCTTTCCTAATATTTCCTAATATTCTACTTGGTTTTTGAGCACTGAGTTGGTGCTTTCACAGTGCTATGTAGCCTAAATCTTCCTGCAGAATCTTTCTGCAGAATACATCAGCCCATTTAATATGTAATCACCCTTTTTACATGTGATACCAGGTCCCTTTTTCTAAATAGTTTACTCTATGACTTCACATTTATCTACATTGAATTCCACCTGCCATTTTACTGCTCAGTAGCTTAGGATGCTTCTCTTTGCTTACACTACCTTGAATGACTTCATATCATCCACAGGCTTCACTATGGCACTGCTGGCTTTCTTTGCCAGGCTGTGTACAAAACACCTTGCATTGCACACACGTGACCTACTCTGTGCTGGCTCTGAGACTCTTACACTCCTTGAATTGAGGAGGTTGATCGACTATCCAATAGCTGGAAGAACTTTACCTGTAGGGAGGGAGTGTCCTGTAATTACTTGTTCCCTGCAAGCTAAACCAGTAGACCTGCACTGCACTGTTCTTCATAGGGAAGATTTAGAGGCTCTAAGAAAAATATAGGTTAGATAGCTTTTCCTGGATAAATTGCACATAACTAATCTTATCTTTGAACTTCAGCATTCAGATACTCTTAAAACATCTTAGGCTGAGACCTCTCGGCTGGCAAGTAGTTTTTTTAGTAGAGTTTTTTAGTATATCAGCATGACGTGTAGCACTGGCTTCTATATTTTGAACTCCGTTTTCATATTTGTGTGTCTTTGGTTTTCATCATCCCCTTATGAAATTCTGAACCAACAGAAATTTTAACAGAAACCTAAATGACTCATTGGACCACAATGGAAAAATCTCCAACTTCCTGCCCTGAGCAGCAGTGCTGGAGAGTTGTGTGTGATTCATAGTGGACATGGTCTTAAATTCATTGACAATATTGTTAGAATTGTAAAAAGTGGCAAGTCATTGTGGGGGCCTGGACCCTGCCAAAGGCTGAACTGAGGAAGCTGTGGCTCAGCTAGTGTTGAGTCAGCCCGACTTTGCTGTCATCCGTAGCGCATTACCATTTTGCACCAGCTGACAGCCCCATCACAGCTATCAGTTTGCAGACTCAGATGCGATGGGATTAGAAGCAATCACCGTAAATTAGTGCTTTGTGCAGGACAATCGGGGGTCTCAGCAATGGATGTGCATAGGTAGCATGGAAAGAATTAGGCAGCAGAGACAAAAAAGTGAAAACGATGGCAAAACAGTGATCATATCAAATTATCAAGATAATGTATCTTACTGAGGTTTACTTTCCTTTGTTGAACAGCAGTTTGTTTTACAAAAATGTTGTCTGGCATGCAGTAATATTCACCATTTCGTTATCTGATTTGGTTCTTTGCAGGGAGAGATTATTCTCTCTGCCTTGTTTGAATTCATTTTCTATTCAGTATGGAAACAGTCACCCTGGATCTGGGTTAATCCATCTTCTGGTGGTCATGATGATGATCTGAATGAACTGAAAAAGAACAAATTGCAGCAGGCATGTAACAAGCCCCTCTTCTTTCTGTTAAACCTCTGTTAATAACGTGTGAAGGAGTGACAACAAAGAGCTTCTGTCCTCTTTATAAAAGACCCTTAAGGGCAGAGGCAGGCTGTAAGAAACGATTCTTTTGCTAATGATTACTGAATTACTGAGAATGCTCAGTGTTAAAAACCCACGAAAAGGATCTTGTACATGGAAAGGAAGTATTTCCTTGGATGACTTTCTAATGACTGTCAAACATTTGCAGCCATCACACAAAAGGACACATTGTGAAGACAAGGCAAAAGCAACCTACTGCTACTGCTGTGGTTACATCTGCTCGTAGTTGAGAGCTGTAAGCACTCGAGTAGTTCCCTAAGTTAAAAATTGACTCCTGATTCTGAATTTTCTTTACTTCACTCTTCTTACTTCTTTCTTTTTTTTTTTTTTTTTCCCTCAAGGGTAGTTTGGTTGATAATGATTTTACTAGAAAGATCTTAGAGCCTTTCAACCACATACAAATCTGAGTTATATAAAAGACTTTTTTCATACCTAGTTGTTCACTTGTTCAAGGTCCTTAGATTTCTATGTCACCATAACTCTTATCTTCAGCTCAAAACATACCCATTAATATAGGTGCTATATGTAAAACTTAGTGACCTGAAGAATATCCTTGCTTATAACTATACATCTTCTATGTGACTCAAGGGTTAATGACTTTTCCTGTGTTTTAACATGTATTCCAGTGTCTAGTTTACAAGGGATAATTTAATCACATATCCTAATCACATACTTTTTATACTTTCTGAAAATCCACAAAAAATTACCGTCCTCTACTCAAGTATTTTGTGGTTTGTTTTTTGCCCCTCAAATACAAGGCAGAAAAAGAACAAAAGAAATCATGGTTCAATAATTGCATCATGTATAACAAAGGAACCTCATCACAACAGCCACAACTGAACTCTCATAATAGTAATTTTTTATAGCAGTTATATTTTGGCAATAACACAGAGAATTAACAGCTGAATAATGAGGAGGAAAGAGCATTCATGCTGCTCATGTTGCATGCTAGAGTCAAACAGGTGTTCCACACTTGTTTTCAGTATTGTGATCACATTGGGGAACACTTTTTCTCAGTGCTGTGATAGTTTCAAGAGATAGATTCTTGAGGTGGAACTTCTATACCAACAAAATATTTTGAAATGAGGCAGTATTTCTTATATTGGTGTAAATACTGAAAGCTATGTGTACATGAAGTTTTCTTTTTGTTTGGTTGCTTTTTTGCCCTTAGCATAACTTTATTAATAAAGCTCTGTGGGCAATTTTTTTGGTATGGATATGGGCTATGATGGAAAGTTTTTTTGTCAGTATGATGTCTCAGCTGAGCTGGGGGAAAAAAAATCACACACCCTAAACTCATTTATCTGTCCACACAATATACAGCTCTAATCTTTGCTTAAAGAGCATTCAGTGAAGAAATTATCTATGTGTTCCTCACATACACCTGTGATTAAAAGGGTAAATGCAAGCCTTGAATGCATGGACTGCAAATTATTAGAGGGGATTTACATCAAATACTAAAGAAATGATGAAGTTCTACCAGAGCTAGAATAATATGTTTAGTAGTAAGGATAATTAATCATAGCAGTAACCTAACAAAACATGTGATGATATTTCTGTAATTCAAAATATGTATGTAAAACCAGTTATTTTCACCTAAAATATGTATTTGAGTTTAAAGAAAAAAATACTTTTCAAAACCAGCATGTTATACTCCTTGCATCTAGCCTAAGAAATGGAACTGCACACCATTACAGGAGAGGTGGATTACCTACTTTCCAAGCTTAAAGGGTACCTCTTACACTTTTTAAAAAATCCCCTGTAAGGGTTGAGGTATGTATGCATTAATTATAGATGCTTAAACATGAGTTATCCGAGTTATCCATTCAACCAGTGTGATCAATGTCAAGAAATAAGCATCAGAAGAAAGCTGTTCATCTCAGCTGAAAACATACATCTAAGACAGATCAGATAAATTGCCCTCTCTTTTGAGAGGTGACTCTTTTTGTGCTATGAAGGGAACTTGAAGGAGTAGCCTCCAATATTTAGGCAAGTTTATTAATGCAGACGAATCCCTTCAGAGGTGCAGATTTGGCAGAGTGAAGGGCTCCAAGATTTTACAGCTTAAATATATTCTTTAAATTTTCTTAAAGTATACAAGATACTCTGCTCTCAATAGGAAAGAGACACAAAGATATATTTTTTCACAGTAGGTTGCACTGATTGCTATCATTCACCTCCCATTGCAGCAATATCTCCATCACAAACCCACACTCATAATTTTCTGTCTGTGAATGACACAAAGGACAGAGACACTGAGAATTAAAGGCTTGATTTAAATCTCATTAAAATGGGAGAGACTTGCATTGACTTTAATGGGATTTAGATTGAGTGCAGAGGAGCTGAACTGCTGTCAGGTTTGAAGTACAGGGAGTATTAAAGGGCAAACTAATAATGCTTATGTTAAATGTTAAGTACCCATTCTTCAGAGAGACTTGCCAAGCTGGTCATTCGGTCTCTTTCAGGATGACTCAAGTGACTCAGTAAGAAATAAACAAAATTATTAATATAGTTGCTACTTGCCTTCATGTCTCCTAATCTTTGTTACATTCCAATAAAGTAAGATAGTGTTTAAGACATGATGTATTTACTAGATACTACTAACAATTTATTTTATATGGTAATTTTTGCCATCTGATGCTGTCAAGGAATTTCTGTCTTCTATTGATGCATTGTTTTGATCCGTTTACAGGCGAGTGAGAACATGTAGGGCTGCATTAAACCTGCCAGTCATGGTACCTGTGACTCCTGTGGACTGTGAGCCCTTATATATCTGGAAAGTCCTTAGCTACCTGCACAAAATGAAGATCAAGCCCTCAGCAATTGAGAGGTGCCTATGCTCCACTGAGCACATGGACAGCACTTGGTTCAGTTCACTGTGTGAACAGGGGCAGGGCATGGAACTCATGAAATAGGAAATGGGAGCTTTGTTTTCTGAGTCCTTCTTTTTACAAAGAGCTTTGAATCCTTAGCTGCTATTTTATACAATCACTGCTAAAGTAAAGATGCAGGGATGGTTTCCACTTGCTGTTAAAACTGAATCTCTCTGCAGGGATGAAGGTACGAGGCAATGGGCACAAACTCAAACATAAGGAAACATTGTTCTTAGTGTGAGGAAGACTGAGCCCTGGAACAGGTTTCCCACAGTGGTTGTAGAGTCTCTCCCATTGGAAAAGCTGTCTGGACATGGTCCTGGGCAATCAGCTCTAGGTGATCTTGCTTGAGCAGGGCTATTGGACCAGATGACCTCCAGGGTCCCTTCCAACCTTAACCATTCTGTGATTCTGTGATGAACAGCAGACTCTGTGAGGTAAAGGGGGTGACAACCAGGTCCCTGCTTCTGAATTCTTGGGAGAACAGACATTTGTGGAAGAAGGACATCCTGGCTTCAGCTCAGTTCTGCTGGGACTGCTCAACCACTTTTTATTAATAAAGGGATTATACCAGTGTTTGATGCATGCACCGTAACACAAACTCCCCTGGGGAACCTTTGTATCCCTGATCTAGGGAATGTCCTCGGAATGTGGGTGTTCCTTGTGTCCTGGGAATGGAGGGCAGGGGGCAGGCAGTACATCTGCTTCTTCAAGCAACATGTTCAGGTGCCTCACCACTCTCAAAGTAAACATTTTTTCCCAATATCTAAATCTACCCTCTTTCTGTTTGAAATGTGCAAGTAAAGATGACACATGCTGCAAATGGGACAAGTTCTCAGTGAACCTCCTGTGCAGTTCATCTCTGGTCACACTGCAAACAAATCCAGGTTATCTAGACAGGAGATCAGGATATTATTCAGGATTTCCATACTGAATCTTGGATGAATATTCAAAATTGTCTTAAATCTACTGCAATTAAATTCCCAGGCAGAAAATGAAGCCATGTGGAAGGAACATGGCCATTGACAGCTATGTGTATTTTCAGGAATTCTGAGGAACAGTAAAGATCCTGCAGATTTCTGTGTTGGCTGCCTGGACCAGGCAAAATCTGTGTGTAGTGTATGGCCTGGGAAGTAATGGTCCTCTGCCATGGAGTCGAATGTTGCCTGCTTGCCTTTGGTCTGCTGTCTGTGACTTTAGTGAAAGATGAGATGCCAACATAGATAGAGCATTGCTGGTTTTACCAGCACCGTGATAAGAGTGTAGTTTCCCTTGGTTGCTGACGCTGGATTTTCCCAGAGGTTTTGTGTGATGTTCTGCAGAAATGTGCACACATATGGATTGACTACATTTGGAATTTGGGACTGAAAACATCCATTATATCATACTCTCAAATTAAGTTAATTAAACTACTTGAAAGAGTCCAAAGAACCTGTATACCAAGAAGTCATAATGCTCTCTGCTGTTGTTGTTAAAATTTAAAACATTAAATAAATTTACTAAAAGAAAAAGAACCCACATGTGCAATTCTAGGTTTGAAATTTAAGACCCGTTTTATTGTTTGTTTTGCTTTAAAGTTGGAAAGACATAATATGTGGTACAGGAAATTAAACTGAATTTAAATATTTTTGTAAAGGCCCAAAATATTATACACACACCCTCCCCTGACACATTTTAGAAAATCTTTTAAGTGCAGAAGAAAAAATATACATGAGTATATTGACAGAAATCCCAAATTTGCAAAGCAATCTTTCACATGACATTGAGGTAGACTTCGTCTTAGTTTGCTTTAACAAAAGTAAAAAATTTTCCTTTCATTTTTCAGGTTTGTGTGTATCTGTGCCAATGTTAACACTGATGTATCTTTTCTATCTATGCCACCCTAAAAAAATCTGAATTTAGAACTAATTCCTAGACTGTCTCACAATTTCAATGGGTTTCTTTTCAATGCAGCTTAATGGGTTTCTTCTCTTTTCATATATAACAAGAAATACAAATAGCAATCCAAAATAATTTGATTTCTGAATTAAATACTTCTGCTGACTGACTTGCAGTGACCTTACTATCCTTGTTCTAAATAAAGACTTGAATAGATCCTATTTAGTCTCAGAAAGAAAATCCAGCTTTTTTTTGTGATGACTTTTGAAATGTGTTGATGAGACATTCTTTCTGGTGAAGAAAGACAGATTTCATTGGGTTTTTTTTTTTCTTTAGATTCAGGGCTTTGCATAATTTATCAAGAAAAGAAAATCATGAGTGTATTCAGTGCTCATACTAGCTAGTGACTGTTTCATGTCAAATGCAGACATTGGAGTAGGAATGAGAAGCCCATATTTGTGAGTGAGTGTCCTAATTGCTGGGGAAGTATAATCAGTTTTCTGCTGTTTTCCAGACTAATCAATCTTGGCTGCACTTTTGATTTATGGATCGTAGCACAGATGAACATCAGCTTTGCTTCTTGACACAAGCAGGCTGCAGTGCGATGTCTGGTACACTTTTTAGAGGTGAGAAAAGGCAAAGTGACATTTGAAAACAGTGTTGTCATGCCTGCTCTTTAGAAGGTACTGTGTCTCTTGAGTTGCTCTATAAATGGTTGGAAAGAAATAAGACAGTGGATAACTTTTTTTTTTTTTTGAGTGGTAAATACCATTTTTGTTTTGCATAGCAAATACCCTGGTTTTGAATTTTAGATGAAAGGTGGTCATGACTGCTGTATTTTTCATGGAGTTTATGCCTTAGAAGTGTGTTATGTGTGCACAGAGTCTACTTGATGGGCTGGGTTTCTTGGAAAACAGGCATAATTTAAAATCTCAATTATGTATAAACGTGAGATACATGCTGAGCTGTGCCAAAATAGCAACAATCTTGTGCCTGCTTAGCTGCAGGACTGTCACAGGAAGGTCACTGGTGAAGATGTGGGACTATATCTAGAATGTTACTGCCCAAGTAGACTTGTTATTTGGGTCAAGAACTGTGAGGTGGAGGGTGGCTGGGGAGGGGATTTGTGAGAGACAACCCAGAGAGCTCAGGGAGATGTCTCACCACCCATTACACTGAGCACATCAGCTATGGCACACAAAGAGAGACACTGGGGAGAGCAGGCAGGACATCTCCAGCTGTTCTAGTCATCAGAGTTTAGGCAGCTGAAAACCTCCACTCAGGCCTTGCCCTGGCTCGCACCATTAACCTGTTTGGTTCCTGGTTCCCAGCATACCCCAAGGTATCGAGTTATGCTATGGATACAAAACCATGGATCTAGGTTTGGCTCTTAGTCCTCAGTCTTGTAAGGTATTTTCACAGCTTCTTAAAACAAATGGCTTAAACTCTCCTAATTTTAATCCAATTATTCCCGTGTCTAAAGTGATTTATGTTCTGAAGGCTTCCTACAACAATACATAGGCCTAGTCTGACTCGTTCTTCCTCTTTCAATTTTTCTTTTAAGTATCCTAAATGATGGTTGTCGCTAGAACCAGGAATCCAGACACATGGACATCAAAAGCAATTGTAATATGCATGTGGCAACAAGGGTGGGGGGAAGAGTGGAAGGAAGAGGAGCACTTTGAAGATGTCATGATAACTCAGGCATGTTTAGATTCAGTAAGTAGGTGTGCCTTTTTCTGTATCCTGCTCATCTGCAGAGTAGGATGTTTGAAGAGAGGGAAAAATGAAATGTTATTTCCAGTAAAGGGGAGGAGACTTAACAATGGCAAAATCATGATGAAAAAGAAAAACAATGGAGGGAACATTAGAATTTTTAGCCAGGAATTAGTTGGAAAAAAAAGTGTATGTATTTGAAATAAAGAGGAAAATTGCTGCTTTACTTATTTTCCAAGGCACTGATGTTTATAATTTTTTTGTGACTGGATTTTATAAAACTGTTGCAATAAATATAAGGCTGGAACTGAATAATATTTTCCGCTATTAGTTTGGCTATTTGTCAGCAACATGATTGAAATTACATGTAAATTCAACATATATTTGCAGCTAACAAAATGTGGTTCTTTAGTTGGAAACAGATAGATGGACTCTGTCCATCGCTTGAGATTTTGGCAGAGGTATCTCACGGGACCCATGTGCTGAGGTGGTCTCTGGTTGTATCCCACAACGGGGGACCAGTCATTAAACCTCCCCCAACTATTGCCTGCCCTGCCAGCCCTCATGGTCCTAACAAACTGAGAGCCATGATGGAGGTGCACCAAAAAGGGTTTGGTAAAGGCCCTGTATCACGTCTGGTAAGAGTATGGGAGAAACCATTTCCCAGGTGGAGATCAACCACAGCTGTGCTCAATAGTACACACCACTCAGTGAAGCGTTTTTAGCAACAAGGCAATGGCACATTCAAGGCCAGGAGCTGTGATTTTGCACAATGACAAAGCCCATGTGTAACTGTGGGTATTTCTTCCAGCTCTACTATTCTTCAATCTTTCCAAGCCTGCTGGCAAGGTGAGGACAACTAGAAATCACCACAATCACTGCTGGAATGCTTGTGCACTTCACTCCAGGAGCACGGATATCCAGTAGGACTGCAAGGAGGGGATACAATTAGTTCAAGAGCAGTTAGTCACTACAAGAGTAGTTTTTATTTTGCAGAAGTTTTCAGGGCTTTATCCATTTAAAAAAAAAAAAANCATGCGACTTTCAGAAAAAGTTTTTTCCTTTAAAAAAAAAAAAAAAAAAAAGGGATTCTGCTTTTATTTTCTTTTCCTGAAGGATTTATCCCATAATCCAGATCATGAAGCTGCAACTGCAACATATTAGCCTTGTATGAGATGATCTTGGCTCCCACCACTCATTTGGCTGAAACCCTGTGTTTGGAATATTATCAGAGCTTATCAGAATCTTTCATTCTCACTTGTGAAGTATTGAAATATTTAAGAGAAAATGAAACAATGGTAATAAAAGACATTGAGAGAAACTATCAAAACACCCCAGGTATCTAGAGGTATATAAGGTATTTAAAATATCAAAATGAATTTAAAATTATTTGTTCATAAATATTTGTATATATATATGTATATATATATATATAAATATAAAGTTGTGTGCGGAGGGTGGGGGTTCTGCAACATAACTTGAAAAACATTCATTTTGATTGGTGCCAGATCAACCTTTCCTAATTTTGGTCAACGTATTGCTAATTTCAGACTGGGCCTAAGACATGGAGTCACCAAGTTTCAGTGGTCTGTTTCCCTCCAGCTGTTTGTTACCACCTCTTTGCTATTTACTGCCCTATATCCAGGCCTGAAGCAATTTGTGAGTACTTCTTAACTCATTTCAGGAAAGATTGATTGGATTAATTTCTTTAGTTTAAGCAGTTTACCTGGTTTGCTTTGTCTGAAGTGGATTAGGAAACCCTAATATAAACTGTTCTAGCAGAATTGTGGAAATGCCGAAATCTTTGGCAGTGACTTCTGTAGCAAGACCTCACTCAAAGGAGCAGGGCAGGACAGTGATCTCCAGGGACAACTCCTCAAAGGACAAGAGGACCATCCGGATGTGCAGGAAACAGCAGGTGTGGCAGGCGGCCAGCTTGGCTGAACAGGGAATCTCCTGGCTGAGCTCAAACACAAGATGGAAATACACGGAAGATGGAAGTGGGGATCAACTAAGGAGGATCTATGGAACAACTATGGAAATTGTTGCTTGATCTTGAAGGGGTGAAGTCATGAAAACCCAAGTCTGGCTGGAGTTTAAACTCATAAGTGATAGGAAAGGCAATGAGAGGGACTTCCATAAGCACATTGGAGCAAAAGGAACACCAACAAAATTACAGATCCATGGCGGAATAGGATGGATGTCTTAACGGTGAAGGATAAAGACAGATTGACTCAGTGCCTTGGTTCTTACTGGCAAGGTCTGCTTTCCAGCTTCCCAAATCTCTGGTAGAGTCTGGGGGAAGAAAAATGCTACCCATAGTAGGGTGTGTTGGAATTACAGACCACCTAAACAAATTGGACATATACAAGACCATGAGGCTAGAGAGAATGAATCAAAGATTGCTGAGGGAGCTGGTTAATGGCACTGGGATGCTCTTCAGCATGGTCTTTGAAGAGTGGTAGAGAGTGCAGGAGGTTCTTGAAAATGTGAAAAAGACAGTTGTCAGGTACACTTTCAGGAAGTGCAAGGAAGAGGATCTGGGAGACTACAGGCCGGTCAGTCTCACTTCAGCCTGAGGGGAAGTTACAGAGCAGATCCTCCTGGAGACCATTTCCAGGTACATGGAGGAAAAGAATGTGATTTACCAAGAGTAAATCATGCCTAAGCAAGTCTGATTGCTTTCTATAATAAAATTACTGGCTGTGTGGACAAAGGAAGAGCAGTGTGTGTCCATGATGCTGAAAAAAGTGGAAGGGATCTCTGGATGTAGACAAGAGGCTTCTAAAAAGGCAAAAGAAAATATATTACATAACTTTTCTAAAACATGTTGCTTTTTATTTTTTAAATATATGAAATTATTTAATTGACAGATTTAATCTATGTGAAAGCATAAAGGTTTTTAGTTTGCTAAATTTATTATTCAGTGATGAGTAAGTTTTTATGTTTCAGTTTATTCTTTATTTTCATATCAGCTGATTGCCAAAGCATCATAGTAGACAGTAACAGTTTTCACTGGAGGTATTCTGTTCCAAGGATCTCAGAGTTTCTGTATAGGCACATCCTTTTTTTCAAAGTAAAACACTTCAGGTTTAACAAAAGCTGTGGTTTTAAATTAGGGGAGATTATTTCCATCTGGCCTCTGTCACCATGCTGCTGTGCCATGAATGTGTTGAGACAGCAAGCTGGCATGGAATGCTAACGGGAAGAACACTAGAGCCACACATCAAAAGAACAACTGGGATATGCAACCGTTGAATTCGTGTTTGCAGAGGTGCTACAGGAAGTGTACGTGCTGGCAGCCTAGATATGTGGAGCCAAGAAAAAGAACGGAATGATACTCTGCCCTTTCCTGGGATCAGACAACAGAGTAAGTTGTAGCCTTCATATTTGTGTCCAAACATGCATACTAAAGCTTCTACTTACCACAACCAGAGAAAAAACCAAACCAAATACTGCTTGCGGGATTTTTCTTTTTATGTTGTTTCCTCACATTACCTCAAAGCAGGCAATAAATATAAAAAAATATAAAACACATTTTAAGCATGCACAAATAGTACACATTATTTAAAAGACTACCAAGGACTGTGACTAACTTTTAATCAATTTTTTTTTTTTTTTTTTTTTTTTAATATATCTGACACTGGTCTTGTATATGCTATTACGAAGATGTAGCTGTTGAATGCTGAGTTTAATTCTTCAGTGTTAGCAAAGCTTTCCTGTTTGCTTTTATCTGCTGCATGAGGGTTGTACTTCTGTCTGGTGATGGGGATGCTTTTGCTACTTTCTATACAAAGCCATGGTAACTAGAGCCTTCTGAGATTGTTTGCTCCCATTAAAGCTGGGCTGGTCCATTGCCAGATAGCCAAAGTGGCAGGATGCCTGATTCATCTGAGAGTGGCAGCCTTTGCTATGCAGTCTGCATCTCTCAGTTACGTGCACAGTACTGATTCTTATCACTCAATATGATACACATATCCAGATAGATGAAAAAATATGAAAAGAAATATGAATAACTAGGACTTGCCTAGAAATATGTTACTAGAGGTTGAAAAATCTGCAGTATTCCAAAGAAAACAGTGTTGTGTCTAAGAAAAGAAGCAGTTTCGATGTACAAGAAATCAGAGCAGAAAAAATAATAAAAAAGAAGACATATTTATGAGTGATATCAGGGATATATTTATGAGTGGTATCAGTGAAAAGCATAGAAGCCAGCAAATAAAGAAAATTAATGAAAAATGATTATGGAATGGAAGAGTAACCATCTGGGTTAAAGATAAAATATTTTCTGAGTAGATCCAAACAAAACCAATACTAACAATAACAAAAGCACGATGACCCTAATAGAATTGCAATGACTGACATAGAGAAGGCAGAAGCATTCCATAAGTGTTTCAGTTATTTATTATGGACTGGGGAGAAAAATGAATTATGTCTTCCTGTTGGATGATGATGATCTCATATCCTCCAGTGGTACTAAGCATAGATAGCAGGTGCAAAGCATCACATGATTTGAAGTTAGCAGTTCCAATAATCTTGCAACCAAACCCTTGTCAAGATTAATGTTGAGATTAGTGTAAAGAACCTCTGGTTGCTTTTCAAGAAGCCTTGGAATTTTTAGAGGACGGCAGAGAAGCTAACACTGTGCCATTATTTTAAAACAGAAAATGGATAAAAGCCCAGACCTGAAAAATGCAGATCTGGCAGTCAAAGCTCAGTAATTAAAACAAATAATGGATCAGTATATATACACTGATTAAAAATATTAAGATATGTTAATATAATTAATTTCAGTCGATAAAATTGAGAGAAATATATCTTGGCAAAGTTACTGAATATTTTGAATGAAGATCCAAGTTTGGTTGGAGAACTGAGAAACTTCTGGTAAAGATTTGACTTGCTACTGTGTGAGATTTTCACTAACACACCGCAGAAAAACAGGTCAACACATTACACTGATGCAAAACTGTTTATCTCCAAACATAATTGTAAATATGGGTGTATCTGTGTCTTGTTTGACTAACTGTGTTTTCCATTAGGTGCCAGGGAGACAATTTTTGCTCAACATCATTGAGCATTTTTTACTAATAACTGGGCAAAAGGACACCACATTTTGTCTGACAAAATTTGGTGATAACACAAAATAACAGGAGTGAAAATTTAAGAAGAGATGGATCTGCAACAAAGAGTATCCAAGGACACTATATAAGCAAGAACAGGGAAAAAAAAAGACATTTCTGTACAGACAAATAGAGGATCTATCCTATAGGATTAGAAATGTAAGCCATAAAAACAGGAGAGAGGACTTTCCTGTGAAATAAAGATTCTAAAGAGACCACATGGGGAAGAAAAAGGCAAATACTATCCTTAGGTATATCCACTGGACAGAAGTGGAAGGTTACAGCCTTGCCACATTTGGCAGAGAAGCAATTGCTACTGGAATAGACTGTCCAGTTCCAGTGCTCAGAATTCATGATGGATGTGAATAATTTGGAGAAGGGTCAATGAAAAGGCATGGGAATATTAAGGACCTGGAAAGTCTCCAGCAGTGCAATCTACTTAGCTTATCAACGTGATGACTTAGGGATAACTGGTCATGGTACACAAAACAGGACAAACAGCAAAGAGCTGTTCAGTCCAGCAGTCAGAGGTCTGACAAGCTCCTCTATCAAAAAGGTGAAGCTAAAAATTCAAACACAAAATAAAGCACTTTTTTTTCTTAGCAATCCATTAAATTAATGGCTATAATCACTCACTGAAGAAGTGTGGTGTCGCTGGCAGTTTTTAAATCTAGATTGGGCGTGTCAGTAAAGACAAGTTTACTTATCCTGAAGCAGAAATAACCCTGTGAGACTCTGTGGTCTCCATCATTAACGCGACCAGACTGGTTATTTGAGCCCTTCTGTACTTTATCTGTTGTAAGGGACTGTATGGATATGTGCTCTGAGAGAGCTGGTTATCTGTATCTCTATGGCATGACACGGGGATGATGCTACCTTAGATCTGATCAGCAGTACAGCAGCGTTACTCTGGTGAGGAGCTCCGGCTAATTAACCGTGTCACGCACAAGGGCCAGTCAATCACCTGTGGTAATGTGACTATGCTGCTTCCCTTTGTGGAGCTGCCTCTACACAATACAGGACTGTGCAGCTGTTTGGTGTATGTACAGCTCAATACAGACCCTAAGCAAGTTTGTTTTCGTGTACTAAAAACATGGTCGCAATAAAGTGCTTCTCTCTTCAAAGGAGGTAAAGTCATTACTGTAACTTGTATTGTGATATTTTAAACTGTTTTATGTATCTGAACACCAGATATAGCTGAGACATTACAGGGTGTCTGGTTCCCTCAGCATATTAACCACACTATGACACACTATTCCTGGTTTTCTTAGCTGTTTTTTGGCTCTGATGTTTCTACTTGTATCATTTAATGAGAGACTTTGAACAGAGGATTTATTGTGACATTATTCATACTGAGAAGAGGAAATAGATGATGAGGAAATGAATAACTCTTCTGTGAAAAACTGTGAAATGACAAAAATCTAATGGAGACATTTTCACAGTTGTTTGTAACTGTTTATCATATCAGTCAGTAGGTGAGTCATTGCACCAGAACCTCTCTTACTCTTAATTTACTCCAGATAAATATTTGCAACATGCAAGTAATTATTTGTATTACTGGGTCCCATCCCTGGAATTTTCCAGAGACATTCTCTGATTCTATGATAGCTGTGTGGGCTAGGGCTATATATTATATACTCTGCCTTTAAGAAGGGTTTCCTACATGTTATAGTCACCTGGAACTTTACAACCTCTTTCTAAAATGGTTTCCCTAAAAAAACAACACCAATACATAAATACATGATAAAACTCAAAATTACAGTGTTCTCACTAAATGCAAGCACAGAAACACTTTCATAATCTGAAAAACGAGTAGGAATTACACAAAAAAATAGAGGTGAGAAGGCTGAGGATGGGTATAAAAGTGGTAAACACGTCAGCAGGTTAAGTCATGGGCATAGTAGACTGAGGGAGTAATCAGTATTTAAATTTTAGATGCCTCCTGAATCATTCTTCCTAATGTAAGTGCTTCTGTCTTTTGTCTACAGCAGTTTGTAAATAAGCTCTTCAATGTTCTTCACTTGATGGAATTTGGTTTGGTCCTTAGAGCAATTTCAGTGGTTTCAAACTAGGTTAGTTTTGGAAGAAACAAAATCTATCTCCATTTGAAGTGTCCTCCTATGTCTGATGGGGACATTAGTGTGTGAGCCTATGGAGTCCACATCATGCCCAATGCATGTCTGACAGACCCTGTGGCAATACAAGGCTGCTGAGAAATCCTGTGTCATCCCAGAGTGGTTTTGTGCTATATTAAAGGTCCATGTACCATGAGGTACAGAATATAATCTACAGAGCACCTAGCTGCACCAGAAAATGTTCCCTCTGCCTCTGTCTTTTTTTTTTGTTTTGTTCAAGAAGGTATTTCTGTTATAGTTTCACGAACTGAGTGAGTGGCTGCTCATGTCGAAGCGCTGAGAACAGATTTTTGAGTCCCCTTCCCTTCCCTTTGAAACTTTGTAAAGGCAAGTAGTATATGCTGCTACAAGAAGCAAAGATCATACCAACGTGTAAAGATAATTTAAAGTTTTTATCATTGTAAAAAAAGAAAAATCTCATTCTGAGCCATACTGAGAGTCATGTGTATAATAAATATTTTGTAGAGTTCCAGTATGAGATAACTTTGATTTTAATATCCTTCAACTATTGTGCAGTAGTTTGTCAGTGTCTATCGTGTACCCATTACCACAAAAAGTACAGTCTTAAGTACTTACACCACAGTGGCAGCTGCAAATCTATAATCCTGTCTTACATAGAAGTCTGGTGCTGTTTTCTAAAGTAGTGCATATTTTCAGGACTAATACAAAAGTATATTGGTATAAATGAGGTGAAGGAACTGACAAGCCTCGTCAAGTAGGGAGCCTTGAAGAGAAAATTCCTAATCGAAGTGAACAGTGTGTTCCCTTCTTCTGTTTAATTGCTATTAAGGAATGCATCTGCTTATCTTCATTAACTGTACTTGACATCTGTATATATGCGATGTGTGTTTCACAACTTCCTTCCTGCTTTTCAAAATGTGCAACAGAATCAAAGGTTTCTGAACACCAGAATTACTACTTCAACGTCACTCGAAATGCGTACAATTGTTTATGGGACAAAATGGAGGAGAGTGTATACATTACCACTAGTGTCACCTTACAAATAAGATATGCCTTTGCTTCTTACCCTCCAAAAGATGCAATAGGTTTATCTTATTTAATCAAGTTATAGGAAAAAAAATATTCAGAAAAAGAAATTCTTGAGAGATCAGGGTTTTATATTTCCTATACAATGATATAATAATAATAATAATGCAGTGAGAGGCACAGTCACAACTCAATCTCTGTTGAAGGATATAAAAGGGTTGACAAACCCCAGATATGCTAGTCCACAGAAAGAAAACATGCAGAATTTGAATATTTAAACTAAAAAGAAAACCTACTTTCCTAGTATTACTAGCACTATACCTGACATGCATTTGCCCACATGAAATTGAACTGAATTAAACTGAACTGAACTAAACTAAACTAAACTGAGCTATTTTCTAAGAGGTTTCAACATATTTTATCTGGCAAATGTCCATTGATTTCAGCTGTCCAGCTATCTCACCATGAAGTCAGTTTTGGTGTGTTTTAAGAAAAGCTTTCCAAAATATCCACTGAATACCATCAGGTGTTTATACACATCAGTGACATCCTCCCGAGCCCCCTTTTCTGCAGGATATGGAGTCCCATTTCTCTCAACCTCTTTTTATCTGTCAAATCCTCCAAAAATGCATTTAAGTAATTAGATACCTTAAAGCAAATATTGCCAGTTCTTTGTTGATTCT
This sequence comes from Dasyornis broadbenti, assembly GCA_013397935.1. NCBI lineage: Eukaryota > Metazoa > Chordata > Aves > Passeriformes > Dasyornithidae > Dasyornis > Dasyornis broadbenti. The sequence continues at coordinate 973,669 of VZRN01006453.1, forward strand.
TTCAAACATGCAATCAAATGTATTGGAGAGGCACCGGAGAGGGACTATTTACAAGGATGCTTAGGGATAGAAGCAGAGGGAACAGCTTTAAACTGAAACTATGGGTTTAGATTGGAAGAAATTCTTTATAGTGAGGGTGGTGAAGCACTGAATAGGTTGCTGGGATGCCCCGTCCCTTGAAGAGTTTCAAGCCAGGTTGGATGGAGCTATAAGAAACCTGGTCCAGTGGAAAGTGTCCCTGCCTAGTGCTGTTTCCTTCCAACCTAAACTAGTCTATGGAATGTCTGAATATAAGCAAGCAACCCTTTTTTGTTTTTTTTTAGTTTTTCTAATACGGTTGATAAATGACGATGATGAACTTGTACAGTCAAATGGTTCAAACACTTAGTCTTGCCTTTTTAAGTAGTTAACCCTCACTTAGGATCCACCTGCATGACAGCAGACTGACACTAGCTCACTCTACACGAGATCTGATTGAATAGAAATTAGTCTGTTTCGCTCTGGAGGCAATGCAACTACTTCAGCCTAAGCTTGGAGAACACTGGTCTCTGCAGCTCATGGCTTTCTACACTCAGTGTTATAGACATCCTTAATGCCTAGTCAAATATTTGAGCACTATTTAACGAATTCCAGATCACAATAAATCTCTCCAACTATACAATTAAATGATAGACAAAATTTAAAAGCCTTTAAAAACATATTTTCAAAATTTAACAAAGTCAGTAAAAATGGAAGATTTAGAGCCACTTAACCTTGAGTTGACATATGCTTAAAGAAAGTCTGAGATACTGATTTTACATTTAAATTTCACTTTTCAGTCTGAAACACTCCCAAATACCCTATAAACTGAAAACAGATTTGGGAGGCTCCCACTTTCCACTTCATGGAAATGCAGTCACCTCCAGCACAAGACAGAGCAGATGTCTCCATGCAAAGTGTGAAACTGAAGAGTGGGGCAGTGTGCTCTGATGGGAAGTGAGAGGAACAGAGGAAACAGATTGCAATTATTTAATTTGGAATTTGGCCAAGAGACCATGGCTGGGCATTCCTGCTCTTTTGTAAGAGCGCCGTGAAATATCATTCTACTGCAGGTTTTGCAACTCTTTGGGAAGACTGGAATAAACACAGTCAGACCTTAAATAGCTGGAAAATTTGGTTACTTCTAGCTGAAAGCTGTAAGCTCTTCAGTCCAGGCGAAAGCACGGTAGAAGTCCCAGCAAATTACACATGCTATATATTTCTGGTATTTTTATTCCCAACTATACCTTCTCTAGTTTTTTCAGCATCTTTTGTATTGTGACCAACATTTTGACTTAAGTAATATAGGTATATTTTTGTAGGTACTTACACACACAGAAAATAAAAATGCATATATGCATAGATACGTTTATAGAGTAATTTTAAGGCATTTGACTTGCACATTATTACAATATCAATTTATTCTTTTCCAGTAAACTAAAAACAATTTGTTGAATTCTTGCATAAACTGAGTGCATACGTAAACAAATATTAAATGGCCTCACCTATTTGTAACATATTGTTCTTCCTCTGAAGACATTTTAAGTGAAATATCTTGAGTTCAGTATGAACACTTTTATAAAAAGATCAAATGCTTCCAAGACACGAAATAATGAGTTGCAAATATTAAGGATCTTGCTGTATTCTTTGTCCATTTGTTCTTTAACACGAAATTTGGGCAAACAATTTTAACAAGAAGATTTTAGTAGTTAGCTTACAGGAAGTGTCTTCATAACCTATAGATGTGCTTGAAGCAGAGCATTAATGTCATGGGTAATTTAACAATGTGTTTCTATCTCTTATGAAAATAAAAAATTCTGAATTTTTTTTTGAAAAGTATCTTTTCTGTTGTAATGAAATGGCCACAAAAGTTACAAAATTCAATGCTATTAAGTATTTAAATTATAAATTATTAAAAGGTAAAATTATAAAAATATTCCTAACCAATTCTCTTTGGAATTTATGAATATCTCTTAATAAATGTTTATATATATATTTTGGATACATTTCATAATTTAGCCATTTGGTGTGAGTAGTGCATGATTTGTCAGCGTTTCAAACCTTTATTTCTATAAACTAATATCCACATCAGAAAACAATAAAAATATTTCCATCAGTGTCCAGCAGTCTTTATTATTAATGCTAATGAACACAAAGTTTAAAAATGCAATAGACTAATCCAATGGTTAGACACACATTCATAGTTTGCATGTGTGATGTACATAGGTTACATTACTCATATTATGGCATGAACTAAAGTAAATGTGTCTCCAAATATATGAAAACCCCCTTAAAATTCAAAATATGAGATTAAACTGATAGAACACATTAAAAGTGGTGTAGTTTTGTTTTTTTTTTAAGACAGTGGGCTATGTTTTGTTCAGACTAATATGGTTTTTTAAAATCCTTTATTTCATTGAAAATTTTTTCAGATAAAACTAATGAAAAGCATTCTGCACACCACATAATTTATATTACATAATATGAAATACATTTCATGTGCATATTTACAGATATAAATCTACAAATACATGTATTCTTATCTATGTACTCGTATAAATACACATCAAAAGTGTGTGCACCTGGTTACTGCATGTGCTGAGTATTTGACCACAGCAGATGTGAACCTGTCATGCTGTATCTATGCTAGCTCCTTAAGACCAGTGGGGCCAAATCTGTAAGAAGTGCTACCTGCTGCAGGTGCCTTCCACGAAGAAGCTTCCTGTATCTTTGGCAAGATCAAGTCTGGTCCTGTGAAAACTCACTAGCAATTATGGTGCTTGTTCTGGTTTAGTTCAATTTTCACTTGCAGCTCCAACTAAAACTTATCAAATCCACCAGTTCTGGTTTTGTAAACTTGGCATGTTTCTTTCCTGCCCCTGCAAGGCTGCATGTGTTGAACACATCTATCTGGGGATGATGTGAGTTTCCTGGGGATTTGTCATTATCTTTTCCCTGATAGCTTCAAATGAGAGCCATTGTTTGACTCCCTCTGTTTCACCATTGATCTGTTTCTTCAGGATAATCTGGCTTGTGAATTACTCACACAAACTTTGGGAAATGAAGATCATGAAAAGGTAAAAGGGCAGCAAATGCTTCCCGTCATCCTGCTCACCTAAGAGCAAAACAAGTTGAAGCAGCTTCTGGAGGATGGGTTTGTGAAGGCACGGTTACTCAAATTTCTTATCAGTGTTTCCTTTCAGATTTTACTGGCTTTCAGGATTTGACTTCCACTTTTTTTTCTAAAGCATTCCTCTAGGGTGGCTACAGAGGATGCAAAGTTTTATAGCAACACTGAAGTAGATGGTGGGTACTTCTACTGAAGATCAGTACTTCTGGCAGATACCGTATAGATACTGATGTGTCTGTCTACTTGCCACATTGCTCTTTAAAATTCCTTCCAGATCCTCCCTCCCATGATCAGGACATCCTTGGATTGTCAGAAAGATTTCATAAAGGTTTAGGATACTGACTACCAAGGTAAAAGTAATTTCTGAAGGTTTTACTTTTCATTACAGTAGATTTTTCTTACGGACAGTAAGAAAAAGGGGTGGGGGGAGAAAGGGTGGGGTTGCTGCCTTTTCACTTGCGAGAGTGAACTTTGGGACCTACTGCATAGCTAAATGACAGTGTGTAGGAAGACTCACAAGACCAAGGAGACATCAGGGTTTTATTTAGTGACAGCACTTTTAAGTCCTTTTGTCTGCCTTGGTCTTCTGAAGTGCTCAGCAACTTGGCTTAGAAATTTGAAACCAATAGCACAGCATGTACATGGAGAACTCAGTTGCCTTCTTGAGCAGAGTACAAGAACGTGGTGGTCAGAGCAGCAGCCTCCAGGAGAGTGCAGTAAAATGTGAACCACTCTGTGGACCATACCCAGCCCCAAGTTTCCAGCTGGACTGTCCAGCTCCACCAACACCAGAGTGACAAATCTGCCCTGCTCAAGAGTGGTCAGAGAAAGTCAGTGCTTGAAGAATGTAAGATATGTGTACATGCATGTTGCTGGGAAAGTTCCAGCACGTTTAGAAAACTGACAAGAAGCTGCAGTTATGTCCTACCTGTAGAAGGCTGTTGGATCTTACAAGAAACACACAGAAAGTGCTTCTTCATGAGTAATTGGTGAGGACCTTGGACCATAGCATGAGTTAAAGGGAAAGGAAGTGAAGAGGCCATGAGAGATACTAAGCAGAACATTTCCTTACAAGGGATCTCCTCTCTACAAGTGCTTCTGTTCCAGGCACAGGAAACTTGAAACTATGTGCTAAAGGTCCTGGGATACCATGAAAATAGACAAATCTATGTAGATGCAACAGGCCACCAAGTACACAGAAGGAAACTTAATTATTTGGAACAAAACAGCAGCAGCATCAAACACATTTTGGGATGTAAATGTACCACAAGCAAATATATATATTTGACCAGTTACAGCATATTTAATCTGATCCAGTTTTCCACTGCTTTAAGAAAGGTAAATTGAAATTTGCACAAAACTACCCTGTCAGCATACAAAACGATAATGGTTTTCATGTGGCATATTCCAGCACTGAGTGTATACACTTCTAAATTAATGAACTAAAAGCTTCTTGCCTTTTGTTTGTGATGTCCCAAACACAAGAGAATTTGTGACTATATAAGGGTGTGTAGAGAAGAGACTGCGACTGACATTCTGAGCAAAAACAAGCAGAGCAAAGATAGGCAAGATTGTTCCAATAAACATCAGACAATTTTGCAACGCACATGCAAGTCTGAACTCTCTCCAATTTTCAACTGGCTATATAAAACCATCCCACCTAAATGCTTTGATATTTAGATTAGGATTGCTTACTTCTTTTTACATCACTGTCACTATTTAACAATTAAGTGGGACCCCCTAGAAGAAAAAGGGTCAGACATCTTTTTGTAATGAATCAAAATTTAAAATATTTTATTGCTAATTTAGAATGTTTACACTACATGAACCACAGAAGTTGCTATTTTAAGTGACCACAGAAAATGAAATATAGAATTATTTTACACAGCTATACAGAAGGATTTAGAAAAATCCTTTAAACATGATTTCAGTACATACAACATTCTCTTGCTAAGCCAGCTGTGTTTCGATTAAGAGCTGTTAGGAACACTGAAATGTCACATCTCACAGCAGATGCTCCACAACCATCAGCTTTTGCATTTGATTCTCTGAGGTGTAGTACCAGTGTTTCAGTTCAGTTTAGGCAGAATTCAGAGCAGCTGGGGAACTAAAATCTAACTGCTATCTGATGGCCAAAACACAGAGTTGCGATGTAGTTTCTTACAAGTTGGTTTTTTCATCTTGAGCCATTCTGTGTGAACTCTTCAGGCCAGTGGGACAGATGACACTTACTCTGTCACACCATTCTGGGCAAGCACATTGAACTCCTATAAAGACACCTGTGCTTTTGTGCAGTTCTGCTATCTGTGGCCCTGTCTGAGGATTAGAGGGCCTTAGATTGGATGTTTCACCACACAAGCTGATTTGACCCTCTTTTCCGAAGCTGTGTGATCAACTCCTTAAAAAAAAAAAGTATTCAGCTTTGCTTTTTTTGGTTTGTTTTGTTTTTTTTTTTTTTTTCAAAATAGCAAATGTCAGATAGGTTTTTAAAAGAGCTATGTTGGGCCCTAATTCTGCTCGAACTGAATTGAATGGTTAAATGTTTACTGATTTCAGTGAATGGAGGAATAGACCTGTATCGAGGATTTCAGAAAACACCTGTGTGGTGTATTAAGAGATTTAATCTTGGAACTGTATAAGAACAGAAGTTTTGAAATTTTTTATTACAGGAAATGAAAGCTTCGATAAAAATACTGCTTTGAATAATACTGAAAAAATGACAAAGAATGTACTAATATTTATATATGAACCTAAAAAAGGGGAAGTATATATAGTTTTTATTTGCAAAACCTAAATATCTGACTTAGCAGGACTTAACAAAGAATTAGTTCAGGAAAAAATGAAAAGTATGTTACACAGTTGCCAATACAATAGCTATATTTTAAATAAAAATAACAATAATATACATGTACAATATTATTGTAACGTTATAACTTGATGAAAATAACACTGATCAGTATCAAATCTAGGATTTCACTGATTATCCATCCTTAACAGATGAAATGCATTTCACAGAAATAGATGCAAGTAGGGTGACATGTAGTGATATTCATGGCTTACTGTGAGAAAGTAACCATGAAAAGGAAGGTAAAAATGTAAAGAAGGAAACCTAAAATAGATTTATATTTATAAAAGTTCAGCATTATAGCAGCTGAGTGGGTGTGCTGCAGCAAAATGGTAAAGCAACCTTATGGTACACAACACACATGCTTGCAACACACACTCCCACACAAACACACATGTGCCCATGCTCAAATGCATGTGCAGAGGTCCTCCTCAGCTTGATTACACAAGCATTCACTTACCAGCTTTTGATGGGGGCAACACCAGGAATGGGGCTCACCACCCTGTTTTCAGCTGCCTGCAAGGTAGCTGTAGCTACCTGAAGTCAGAAACCCATCTAAGGTAACATCAGCTGAACATTTTAATGGAAGCTGTTTTCATCCTGAGCACATTTAAGGCACTTTAGTAAAAAATCTGAAGTTAATCAAGACTGGAAAAAAAAAGGTAAAAATCCTTACAGGTGAGATCTGGAAATTTAAAATACAAAAATTCCTGAGTTTTGATAAATAATTTTATCATAATAAAATACCAAGCCTATTGAAAACATGTCTTTTATAAAAGCATGTTATATGACAATTTTTCTTGAAAAACTCATGCCTTAGTGCATGAAATATGTTAATAGGTCTTTGGGGACATCTGTAACAAATTAATAGGAAAAGCCAAAGAATGACCTGTCATGTATATACAAAACATGCATTGCTCCTGGCAACACACATCATGTTTACTACAGGCATCTTTATCTTTTTCTGTTCTTACAGGGTCCTGCCCATATCTTAATACTTTACAATTAATTACATTTCACTAAACTATTTACAGAAGCAGATACTAATCACACATCTTCTTAAGCCCATAAATACGGAACTACAGAAGTAGAAGATATTTTAAAACAGTATGAAGATGAGTATGCTACATAACACTGTTCTCTAGAAGTACAGCTAGTGAATTATTTTCTTTATGAAGATTTAAATCTAAATGAAGATAGAATTTAAAATTCTCTCTTTTTACCTTGGTTACATTTTTTTCCACCCACTATTTCTTAAAACTGTTGCCCCGAGAATGTATTTGGATTGCAAAAACAATTGTAAGTTGTCACAAAAGTATCTCCGGTAAAGAATCATCAGGATCTGGAATGCCCACTTTTTACACAGAATACAATCAATTTGTTTTCAGCTAAAAATAGCTGAAATAGACGTTGTTAGTATGTTTCTAGTAGTACTAATTTTTTGCTTTTGGTGTGTTTTTCTCTCCTTTGTTATCAACACACACAAATACTCATACCCAAGGTGCTGCCAAATGCACTGAAGACACACAGTGGCTACAGAAAGGAATTTATAGAGCCCTTGAGGCATTCCTTCTAATAATAATAGGTAAAAACAATCATCAAAGTAAAATGCGCTTTTGACTTTACTGCATCCTTTAATATTTTCAGTAGCTACCTCTATGATATACCTGATAAAAATTCTAATTTTTAACATTTAAACTTCTATTACAAAGTATTTCATGTTTTATTTAATAAAAACCTCACAATAGAGACGGTGGTTAATTTGCTTTATAAAAGATAATACATTGAGTTACATATAATAATGGCTTTGATCCAATTAACTTTATATTATGCTGCTTAATAATTACTGTGACTTCAGTTCCTACAACTGTTACAGAGAATACAAACGGTCGCTTAATGTACAGGAAATGGGGATCATTTGGAAGTGCTGATTCAGAAGTATTCAAGTGCTAACAATGACTTGTTCTTTCTATGCTTTTCTTCATGTTCCATAAAAGAAGATTTCATAAATGTCCATGATTTTCAACACGACACAGTTTTAGGGCAATTTTTTTTAATGTTCTTTTTTTGTGCAAATACAAAACTAGATTTTTCTGGATGTTACCATCTTGCTAAAAGTAATTGCCACTTTTACTTAAAAAGGCACCAGCATTAATGTAAGAGAATATACCTTTTATGCTTGTTTTATGAAGAGCTGTACTTGTTACTGGAGCGGAAATTATCATATCCGTGATCATTTGCTTTGAACTTTAAACAGGACTGCCTTTCCTCCAGGGACAACAGATCTTTGGATTGGCACCAGCAACACAAGCATGACTGTTAAAATAAAAGAAATAAACATTTTACATCACTTTGTTTTTGCACATGTGGCAAAATGGACTGAAAAGCTGCCCTTCCTCAGGGGTACAGTAGGAAATGGCAAATGTGCAAGCGGCTGTTTTGGGATTACAGCATAAAGCAAAGAAATGGGGTTCAACTCTGAGTTGCTCAAATGGCCCCATTAGCAACCTTACTGCCGGAGTGCAGTAAGAGTTACACTGAGTAGTTACATGTAGTAACAGCCACACATACCCCCCTTCAAATCGGCAATTCTAAGTGCATCTGAAAATAAAATTATGACTCCTTGTTGTCCTTTCTCTGATAGTCTTTCTTGGAAAAACAAACTAAGAATTTGCCATAGGCAATGTAAGGACTCTGATACAGTGTCTTAAGATAGTAAGGGTTCACAAAAAAAGCCCAAATCTTGGTATTTTCCAAGCAGACATGAAGGCTGAAGGACTGATGGGCTCCAAACCATATGCAATCCAGAGCCTGAAATCCTATGTGGAGAGTTAGTGCCCAGGTCTATTCACTCAGTCCAAGCCAGAACTGTGAACAGGTCTGTCTCACAAAACATTGGCACTGGAAAGGGACAAGCACAGATTTGCACCCTCTGCCCTACATGACTGATTTAAGTGCTCAGTCAGGATGAAGGAGCCTGGGGTCAGCATCCTCCCTGTCAGGATGCAAAGGATATGGCTACGTGAATCTCTGCAGCACAGTCTGAGTCTGCTTCGTCAGTGCTCTGGAAGTAGCTGGGTGCCAGCTTCAGTCAGGAAGTGATGTAGCACTGATTAGCATGGTCCCCAGAGGGTTTATTGTGCACTCTACTCTTTTGCTTTCTCTTTTTGTTCCCATCAAACCTTAATTCCTTCCTGTGGAGCTTCAGCAGGAGAGGGAGAGAACATTTACCACAACCCAATTAAATTTTAAAATTTAATTTTAAAACTTTTAAAACTTTGTGTATGTTAAAGAATGAATTTTACTGCGGACATAATCTTTTAACCAGAGGAGCAACTCCCAGCAGCCACTTACCTTAAAGCAATTTTGGAATCTTTTGCTCACCAAATAGAGAGCTATAGGATTGATGCAGGAATTCAATGAAGCCATGTTAATACCGATGTAGTCCATCACAAGAAAAAAGCTGTGTGGAAATTAAAGTGAGACAGTTCTCATTTTCTTTGAAAAGGCTTAGTAGAGGTTTACAACTGTGAAAGTTGGACTCAGCTTCACTCAATCAAGACTAGATAGTAAATGTAATAGTAATGGGGCCTAAATAAACAGGATTAACTCATGGAGGTGACAGTTATACTCAACAACAAAGTTTGAATCAGAAGACCATTCTTGTGAAAGTAAGTTCAGAAGATTCAACCATCTTAACTTTTGGAAGAAGATGTTCAGAAGGTTTTTTTCTATAAATTGAGTCCTAGCTGTTCTGTTGAAAGGGAAAATAGGGACAGAAATCCCCCTTCTACTCTCACAGCACCACAAGACAGAAGAAAAGTCCCAAAAAGGATCAGGAGGAAGATGGGGAAAAGAGAGGGAATTCCTCACAATTTTCTGTCTCTGCTATTGGAGTGAAACCACAAGCTCCCAGATGAAGAAGCAGGGACACATAGAGAAAGCTAGTTTATTAGGAACTCCAATTATACTTATAGAGAATGCCTGCATTGTACAGGCATTTTATTTTTGCATTCTTACCTTAAAAGTTCACATCTGTTGGGGTCCTTCTGATCATAAATAGTGAGTTTCAAGATTCTGCTTAAATGAAGTGGGAGCCAACACAAGGCAAAAACAAGTACCAGACAGAACACAGTTTTGGCCACCTCACGTCTCTGAGAAAGAAAATTGGACAGAACAGTGTTACAGTTCCTCTCTCTCTCTCTGGATTGTTGTTGTCTTCTAATATCCAAACATTTAATACACAGGATAAAAAAGCCTATCAAAATAGAAGTTAGGAAAACATCAAACAGCTTGTTTTCTTGGAATATACACTTAATCTTTTCCATTGTTTTAGATGTCTCGCACTGATTCAATATATCTCATTTCAAGAGGTGTGAGTAATCATATGAAAAATCAAGGTCATGGAAACATTAATTTAAGCAGTAATTTAAATTAAAATCAAGAACATATTTGCCTCTCCAATCACTTTCAAATACCAGCTTGTTTTCAATTACATTTCCTTGTGCTTTGATCTCAGGTCTTATTTTAAATGCCCCAAGAGATTCCATTTACAGCTCTAACCAGGTAAGAGGAAAGGAGCACGAATACACATTACAGAACAAACATAATTTAATTCTAGTGACATTTGATGTTTGTGTCTGGTGTGCACCAGTAACTTGGAATGTATGCTGGAATATGTTTTGTGCTGCTAACATACTGCTAACCTCACTAGGGTTCAGCAAGAATAACTTGTAACAGTTCAAAATAATAACACTTCAACATAATTTGTAACAGTTTTACAGCACCACTTTCTAGACTAGAGCAGGACTTGAGTTTGCATTACAAAATAGCCAACTCTCATTATTGTAAAGAAGAAATAAAACCTATAAAACCTGAAAGATTGAAACCAAACAAGAAAGAAACAATTTTGTGACGTCAGTAAAAATCTTAGCTTTCTGAGGGCCCTGATATATACATAGATACATGAGTTCAGCAGCACCACTGCTAGGAAACTTCTCTTTGCTTCTAATCCTGAAGTCATACATGAACAGAATAATGTGGCAGGAAAATCAATAAAGTTATTAGTTATCCTATCTAAAGTTAGAGAGTGGACAAGGATTAATTTTTACCTGTTTTAAGTGGTCATTTAAAGCAATCTGCATCCCACTTTTCTTTCGTAACATCTCACAAGTCATGAGAGTATAGAAAAATGCTGTGATAGCCAGTGGCAAACAGAAGTAAAAGCTGAACAGCCACCAGTCTTTAGCTTGCTTGTAAAACTGGAATGAAAAAAGCAAGACAAAAACATGGTTAGGAGTTAAATGCTGAGCATTTTGCTAAGTGTGCTGTAACTAATTGGTCAGTCTGTCCTGACAAGCATCTCTGTAATGTGTACATTGCAGATGAGAAAACAGGACAAGACAGTAATATGTTCACAGCCCACAAGAAGTCAAAGATTTCTTAATGCTCTTCTTTGAAACAACACGCTTCAGAAATGCCACTATTTCATTTGAACATTGTATTCACCTACATACCACACACACCTGTGCACTCTACAATCCACACAACACTGAGACGATCCAGGGAACTCTTCCAGAGATTTAATAAATGTTAGTGACTTACCATCATAAAGGATGTTTTCTGCATGGGGTGAAGCAAGCAGATTCTAAGATACCTTCCTCTGTACTCCATCGTGATCATGTCAAAGGCAATAGCTTCTGGAACAGCCAGTATCACTGATATCACCCAGATCAGGACGATTTCCACAGCAGTCCACTTCGGCACTCCAATTCCCTTAATGCGACTCCAAGAAGCGACTGCTCGGTACCTGCAGACACAACACACACTTACAAATTAAAAACAAGAGAAAACCCACCTGGTTTAACTGGCTTAAATTCATCTTATTTGTATTGTATCATCTGAGTGTAAAGGTGAATTTGAGCCAATGCCTGTCTGTATAGAAAAGATATTAGAGATTTCAAAGAAAAATGAGTCTCACCTGTCTATACTGAGGGCACACAAACTCAGCACTGTGATGCCCACCGATGCCTTTTGAATGAAGGGCACTAATTTGCACATTTCAACACCAAAGGGCCAGTCCTCTGCAAGGAGCTGTGAAAAGAAAACAATTATTTTTTAAAAATCATTCCCAGTGCTGAAACACAGAGTTCTGCTTGATTGTTTTCCTTTTCCACCATGTCTTGTCCTATAAAGACATTTGTTCAGACTGGAGAAGAGAAGGCTCTGGGGAGACCTTGTAGCAACTCTGCAGTACCTAAAAGGGGCCTGCAAGAAGGCTGGAGAGGGACTTTTTACAAGGGCATGCAGTGATAGGACAAAGGGGGAATGGCTTTAAACTAAGGGAAAGTAGGCTTAAGTTAGATATTAGGAAGAAATTCTTTACTGTGTGGGTGGTGAGGCACTGGAACAGGTTGCCCAGAGATACTGTGAATGCCACATCCCTGGAAGTGTTCCAGGCCAGGCTGGACAGGGCATTGAGCAACCTGGTCCACTGGAAGGTGTCCCTGCCCATGGCAAGGAGGTTGGAATTAGACAACTTCTAAAGTTCCTTTCAACTCAAACCATTTTTATGATTCTGTGCAAAACTTAGTCAAGAACAACATTTTCACAAGGGAGTCATTGAGGTATGTGTCCTAAAAACTAGACAGTAGCTTTGTAGTCACCCTGGTGGGACAAGGGTATCAATTAAATCTTAGTCCTGCCTCCTTAAGGCCCCCAAACTCCACTCCTTTTGCTTCTAACTTCATCAACCCAGCGCTAATGGTAAAAAATGACAGAGAAGGTGAGGATCTTCCTCATCCTTGAACTGGCTTTATCTGCCTTGAGTGTTCATTGTTTTTCTACATGTTCCAAATAATGCACTCTTGACAGAAATACAGAAAATTTCTTGAGGCTGATCAGAACAGGGACAAAGCCAGTAGGTGCACATCTGGGGTGGGGTTTATTTGAAATTTAGTGTCTAGGCTCCATCAGCTGAGAAGTCAGGCAACACTGGAGAGAAATGTATCCCCCACAGTTTTCAGCTGACCATCTGATAACAAATGAAAGGACCTGCTGGACACCCAGGGAGCACAGACAAATAGTTTAATCTAAATGTTTTGCAGCAGGTAAAGTCAGATCAGATGAATCCCTCACTAAAGGTCTTTATTGACCAGTTTTCTAGTATTCTGCATAATAATACCAAAAGCACTATCTGCATTTTCAACATACCTGTAAGTGCTATGGAACAGAGAAAACAGCACAATGAATTTCAGGTTGCCTCACACTTTGAATCATTCACTTTAATGGAAATCTTGTCACATCTCCAGCCGCACATTTTATCTGATCTGGACACAAGAAAGCACCTTCCTCACAGCTGATTCTATGGAACTGTTTGTCTGTAGCCTCAGTTTAGAAGCATTTAACCTTTGAACTCTGCTGTGAGCTGCTTTAATGGTCAAATACACCACAGCAGCAGCCAAATCTTCCATTTCTCATTAAAACAAGATTCTCCAGAACAAAGGTTGTGCCAAGAAATAGAAGAGTAAACTTTCTGAGTTTCTGTAATTAGTTAGATTATCTAAAGCCATCTCTGTTTTTCATAACTTTCTTCAAATGAGGTCTTTTGGATCTGTTGCAGAAAGAGGGATACAAAGTGGAAAAGGAGAAGGAAGAATGAGGACTGCTCAAAAGAGACGGGAAAATCTTTCCCTTGGCTGGGGTCTCTTCAAGCAACTCATTTAACAGGGTGGTAAGAATAGAAGAAATAGCTCATCATACTGAATGGATGTTTCTGGGAATCCGAAAGGCTATGAAGTCTCTAAGGAGGGCTCTGGACAGGCTGGATTGATGGGCCCAGGCCAAGGGTAGGAGGTTCAACATGACTTGGGCCACAACAGCCCCATGCAGCGCTACAGGCAGGAAGAGTGGCTGGGAAGTGGCTGGAAATATCTGTCAGAAAAGGACCTGGGGATGCTGGTCAACACCTGGCTGAACATGAACCATCAGTGTGCCCAGCTGGACAAGAAGGCCAATGGCATCCTGGCCTGTATCAGAAGGGCCAGGGCAGGGATTGTTCACCTACGTTTGGCACTGATGAGGCCATACCTCAGGTGCTGTGTCCAGTTCTGGGCCCCTTACTACAAGAAGGACATTGAGGTTGAGGTGTTGGATTCTGTTCAGAGAAGGGTAACAAAGCTGGTGAAGGGTCTGGAGAATAAGTTATATGAAGAGCAGCTGAGGGAGCTGGGGTTGTTTAGTCTGCAGAAAAAGAGGCTCAGGGGAGACCTTGCCATTCTCAATATCTGCCTGAAAGGAGGCTGTAGAGAAGTGGGGGTTGGCTTCTTCTCTGAGTAAGCAACAGGACAAGAGGAAATGGCCTCAAGTTGCACCAGGGAAGGTTTAGATTGGGTATCAGGGAAATTTCAATGAAAGGGCTGTCAGGCATTGGAACAGGCTGCTCAGGGAAGTGTTCAAAAAAGATGTACACGTGGCTCTTGGGGACATGGTTTAGGGATGAACACAGTGGTGCAAGGTTGACAGCTGGACTTGATGATCTTAGAGATCTTTGCCAACCTTAATGATTCTATAGCTGATTGTAGCCACAGAGTTGCCTGCTCACATTGGTTTGGTTCAGCAAAGTCCTTATGCACACACACATGTCCATCTAGGGATAAACACTTACATGATCTATGAGAGTGTTTTGAAGAGTCCTGATATAATTTAAATATAATATTATTTGAACACAAAGGAAGTTAAGAACATTTCATGACCATGGGCTTTTGGAAATCTCTTTTAAGTGCCCACTAGTATTTTCAGAGACCAGCATACCTTCAAATATCTGCTTTAGCCCTGTGCTATAATGGAATCTTTAGAAAAACAGCAGTAGCAATCTGCAACATGGCCTAGCTTTCTATTTCTTTAATGATCTACTTAAGTAAGATAATAAATATAATGCATCTGCAGAAATGAAGCAGAGAAATAAATTCTAAGGATTTATGTTTCTCGAGAATTTTATGGAAAGTAATAAAGCAGAGGAAGTAGGGATGAGGTTGTAATAACTATACAGTATCTTTTGCTTATGTGATATGGGAAAATAACTCAGCCTGTAATTAAAGTATTTTCAGTACAGCCTCTCCCTGAGACATCTCCTGAATTGCTGTAAGGGGGTGACAGTAACAATCTACTATTAAAACTGTAATGTGGACAGTTACGGGTGTTCTAAATGTACACTCTACAGAATTGAATAACACCTGTACTAACTGAATTTCTATCAATCAGGCAGTGAACCTCCAGCCTTTCACATCTAGTTGCTATAGAAATCAAGAACTGGGTAGCGAGTACATTGTATACTTATTTATGGTACCTACTGTATATTGTACATGTGTGTATATTAGACCAGGGAACTCATTTAAAAAGTACTTTGAAGTAAAATATTCTTTTCTTTGTAACTGAAATGCGGAACTTTGGTCAAATCTCTATTGGCAGATTCCGTTCAAAACTTTTATTTACATCTAGCTGCAGTGTGTACAAGACACTCCCTGTCTTTCTTCCCTAAAATCACAACGGTTCAGCCACATATTGTAGATTTTGCTGAACTAATACTTATCTCTCAGGTGCAGACAGTCACACCTGTGCTCCAAGCTGACTGGATTTGAGCCAGCTCCAGTCTGGGATTATAGAGGCGCGGCACACGACTGAATGCAGTCTGCTGAGAGAAAGGGTGCATTAGCTTCAGTTTATCTAAACATAAAAATATTACTTGCATTCAGCCAGCTTATATCAGGGCAGAATGGACATGCAGCTGTCTGCACTGGATTGCAAAAACATGCACTTTATGTCTTACAGCTGATGTATTGTGAAATTTGAGCATTTTAATGCGTGAGTCACAAGTTTTCTCTATCATGGTATTGCAAGTGGTTAATGATACTCTTCAGACCAAAAACTTGAAAACATTAAGAAAGTAAAAGGAAAAGAAAGAATGTTTTGATTGCTGAACTATGTTTCCTTGATGTTTCTGTTGTACTGACAATCCTCTTCACATACGGCCTTAAAGTACAGTGAAGATCCAAGGTAAAGTATTTGGGAGCATCAAATATGTGGACAGGAGCAATGATAATTCTCAGTGAAGTACAGATACAACCTATTGCAATTTTGCACAAGTACAGTGATTTTCTTACGATTCGTTTAGGGTAGCTGTAAAAAGATTGTCATCTTACAAATGACAAATGACTTGGAGCCATGAGAGGAGATACTGCCAAGTGGCAGCAAAGAGAAAAATTATGTTGTGTTTCCATCAGTAAGATGCCAAGAGTAGTCTACCACTGGCTGTATTCTGAGTGACCTTTCCAATGCTTTCTAGTCACTTATTTTACACAGGCAAAGTTTTAATTGCCAAGAAGCAGAAATGTATTCAAGGGGAACTAGAACAAAAGGAAAGGGAAAACTCTGCAGCATGAAGTGAAATCATACTTGAAAGAACCAATACATCTGATGCACTCCTAGCCAACACTTTCTCAGACCAGACAGATCTGAGCCTAAATTGATATGCAAGCTGCAAAGCCATGAAAGTAGCCCCAAGAGATGCTGTGACTCACAGACACACCTGCAAATCACAATTCCCACTCTGCTTCCTCTTAGTTGTGCAAGAACTGGAAGATGTTCTCAATCTGCTGCTGAAACAGGCCAGGCTGCGAGCATGATGAGGGCTCAGCTGCTGTGGTCCCCAGCCAGAAAGCTGATACCTGGCTCCAACCCACCGCTGCTGAGTGGCTGCAGTCGGGCAGGAACAACAGCAAAGCGTGCGAACATTCCCATCAGTGCTCTAGTCCTGAGCCGTGAATGCACTTGGGAAATGCAGAGCAGGAATTCGTGCTTCCTCCAAGCTGTGCGTGCACAGCAAGTATCGTTCACAGGACACTGGACTTCACTTCCATCATTATAAACAGCAGGCACAAGAGAAACCAGACATGCAACTCTACACCAAATTCAGAAGCAACAGCTTTTCAATATATCTCTGAAATGACTAGTGGATTCTCACCTCATTTTTTTTAAGGGAAGGTCATGCAGATATTTTATAGGAGCCAGTATTTATCAAAACAGAAAATTTGCCCAGGAAATTAAGCTTATGGTCAGGGATAAGTCAGACAACATTACAAACTTATTAATATTTAGCAATAATTATGTCAGGGTGAGGATCTTCCCTCTAGACAAGAAAATGTATTTTCTGCTTTCAAATTTAGCTAGGAATGCTTTGCTGATCTATGCAGTAAACTGTGTAAAATCTCATAGGAGCCATGCAAATACTTTCTTTTCGTGTCTTTATTATAACTCCTGCTTAGAAATTTAATTAAAAAAATTAAGAAAAAGTAATTTTATGCAGTCATCGTGAAAATGACAGAAACTTGTAATGTGCTGTCAAAGTAAATTTCTGCAATTTCACAACCACAGGGAACGGACTGTATTTCAAAAATAACCACTTAGAAAGCCATGCTGCTGTCAGAATGGGATGTATAAATGAAGAGCAGAAGAAAAAACTAAAACAGGTGAAAACTTGTTTTGAAATTTGTCACATGCATCTTCTAAGTGAATGTGTACACAAGAAATGTATACATAATGAAAAAACTATTTTAAATTTACGAATCTATACTAGCATCATCTAACTTCAGTTTGGAATCCGCCATGAAAACTCTGTATCTGTACTTTTAACAGCACTCAGACATTTCCACTACTCCATATGCTTGACTTCAGAATAGACTGTTCCCATCTAAATACAGAACAAAGTTACCCTCCCAACCCCCTGCCTGCACTGTCCCCTGCTGTCCTCCACTGGACAATTCAGAACTTTCTTAAGTGCCTATAAACTACACTTGTTCAGCATAAAGAGTTTTTCTTAAATAAAACAACTTCTAGCTTAATATGGTCAGAGATCAATAAACTTTGTGTAAGAAATTTTGAGACGAACTTCGCAAGGTCTCAAGTACGTGGTTCAGATGTTGAATGAAGGGAAATAATGCATTTCTCTCAATAAAATGGCTACTATCTTTAACATCAGAAGAACCAGCGACCAAGAGTTCTAATACAGAGTAGTGAGAATCCTTTCTAAAGACAAGAACCTTGATTTAGAAAGCTAGAAAGAGGTTGGCTTTATCATGATGCATAGCCTACAGGTACTTGCATCTCAAGTACTAAGTTCATCACAAATAAATTTCCATTGAAATCTTTTTCAGAGCCTTTTTCAGAGGATAGCTGGATTAGAAAAGGAGCCAGTTTGTGTCTGCATGGCATACAGAGTCCCAAATCTGGTCGTTCTTGTTTTCCCAGTGCTTGATAATGCCATATTACGTTAACTATAATCTTTATGTAATCCCTAAATTACATTAGTGAAAATAAATCAGTGCCCACAAAGCTGACTCTGGCCCTTGATTACTGGCTTGGATAAAGACCAGATTTTTTCCTTCCCTGGAAATTTTTATCTCTGCTCTTCCATTGTGCTCT
This sequence comes from Dasyornis broadbenti, assembly GCA_013397935.1. NCBI lineage: Eukaryota > Metazoa > Chordata > Aves > Passeriformes > Dasyornithidae > Dasyornis > Dasyornis broadbenti. The sequence goes on from VZRN01006453.1 coordinate 992,139, forward strand.
GAGAAAAAGGAACCTATGACAATGTTGCCAGGTAGATATTCTTCCTCAGACATTTGTTGGTATTCAGAGCTCAGAACACCACACAATAATATGCAGAGGCTGGATTTCTCCCTGTATTAAAAATCCACTGGGACATGACAATAAATTTGATTTAATAAACAATTATTAACAAATATCACAAAATAAAAGAGAGAAATGCTGGTTCATCAGAAGAGAAAGCATGTTAGTGTGTTATTTGATTATGGCTTTTTAAGTATGTAAGAGGCAAAGCTAGTGTAAAGTTTGAAATTTCCAGTCCTGATGTTTTGGTGTCTTACGCACAGGACTCAACAACTTTATTAATTTGTGAAAGTGAGCATAAGCCTTCCAGAACTGCAGACCTGTATTGCCGGGTGTACAAGCTGCCACTGTCTTGTCTTCCAAAGTTGAAGTGCAGAGGACATAAAAAGCTCACTGACCACCTACTTTATCCTTCTGCTCCTTAATTGCTGTTTGCAACCTCAAATTAACGAAGACGTGCTTACTTAGTCTGTTAGGTGGAGCAGCACATGATCATCTGCACAGACAATTAGTAGCAATTTTGCAGAGTATCTACACTGCCAAAACATTACATACTGCAGAATAATTGTCTCAGACTTTCCTCTGCTTCCCATTCTGCAGCTTGGAGATCCAGCCAAAGCCAGACCATTTACCAGGACCCAGAAGGCCAAAAAGGTCTGCCAGGCTCTCTCTGCGTGTTGGAATTGAATGCCTCTCAAGCCGTCATTTCATACCCGGTTTCCTGACTGTGTGACAGATCCTGATCCTTTCCATTTTCTACCAAATGTATTGCATTATATTCAAATTTAGGAAGCGCTAATTAAGGACTAATTAGCATCTTATGCATTGGACTGCATTTGACTCCCTGTACAGATAACACCTGTTTTTCTTTAGATGCCCTTGATTTAGGAGATGTCAATTTTCATTTGTGCCCATTTTCAGCTACTTATGTATTCACCTAAATAGTCAGAGGGGACATCTTTTGCACTTATCCTTTTAATACCTAATAAAAAGCTGCTTCTAGTGGACGTTTTGAATTGTCTCCTGCGGGTCTGTCTGGAAAGCATTCACAGACACTTTCACACTTTCTAGGACAAGTGTTGTGGAAAGAACTGCTGGCATTTTATTAACATGAGAAATTCTCTCACATTCTTTTTCATGCAGCTGCCTAACTAAGGATCTGGTAGCAAATTCTGAATCTGGATCTGTTTCATCCAGTCTTAAACTGTTTCAAACTGCAAGTTGCAATTGCTAAGTATACTTGATTTACTGAGAAAGCCTTTGCTTCTCGTACTGCTGAGTAATCAAAGCCATTTTTTATTGCACTACTGTATGTATTCTCCCTGTTGCTCTGGAATTAAATGGGATGTAGAGTTGATAAAAAGTTATCATCAACCCAAAACCACTCTCAGAATTTTGATTAAATAAACACAGTATCTAATGGGTGGGGTTTTTCTGTTTGGTTGTTTATTTTAAAACTTGCATTTATTCAAAAGTCCTGTCTTAAAATAGCAAATATTTTACTCATTATTATAAGGAATAACATAAATTGATTATGGGCTCCTCAGCAAGATGAGTAGCAGTGTGGGAGATTTAGCACCTGAGAGATATTGCACAGCTTCCAGCATTATCAATAGCACAATAAAAATCCTGGATTTGCAGCTGTGTAATATTTATTGGTTTGCAATCTGACTTTTTATTCCCCCTGCTCCAACCTACTCATAATGATATACTTGATGACATTCAATCAAGATAAGAACTGAGGTATATTATTGCATGCTAACAATTTAATTTTGAAATAGTATAGCTGAGATTGCAAAGCAGCTCTTATTTGATATAATCTTTTTGATTTTTCTAAGAAAGAAGAAAAAAATCTGCTCAATATATTTTTTTACAAAACCACATTTTAAAGCAGTTATTTTGTTTTCTAAATTCCACCTTCATTCAAAAGAGTACACTCTCAAGAAATAAGAGAAGTGAATAGTATAAAAACCACTGAAACTTCAAATCTAAGAATTCTCATGTAATCCAAATTAACTGGATCACAACTTTAATATAATGATGACATTCCCTGCTTTGTAACACTGAAATACTTTAAAAGGATAAAGATAGAGGATTGTCTCATTTCAGCAGCTTCTGGGAGTAATTATTATAGATTCAAAACCTGTCCCTTCAACATGGCTTTCTAAGAGCACAAGTAACAATCCCCAGTTTACAGTCATGTGAGAAGACATGAAGAGAAGGTGATAGATGAAGACTCTTCTGTTCACTTTATGAAGTCACTGATGGGTGCTCAGGGATCCCGACTGTAAACTTTCAAAGCAAAGGGAGCTCTGTTATTTCCAGTTTACCTTCAGAGAGTGCTAGGTTACAACTAGAGGCTATATTCAACTGCCCAACTGACTCCTAAAGCCAAATGGATGGCACAAGGTGGGTAGAGAAGACGGGGTTGTGCTCCCTCCATGGCAAGCCTTATCAAGTCAAAACACAGACTGCTGAAGGTGCAAGAGGAGCAGGTGTGGCTCACTGCCTCTTGGCTGCCCATGCTGCAACACTGGCAAAGTGGGGAAAGGGTTCATAGCTCAGGAAAGCATTGTTTTTTTATGTACAAAACCACTCAGCTGAACGATCTTGAAAACCCCCGTGGCAAAGGGGACTGTACAGACCCATGTGAAGTATCATGACCAAGCTTGCTGCAGCTGAGCACAAGGGACAAAGTGGCACCCACAAGAGAGGGTCTTCTGTGCCTCGCCTCCATTCCTCGACAAACCCACTGCACATTTATCTCTAGTATTTATTTTCTTTATCCCTGGGACAGCACCTGTTTCCAGGTGATTTTCAGAGCTTATCCACCTCCATTCTGCCCCATTCCCAGCCTGCGATGCTGAGAGGGATGGGACTGAGGCACAGAGTGTGCCATCTGCGACCACATCTGACCAAAATATCATCCTCCGGCAGGGTTTTGGCGTGAGGTGAAGTCCACGGGTGTCTCCCGGCCAGGAAGGGACGCGTCTCCCCGCGGCGGGGACGGGCATCTGCGGGGGCCGGCAAGGAGGCCTGAGGGGTGACCGCCGCACGCCCGCTCCCGCTCCCGAATCCATCCCCGGCCCCTCCTCACCTTGTAGACGTTGATGGGGATGTCGATGATGATGTGCAGCAGGTCGCCCAGAGCCAAGCTGGCGATGAGAATGTTGGGGCCGTTCCTCATGCACTTGTTCTTGTAGATGATGCGCAGCAGCGTGGAGTTGCCGATGATGCCCAGAACGAAGACCAGGCAGGACACGACCGTGTTGATGTACTTGAAAGTCTCCTTGAGCTCCGTCTGCCCGGTGCACATGGGGGGCGATGCGGAGCGCGGCCGCCCGCCAGCCGCCCCCGCGCCCTGGGGCAGCGCGGCCGGGCGG
>VZRN01006453.1:996015-1042581 GCA_013397935.1 Dasyornis broadbenti
GCCGAGCCGATTCTTCCCGCCCGCCGGCCGGGCGAGCCAAACGCGCTCCACCGGCTGTCGCCGCGCTCCTCGCCCCGGCTGCGTGTCCCCGGCCGGGCCCGGCTGCCGCCGCTCGCCGGCGATGGGCGCTCCGCTCCAGGAGGCGGCAGGGACGGTCGCTCGCTGCAGAGCCCGGTGTCCGGCAGCCGCGCACCAGACCCCGTGGCTAAAGTCGCGCCGGCTGCGCACGGCCCCCCCCTTTTCTAAAACATTCAACCGCATCTGGCCCATCAGTCACAGCCAGACCCCACCCGCGTCCTCCTCCCCCGGCGGAGCCCGGCCCAGCCCCCTCGCCCTCCGGCCCCGCGGAGCCTCCCATCAGCGCTGTCAGGAGTGCCCCCCCCGGCCGAAGGACTCCCAGCCTCGGTACCGACCAGACGGTGTGCCCTGCGACCTTCCCCTTGTTTGTACCAGGCTGACTTGGCAGCCTAAAGAAGCAGACTTTGCGGGCTTTGAAACAATTTTTCAGGAGGGTTGTTACAAGAGGTATGGGCATTGTTGGAGGGCAATTGGAAGGAAGAGGGCGCTTGCCCTCTGTCCTGTCCGAGGCTCACTCCCAGTAGCGGGGTACGGGGTTCTCCCCCTGCAGAGACCCGCTTGCACAGCCCGAGGGGCGCACACGCTGGAGAAGTTGCCTGTGCAACGTCTACGAGTTTAGTGCCACGTTTTAAAGCGCTTCACAAAACCTTTCTTGCACCAGAAATAGTATTCTGACTGCTCTGCAGCTGCAGTTCGGTTATCTGATTGCTTGCCGCTTTGGGCAGCCTTAGCAAGGCATCTGATCTCAGTGAACTCGTTCCAGTCTTTGCATCCTTCAGTGAAGCGTAAGGAAAGGAGGAAAGAGATTTGTATACAGGATTTTGTGGAGACTAAGAACAGCCTCTACAGATTTGAGACAAGTGCATGTCTAACTAAAGAGAGTTGAATTTAAAGCTGTTTTTCTGCATCTCTATGTACATCTCCCCGATGTTTCATTTTCTTAAATCATGCTGGATGTTGAATCTTGAATAAATACATGCTTTGTTACAGAAGTGACCTGCTCACCTACCTTATTGACATACCCATACGGGAAAACACTGAAAACCATACGCTTTTTTCCAAAAATTGGTGATCTGATTTATCTCATCTTTCCAGCATCTCCTGCTAACATTCCCTTGTGCTACTGTAGCAGACAGCCTTTTCTTGTCCTCATTTACTTGCTTTTCACATCTCCATCTTTGTTTAAAAGACTGTATATTCAACACCTTTCCCATTTAATCATGCTTGATCAATTTCCTAATCTATGTCACAGTGATTTTTCTTCCCATTTTAAATTACAGTGTTTTTGGAATAAAGGCATTAAAGTCACTTCTAAACTGTACAAGAATACCTGGCGACTGATTGCACTCCAGCTGGAAGACTGATCTTTCCAAGTTCAGGCTTTTCAAGACTGTGTTTTGTAGCATGATTCATTTTTAAACACCAGGGCTGATTCCTCTCCCAAAGACAAAAGTATGAACATTGAATTCAATATCATATTCTGAGCCTTGGGGATTTAAACAGTCTTTTCAGTTTTCAAGTTTGCATTTTCTCAATTTCCAATTCAGCAATCTAAGTGAACAATGTTTTGCTAAATGCAATATTGAGTTAGAAACTCTTGCTAATTAACACATCATTAACTTTTATCTCAAAATGCTTTTTTACTTGCAAGGCTTCAGCTAACTCTCAAAGGTTTCTATGCTGATCCTGACCATCAAGAAATAGATTGTGACTGCATTGAGATATGTTTGCTAACATTTTTATTATCACAACTCCACAACTCCACTGGTGGCAGCTGCGTTGCTGCCGCTTACTTCAGCTCGAGAAGTTTTAGTAACAGCAAGTTAGTTTCTGAAATGTTTAGTGTTAGTATATACAGAACTTTGGGCAGATGCTGAAAACTGAAGCACATTACCCTTTAATATTGCACAAAATGAATCTATGTGACAAAGCATCTAAGCTGCTTCTGGCTGCAACTAGCTACATTTACCGCCCTCTTTTGTTTCTAGTATTTTTTTAGGTATTTGAGAAATTAAAGCCAGCATATGCTGTGGTATAAGGCTACTTTAACTAATGAAAATTAAAGGAAAACACAGTTTCACAGAAATTTGTGTGAGGATTAAGATAATACTGTATTAAATACCAAGAGCATATTGGTTATCTTGTCAAATTAACTGTAATTTAAATGAAGATCAACTAACAAGGTAATCTAGACTGCAAAAAGAGAAAAACATCTGTGAATATAATAAACTGGTGCCCTTTAGGTGGCCTCTGCTAATTAAGCTATGAAAGGAATTCCTTACTAAACTGTATGGAATACATTACATAAGATTATGCAGACTGCTGCTAGTGTATCTGGTGCTTTTTTTTTTTTTTTTTTTTTTTTTTGGAAAAACCAATTAATNTGGTTATCTGGTTTTTTTTTTTTTTTTTTTTTTTTTCTGGAAAGCAGAAATACTCCTCGTCCTATGGAAAGTTCACTTTTGAACAAAACAGGGAAAGCTGGACCCTGTTCTAAAAGATCCTCTAGTATGGGTGAGACTCATTTTACTGTGTTCTGCACTTTCAGTGCATTTCATCCCACCAGATATTCACAATTATATGAATTGTAGCCAGTTACTCTTTTAATTATGTCAGCTGCAGCATTTCCATCAATGACTGATAATGTTCTGACTTTTTTTTTTTTCTAATTTGGAATGTCATATACAAAGTAAAGAGACTGGATGACTTATAATCAGGGCCAGGATGATTTTTAACAACAGAAAGACCTTAAAGATTATTATGTTATATGTAATATAAATCATGAGAAGTGATCACAATTATGACATCAAAAAATCCTTTAATTAACAAGCTCATGAGACACACCACAGGATTGTATATTTTAATTCATGTAATACTTACTGAATCAATGAGAATTTTGTTATGAGTTTGCAGGTATTTTTGCAAATCTCATTAATTTTCTGTTTATGTTGTTCAGCCACTAAGCAGCCTCAAAAGTCTGTCCCATTAGGCCTGCTTTTCTTTTTATTAAGTCTGGTGGAAATTTGCCCACTAACTGGGGCAAGTCTGGGATGAATAGAAAGAATAGTTGTCTCAGTGTGAGCCACTCATTAGATGCATGAGTTGAATTAAAGTCAGAAATAGTCTTCTGTGTTACAGAAGTTACCATAGAAACATTACCAATGGCAATGTAGAAAGAATAAATGTACTTTGAGAAATTGAGATATTAGGATATTGCAGTTTTGTAATTGGTTATGTTCATATACTGGACAAATGATTAAGAAGAATGACATTACCTGTCTCCTTTTTTTCCTTAGTCTAAACTTATGCAAAAATATGGAATTCTTTTTAATATGATATGTAGCTATGCTTTGTCTCCTTTTCTACAAAGCTAACAACTTCCATAAATAATAGTGTTGGCTGTCAACTGCAGTGTATTGACATTATACCTAATTCTTGAAACAATGAAACACAATTTATTTTTTCATTTAAAGTCATAATAAAACCCTACCAGTAGATAGTACAAATGAATCAGTAAGTTTGGATGCAGATACCTTATTATTTTAGTATAGATTACATTATATATGATTGCAAGATCCAAAACTATGAAAGACAATCAAATTTGTACTAGGAAGACAACACTTATCTGTCTCTTACAGTCTTTCCATATAAGAGTTTGAGGAGTTTTATATGGAATTAAGTTCAAGCTGTTGAGTCAGAGTGGTTGATAACTGAATTTCTGTTTTCCCTTCTTACTCTAAGATTAAAACCAATAGGCCACTTAGTAAAATTTATTTCCCTCATCCTTCCTATTCAGCAGCAGCAAGGGAAATCACAAGGTAAATTACAGTTCTGGAACTAATATCAGAGTGTGTAATTAAATTGAGGTATAAAATACACTGAATCACTGTCTATTAAGGGAAAAGTTATGAAATGGGTTTGGGGAAGTAGCTGCAGGTTTGCAGGTTTGAAAGGGAGGCATTTCTGAATTTTATGGAAATTATTAGAACTACTTTTTTTTTTTTTTTTCCCCCCATGATACTTCAAAAGAATGAAGGTGAGTAAGTTTACTTTTAGATTCCATCTGTAGTAGGAATTTGGATCAGAATCTCCCAGGAATCCTAGATAAGATCAGTTGTTAAAAAAAAAGTACATGTTTCAGCTGCTGGGTAATGTATGCATTTGTACATGAGAGGTGATAACTGACCATACATTGTTTATGTTGTTACACAGAGATTGCTCCAGGCGAGCTTTTCAAGTCTGAATTAAATTCATTTCCAGACAAAATATCTGACCTCAACAAGACATGCAGTGATTCACTCATCCATGCTTTTCTGCAAGTGTGGCTGTGTAATACAAACACTGCGTTCATCTGGATAGAGCAAATCCACCACCACATTCTGGCTTTAAAATGTAACTGATAAGCTGCACACCAATAAAACAATTCAGTTAAGAATCATTAGAATAAGGAAATCCTTGTTGTGAAGTAAAAGAGTGCTGGGGAGGGATTTCATGTGCCAGACAGCTGGCTGTCCATAAGGGTCTTGTTTGCTTCATGCGTGGATCTGCATAGGCTGGTTCCACCTAGCTACAGAATCAAATCTATTAGCGTGGGGCCAAGCCTACGTGGTGATGAAAGCTGGTTCTTACCACAGGGCACTTGGGTTCCTTCTGGGCAGTAATGTGGCTGCGCTTCCTAATGACTGAAATAGTCCCTGGAATCCTCTGCTTGGGTTGGAGAGGGAGACTTTCATTCCTAAGGTGAGAGTTGTTCCCTTGAGAGGACTTAATGATCTTAAAGGTCTTTTCCAACCTAAGTGATTCCATGATTCTGCAACTTTCACCAAACTGCACTGACAGACTCAGGGGAATAAGCAAGAGATAGTGTTTAGATGCCATGTAGATGTTTAGGAGTACAGTTGATATGGTTGACTGGAAGCTACTCAAACAACTCAAAGTTGTTCCCTTGAGAGGACTTAATGATCTTATAGGTCTTTGCCAACCTAAGTGATTCCATGATTCTGCAACTTTCACCAAACTGCACTGACAGACTCAGGGGAATAAGCAAGAGATAGTGTTTAGATACCATGTAGATGTTTAGGAGTACAGTTGATATGGTTCACTGGAAGCTACTCAAATGCTCAGAGATCTTGAAAAGGCTTTCTACAATTTATGTCATGACCTTGGGCTCTAAGATTTTCTTGAATAAGCCATAAAAAGATCTCACATGTGCAAGTAGGTCCTTCCTGATCAGACTTTTAAAGAAGGTCTTCACTTTTATTTCAAACAAATGTTGGATTAAGATTGAAAACAGTGCTTAGACATTTTCTCAGTTTTGGATGCTGGCCATGGAAATATCTTTGTAGCTCATCACCTCTCAATGCAGAACACTGTCTTCTGCAGGTCAGCAAAGATTGAAGCTGTCTATTATCTTTTAGGAACTTCCTAACACTACTGCTTCTACTGGACACCACCTTTTTGGTAGGAGGTGTTTGAGAGGCCCAGAGCTATGAAATGAATTGAAACCACACTCTCAGATCAGTGCAGCTGCTTGATGAGATGGCTACTTCAACTACATGTTTCAAAGTGTTGCTGAAGGATTTGTATTCTGCGTAAACATTCTGTAGCTACTACAGATGCATTTCTTCTCAAGACATTAACAAACACAGTCCTTAATATTTTGAAAACAGACATGTATTATTATTACCTTGTGCATTTTGCAACAAAATCTAGCCTCTACCATTTAAAAATGTTGTAATGGAGTAATGTCTTCTCCTTTTATATGGTAAAGACTCAAACTTAATATCAGTTTTTACATACATCTATATTTAGTGCTAGACGATCATATGCTCTCAGCTAAGGTAAAACAGGAATTCTGTCTCCAGATGCTGTTTTATTTATAGAAGGTGGCCTCTGGAAGGAGCCTCAACATCTGACTTTTTAAATTGATGGTACCAAGACGTTTCTGGGTTCAAAAACTTTCCTTCCATTACAAGCGAGTTTTACGTTATTTCAACAGACTGGTGAATCTGGGCTTAAAGGCCTAAGAGGGGTCCTTTGCTCAGCTGTATGGTCACTATTGAAATTATCCTTTAACATAATGCCTACAGGTGTTAACTTGCAACCTCAAAGTCCTCCATAAAAGAGAGACCACTCTGCTGCTATATGACGGACTCTTAGTTTGCTCTCCCTTTTTTCTCCTGGGTGCTTTGGAGTGGTTTTGTTTTTCTGGAATCCATTTTGGTTTCTAAGTACTGTGATTTTGTTTCTAAGTACTGTGACGTTTTCTCCTGCTGTCTTTGGTCCTTCAGTTTGTAGGTTTGATAGCCACAGAAACTATCATCAGAATCACATAAGGGTTGAGGTTTGGAAAGGACTTCTGGAGGTCACCGTCTTTGTGTCCCTTTGCTGCTGTCTCTCCAGCCACTCTGTATCTCTTTTGGACTGAGGAGCCTAGAACTCTGGTACCCAGCTGGCACAAACATGAATTTGGCAACCATTAACAGAGCATTACCTCACTTGTTTCTGAGTTCACAGATCTACAATAAGGTTCTGTAAATGTTCTGGAAGCCCGGTCACATATTTGCTCATAGATCAAGCCACCATTCTCTGAGGTGGACTTCTTTGCTCCTAACAGCAATCTATTTTTTATCTCCAGGAAATGGAGTATTCTTGTTTCAAGAGGAACTCTCCAAAGCTACTTCCTGCTCAAAAATACATTTTGATTTCTCCAGGGAAAAGTTCTCCCTAACCTGTTTTTAGCTCTCTCCCATCCTTGACCTTTAGGTACCATTTTATTGAGACCTCCCCTTCATGACCTTTCTTTCTCTATTTTGCTAGAGAAGTATACTGATATCTCTTTCTCTTATCTTCCAGGCCAGTGAAATCTTATTCTCCCCAATATCAGTCAGAAATTAACTCCTTAAACTCTTTCCATCACTTTTTTAAGCTGGAGACTTTCTGCTACTGCCATTTGGTTTTTTCCTAGTAAACTATCCTAATATGGCACAATTTCAGTGCACACTTCATTTTCCCCTAGATCTCATGGGGTACAAAATCAGTCTTCAAGGACCTGGTCTATCTCTATTTCATTGTTAACTGTTCCCTACATCTTCTTTTTTCACTTTTCCGTGATCTTTTTGTTATTGTTTTTTGGTTGTTGTTGTTTTTGTTAAAATTATTATTTTATTTTTATCACCCTGTCATTGAAATCCTGCTGCTGACATATCTCTTCCTGTTATACCTGATATACTTTCTGTAGCCTTGGCCACATCTATTAAAATCTTCCCATAGAAGAACTTGAACTTTACTGGAAGACACAGCCACAGAATACCATTTCTTCTCAAGGCAATCCTCTGGCTTCTTCTCCAACTCTCCTGCTTCAGAGCTTCTGAATATGATATGAGTGTATTACCCAGAGAGACTTCATATTCACAGATTCTCAGCCAAACAGCATGACTCAGATATCTGTTTTGACAAAACTGATATTCAAACATTGCTGCTATCATCTCGCTTACCTTAGTAAGTGAAATTTGATGACATTTTTTTACTGTTTGATTTTTACCTCTGTAAACTTGATCTTACTCCCTTACTGTCTGCAGAGGCTGATACCTCCTCTCCTTCATAATGCCAGTATTTTCCTAGGGTTGTGTTTATAGTCTTTTCCCTGTAACTGAATAAGGGTTGTGATTCTGTAGCAAGTGGGCAGAATAAAGTGAGTTTAATTCTGTCCTGAAATTTCAACTTCAGGTTTCAGAAAGACTATTCAAACAGGTGCGGAGCTCTTAGAAAGCCTATTCCAAACTTAGCTGGAGCACACATGAATCCGTCTTGCTAAAGGCTCTTTGTAAGCAGAGAAGAAATTCTCTGGAGGTTTTCACTTGCAGATAATGATAATGTCCTTAAAATAAATAAATAAATATTCAGCATCTTGAACATGACAAATGGATGTTGTGGTTTCCAAGATTCTCCTGCATCATTCTCACCATTCCAGGTTTGTACTGTTCATTTCTCATTCTCCACCATGCCAGTCTCCTGGTGACCTACAAATCTAACTCTAGCAAATCTTTTTCTTCCTGTGTTTACTACTCTGCACAATGGATCAAATGATTTGGGGATTTACTCCCATGCCCCGTGTTCCCCTTTTCTGGTGTGGCTGACATTCGTATACAATTGTCTTTTAGAAAGGGACTATGTAAAATGTGCAAAGTAACTGAACAGAAATTCACAGTGCTGTATTATCTCACATCAGCTGAAGTGTGCATTTAGTTTGGGTTAGTGAGTGCAGCTCTGGGCACTTTGTGGAAACAACTTTAACCCACTAGAAACTCTGTCTGTGTCCATTTCTAATTGTTTTTTTGTATGTTTCTAGTCAGGAATAACTATCTTGCACTTGGTTCTTCTTCACTTCTATTTCTGGCTAGCATTTGAGGAAGAAAAAGCAGTTGAGGAAGAAAACTAAATGGCAATGAAGAAAAGCAAGTGCAAATATTGTATCTTCCAAAAGGGTCATTCTAATTTGGGTGGAATGTCAAAGAGGATTTCAATATATCTTAGCCATTTCCCCTATTTCTGTTCATAGTCAGCGGAATGAGCTAGCTCCTATTATGTTAAAAATAAAGTACCAAAGTTGTATTTTTAGGTTAAATATAAAAGAATGATAACCCATTAGCCCATGTTCTCATACAGATTCCTTGCCTACGTACTCTAATGACATGAATCAGTATCATTCCTTCATGTATTTTTAAACACAGAATGCTGTTGCAAACGAGGCACTTTAAAGTGTGAATTTCCTGGTTAAATACACGTTACATCCCTCAGACAGTGATTCCTGTGCATTTAGATTGATGCAAACATTCCTTTGAATCACTTGACTGAAAGCATTTGTTTCATAGCTGTGTTATGCCAGAAGTCCAGATGCAAAGAGCAAAAAGCCATGAGAATTAGGGCAAAGATAAGATGCCATAACATTTGAGAATGCAACTGTAATTTTCTCTGCTGTATGACAGCTTTTGTGGTAACATCCAATTTGACAAAAGTATCTTGTCAGTACAAATGTAAAAATGTTAAAATTAATTCCTACTAAATTTGAACCCTTTTTATGGACTGATAATACAGATAGGCAGATTTATTGCTGCTCATTAATGGCATAAGGCAGTTGGAGTTAGTTAACACTGTTATGCTTCAGAACAATAAAGAGCCTGCCAATGCATCTCTGTGCTTGCCCTCACTATTAATAAAATATATGCTCTACTCCCTTTCTCATAATTCCTTTTGCAACTGCTATTTTAAGCAACCCCTTTGGCCCTTTTTAGTATTTTAAACCCCACCAGGCTCAATGGGTGAAACATGAAACTGGTACGTATCCGGAATAAAAGGGAATGAAACAGCTAGAGAATCAGATTACTTTCCTAATTTTTCACGTTAGATGTAAATGTGTAATCAGTGGTTCCTACTGCATATCAGCAGCTGAGTGATCACAGAATCACAGAATAAGCTGAGTTGGAAAGTACCCACAAGGATCATTGTGTCCAACTCCTGGTCCTGCACAGCACCATCCCCAAGAGCCACACCATGTGCTCAAGAGCATTGTCCAAATACTTCTTGAACTCTGTCAGGATTGGTACTGTGACCACTTCCCTGGGCAGCCTGTTCCAGTGCCCAAATGCACTCTGGGTGAAGAAATGTTTTCTAATACCCAACCTGAACCACCCCTGACACAACTTCAAGCCATTCTCTTGGGTCCTGATGAATATGTTCCTAAGAATGTACATCAACCATCATTTCTGAGGGCTTCATGTCCCACTTATTGCCTCCCCCTTGGCAGGTGACTTGCTTCATCAGCATACCAGCCCACTGAACACCATGAACAGTTATGGACCTAAATATTATTGTGCCAGAGCAGGTTTTGGGAAACAAGAAAGTGCAATTCCATATATTTCTTATTAGCTGATGGATGGGTGAGTCAAATTCACTACTCTTGAGAGAATCCCCACATGGCAGTGTGGTTATGACTGTGCCAGCTAGAGCTGGCCTAGATAATGCCTGGGTGTGTTATGGATAGGATAATGCAAGATAGAAACTGTTCCAGTAAAGAATCTGGACACAGCCACATTTTTTTTTTTTTGGTGTATATAGGAAGGGATGGATTGTGGAGAAGAGGGTTTATATGTGTGCAAGTAAGTTGCAGCATGCCACTGAACCTTGGGTTCCTGGCTAATCCTGTTTACTGATACAGACAAATCTTACAAGGTCCAGAGAAGCCTTGAAGACAGAATTGCAGTGGACCTTGGGGCTGCCTTCTGCACAGCGAGGAATGACACGCAGTTAGTGAGTCACTTGCCTCAAATGTAAGCAGACAAAGCTCTCACAGAGTCAGAGCTGGATCCACTTGTAATGCAGATAGCAGAGAAGAAGAGCAACTGATGAAAAAGGGTCTTCTGGCAAAACAATAGAGCATTTCAGTCTGAACTGTAAGGGAATTGCAGCTGTGGAACAGGGAAAAAAAGAACCCTTCCCTTTCTAAAGCTAGGTGGAGACCTAAGTAGCCTAATGAGTCTCTGCAGGTTGGCCATAGGATGTCTAAAGAGCACTGTGTTAATTCTCAAAGAGTATAAGGCAAATAAGACCTTCAGCAATGACCAGACAATGGCAGATGTTTTCTGGATAAATGGAGCTCTCTTTTTCCTGATCTGCTTGTTTACCCACAAAAAGTGTGCTGGAGGCTGTACTCTGCATTAAAGTAATTCCTGAGCTAGACACCTGCACGATAGATGCTAAAGCTGAAGCAGCTTGTATAAGATGTCTTTGCATGAATAAAATCAGTTGTCTCTGAAAGTGATTAATTGCATATGGACATTCGGGTATAAGATTGCTCAGAGTATTTGTCTTCTGGGTAATCTATTATTCTCTCTCCTTTGGGTCTGGTGAGAATATAGTGACTAGCTCAGATTTAATTTTCAATCTTTTAGCTGTTTAAAACTAGATGAGGCGAAGCTTAGTGTCTGAGTTTTAGCTCAAAGAAGGTTTAGGATAGGATAAATAAGTTAAAAATAAAAGCTGTTTCCTTCATCTGTTTATTGCGTTTATTGGGTTTCCTTAAATTTGTCTATGTCTCGTCACATAAATTTTAGATACACTCAAGGACAAATGATGTCATATTGTCTCTTTTATAATTTATTCCTATCTTAACATCTGTTTCCTAACCAATTATTTCTCCATGTGTAACATTAGTCACCACTTAAGCCACCAGTAAATTCAGATCACTTTTTCTAGACAATGGTTGTTTGCGTGTTCCATCCAGTTTCCATTTCTAAAATCACACTTAGAGTAACATATATTTTGATTCAAATGGGTTAATATTAATGATCAGGATGAAACATTTCCTTTATCTCTATTTTTGGCTTAAGGAATTAGCCATAAGCTCAGACCAAAACAAAGTTTTCCTTGGCATTGATTCAAATGTTTTGAACCTAATCTTTCTCTTTGGGAAATCGATAATAACACTTCCATTGGTCTTATGGAGGGACAGACAGGGTCATTCATAATAAATATATTGGGTGAATTCAATTATCTGAAAGTTAAAAACAGTGATACCAAAATAAATAAATTCACATCAGTCGCTTATTTTTCTGGACAAAATCCAGGTGTAATAAATATGCCATGTGCAAAGGACACAGAATACTCTACATTACTGAAAAGATTTTGACACTCTAACTTTTTTGTACTTAAAAAAAAAAAAAAGGAATGTTTTCTCAAAAATGGTAATTTTTTTATGGCACCCATCAAAATGATTAAATACATTGAGACTATCTGGAAATCTAAAAACAATTTCTGTGCAAAAAGTAAATTGACCGAATTTGATGGCCTAGACTTTGTTGGCTATGCACAAACAGCACTTGAATACAGGTTTTGACCTGAGACTTTCCTATTCTCATACAAGTTGTTTGATAAATATGAGCGTCAAAATTTGAACTGGTTTAATTCCAACTAATGTACGAACTCAACGGAGTAATTTTTGTTTAGAATTTATTTTTCCCTGAACCCATATATTTGATGGGAAAAGATCGACATATGCAGACTGTGATTTGGACCATATAAAACCTGACGGACCTGTATCTCCTTTTGGCAAGAAAGGAAAGGTAGAGCAATTATGTGTTTGATTTAGATGTGTCTTTCATCATATATTACTAGAAAACTAAGATGTATGAAAATGTAAGCTCATGCATTCTTCTGCCTTTGCCGATATTTTTGTTAGAATAGTCCCTGACCTGGTTGAACTAGAAATAGTTACCTATGTAGGCCACATCAGTGAAGTTAAATGGGTAGACTCTGTCTGAGACAAATCATTTATCTGCCTTGCCTTGCCTTGCCTTGCCTTGCCTTGCCTTGCCTTGCCTTGCCTTGCCTTGCCTTGCCTTGCCTTGCCTTGCCTTGCCTTGCCTTGCCTTCCCATCAAGCAGTTAGGACACAACTGGTTTGTGTTGAAAATTGACACTTTCACTCTGTGGTGATTGGCTGTCCTGTGCCATTCAGCCTCACTGCCAGGGAAGAGCTGAAGCCTACTTATTTCACTGTTTATAGGTGTGGCTTCAGTCCAGGAACTACAAATTGAGAAAGCCCTTCTGGACTTTTCTTAACTCTACAGATTAAATAATGCTGCAAAAAGAAACTGGTTCTGCCATTCTATCATCTGGCACTGGAGTTTGCCAGCCCCTGTAAGTGAACAGCTGTAAATTTTTTGACCAAATGGAAAGAGTAAAGAATTGGATGTCAAGATATGTGAGATCTACACCCCAAAGAGATGACTGCTGACACTGTGCTGCGTTATTTCTCTTAAAGACTTCAGAGTTTTTTTGAAATAGAATATATGTAATACCTAAAGGTTATAGAGAAACACCGCAGAGAAAAGTGAGACCATTGCCCTTGCGTCCTTCTGTACTCATGTGACTGCTTCTCCTCTGTTTCCAAGAATTTGTTTTATATTACAGTCTTGAGGAGGAACTGGACTGTGTTTGAGATGGCACTGGGATTGCAGGACTTTGGGAATCTGACTGACTTTTTGTGACATTAATTTGTCAAACTGATTGGTCCATCCCATCCTTACCCACACCATGCTTGGCTCCACCAGGGACCAATTTGCATGGGCAACAGAACTCCACACCAACCAAAGAAAGGTCTATATGTATCTAAAATGATTTAACATGTAATATTCCAGTCCTTTCTTAAAAAAAAAAATAAGTATTTTCAGAAGAAAAAGAATGCTATAGCTTGATGGAAAAAGTTTAACAGCAGTTCTGTGTGACCCAGGCTAGATTTTTAGTAAATGCTGGAGAAAATTATCCACTGGCATTTAATAAAACAGGAAAAAACCATTTTGCTTAAGGTTCTGCTGTCATTAGTTCACTTTAACAGTTTAGGGGCAGAAAGAAGGGAAAGATACTAGGAAGGAAATGATGAATAGGTGTTTTTGCAAAGCTTGACACATCATCACTTTGGACTGGCTGACAACTTAAAAAAATTGTTATGATTATAACAGTACATTGTGGTTACTTTTTAATTGAAAAAAAAAGTGGGACACGTTTCACTTTTCCACTGCAATTTCTGCCATAATATAGTTTGTTGTTTAACTTGATTTATCACAAGTCTGTCTAACTCTGTTATTTTCCAAAAAGAAAAAAAAAAGGAAAAAGAAAAAGATTTTTTTTTTAACTGTACATCAGTGCTTGTGAATGTCCCCAGACATGATAACCTTAGGCATGTGTTGTAGGTTTTCATCTCAAGCAACTTATTCCCAAAGTACAATGACAGGAATTCAAGTTAGTAAGTAACAGGGCCTTTATTTCCCCAGAGATACAAGTGTGGAAGTCAAGGGAAATACAATGACGTTGTTAATGTTTTATTTATAACCATTGGTAGTCCCACCCTTGGCTACATTGTTTGAGCAGCTACTGTTATTTTCATAAAAAGCACAACAGGCAATTTCTATTTTATACAGATGATTTATTTCTACACATGTGAGGAAAAGAAGCATTTTTATTGGCTGTTTGTGATCTATTAAAAGAAGCTTGTCATAATGTTTTATGTCTTAAAACACTTTCATAGGTGAGGTAGTTATTAATTTTTGAAGGTGTAAGATTTTTGACGGTGTAAGATTCCAGGCTTTGATTTTCATCTCACAAAAGATAATCTAAATTTAACCATTACTTCTGTGCTGATAAATATTCTGATTAAAGATGCAAAGGTGTTAGGGACTCCAACAAGCCATCACAGGAGTTTGCTTACTTTAGCATAACTGATTGCCACTTGCTCAGTATAATTCCTGATACTTGTATGAAAGAACTTCTTTTGTAAGAAAGAAGTGAGATTATAGGAAGCACAGTTAGACTAATAATTCAGAACACCAGCTGAATTAACTAAAGCCTTTTCCAAAATCAAAGCAATTAAGTGTTTAACTTTGTTTTTAGATGGTTACAGGGCACCATTTGCTGAAGAATTAGATATGCATCTGTCAGTATATTTTAAGAAATTACAACATTCATGTACTTTTGGCACAGTCACAGCTAGGAAGTATTTGAGAGAAACTCATGCCATGAGGTTGTCATGAAACACAAGTTATTAAGTTCAAACAACCTTTAAATAATCATTTGGACATTTGCTGGTTTATCCAAGCTTTCCAAAGTTTGCCCATGATTTTCTGCATGAAAACACTTCATTAAGTACTTAGCCAGTTACGAAGTCTGAAGTGAATGCGACCTGACAGAAACATTACAAATCTTTGTAATGTGGTTTAAAACACCCAACCAAAGTAACCTGAAGTCAATTAACAGCAAATTGTGTGATTCAGCTGCTAATCAACTAAACTGTTATTTGGAAACGTAACAGAACAGGGTTTTGCTTTTAAGGTGTTTTGCAGAACAAGCAAGGTATTTCACTTATAAGACTGCTTAAAATAAAGGAAATCTTCAGGTTCCATCTCAAAGGACTCCTGTGAACTCTGGTGAGATGAACTCACGCCAATATTATGAAATATGGCTGTCTCCTGAACTGATATAGGAATGAAGGCCTGGAAGACTTCTTTGTATGGTATCAGAAGATGAGTACTTAAAAAATAACTAGGAAGTTGAAAAAAGTGTTTAAGGTATTTTAGATCATGTGGATAGAGACTTCAGACATCCCAACAGATATCCAGGACTGAATACAGGAAGATCCTGTCTGAAAAACAGTTAAGAGCAACCTTAATAAAGGAGCTTCTTGAGAGCTGTGGAGCAAAAATGAGGATTATATGCTACAGAGTGGAGAATTATTTGGACTTTTCCTCATGAGACAATAATCAACCCTGAAGGAAATAGAATTTGGCTTTACCAGAGAATGAAGTTCTTGAGGAGAAGAGGGCTTCTGAAACAGCTGCTGCATCTGACAATAGGTAAATCACACTGCTACAGAGACTTGGTGTGGCCACATTTCAGATAAATTTGTGGGGATGCTCTTAGTGACTTTGCTAAGGTTTCCAGGCTGTTTAATAGGGATCAAATCACAAAGACAGAAGTGTAACATAAATGTGGCAGGTATTTCATGTTTGATGAGAGTTTTGTTCTGGATTATCTTGCAGAAGTTCAAGCTCTACTGGATCTTCACGCACTCTCAGCTATCAAAAAAAGCAAATGTACAACTGAATTTTAGCAGGCTTATGTAGCAAAAGGTATGCTAAACAGGATAAGCTGAAGAACTGTGATAAGATGTAGCTTGAGATATCTTTTCTTACTAATTATTTGAATTTAGGTGAATTCCCTATTCTGTCCCAGCTTTATTTTTTATTTTTTTTTTTCTTAGCAAGTTCCACATCATCCTTCCTTTGACAGTCTTACTTTCCCGCCTTTGAAAGAATTTTTTTTTTGGCATTGAAAATTACACTGTCACAGAATGACAGAAAAGCTGAAGTTGGAAGGGACCTCTGGAGAACATCTGGTCCACTCCCTTGCTGAACAGGACCATGTACAGCTGGTTGTCCAGGACTACATCCAGGTGATTTAAATATCTCCAGGATAAGAGATTCCATGATTTCCCTGAGCAACCTCAGCCAGGGCTCAGTCACCCATGCAGTAAAAAAGTGTGTCCTGATACTCAGATGGAACAGGTAAATATGCAGGGAATGATGTGGATTGCATGCTTACAATATTTGGAGGTAGTTAAAGTGACATGATGCAATCTCATTATATATGATCGTTCAGTTTTCCTGTGTGCTGAGGATAAGGCTGAGAATAAGATATCTACCTTTCACAGAGATAGGAAATTAAAGGCTTCTAAAGGCACGTCAGCACTAGGAAATTACTATCTGAGCTAGAATTAAGTTTAGTTTCAATTTATGCAGATGTGTCAACAGAGTGGAATAGATGGGAATTATACTGATCCTAGTGAAATACATTTATGCTGTCACTGCAGAGATAAGACCTTAAGAGGCACCTTTTGCCACATGGTGAAAGGTCTATGCAGCAATAATCAATTTGTTGTCAGAGGAAAAGTTGTACAGTGACAAGTGGTAAGTTTGGAAGACCTGATAAATCTTTTTCATCCCCCTGAAATCACACTGCTGTTTACCTAACACATCCATGGAAATCTTTTCTTCCACTGCCAATTATGCCAGTGTTCCCTTAGGTTTTTACTGTTAAAATCATGCTAAAATTGAACAATAGCTGTCAAGGGGATTTGATTATCCTCCACATTACTGACGATCTTTTAAGTGTAAAATTTGATTAGCTCATTATGCAATACACTATGTGTCAGTAGTTTCTTTCTGTTTCCACTTCTGAACTTCTAAATATATTTAATTCAGTTGTGTTTTCTTTTTGTTCTAAGCCTTCTTTTCCCCCCTTGTCTGTGACTGAAATGCAGAAAATAACAAAAGAATGTTGAGCCCAAAATAATTAGATATTGATAATTTCTGAAGTAAGAAGGGCATGCTAGAATGTGTTCTATGTAAAATGCTGGTGATGCCCTCTGCTCCATACTTCACCCTTCAAAAGCAATTTGGGTTCTTTGTGAGACACCCAGAGTTTCAGACAATTGATCTTTACCCAGGTATAACCTTAAGACAATTTTCCTGTCTCTCCAATAACAGAGGAGAGAAAATACTTCCTTTATCTTCCCATAGCAAATCCTGAATACTTGCTTGTTCCAGAAGTGCAATATACATTAACTTTAGAGGTTTCATATAAGTTTTATTCCCATCAAAGGCAGACTTGATCTGCCAATATACTGATCACTCTTTTCCTGACCCAGTAAAGTGGCTAAATAAATACTCCAGTGGATTCTGGTCTGAATTTCCCTTGATTAAGGACAGTCCTAGGCAGGGCTAGGTCCTCACATTACTGATGAACCCATATCAAGGCAAATAAACAAGTGCTGCTGCCTCAGCCAAAGAACAATGAGACAAGCAAAGGAACAAATGAGTAGCTAGTAATTGGATCCAAAATGTCCCTCATCAGTATGAAGTACTGAGTACCCCAGTGTTTTTAATTATATATCACTTACTGTTTTGAATAAACAAGTCCCAAAAGATAGTGATAATCCAAAACCAGACCACACGAGTATTTGGAACAATATTTGTGACAAGCTGTAATTTATTTCAGGAGAGAAAAAATAATAAATAATTTTTAATTTGAGTTGTTTTGATTTATCCCTCTTGACATCATTCCTTTTAAGATACTTAATTTTTTATGCCCGTACTAGTCTCACTTTCAAGGGACCACTAAGAGAAGACTAAGCTTCTGTAAGGGATTGACTGTTTGGTGAGAGTCAAGATTGTGTCATGGCTGGAGAACAAAACAATGATGTTTTTATCCAACTTTCCTTCAAGAGTTTAAAGAAGAATTGATAAGAACTTGCCAGGACAATCCTGATGCAAACTGCATCAGGTTTTTATACTTCAGTCTGTCATGCACACTGCTTTTGTTAATGCACTGAAGGAGCAGAATTTACTGACTACTGACTGCTCATAAACTGGTACAAAACAGACAAATTAGGGCTTGGTGAAACTGCTGTGTTTCTCAAGAAGGTGCAGCCAACTTGCATGTCATAATCTAACTTAAAAAAACCCTCACATCCTGCTAGTGGGTAGAAGTACTTAGGCATTTCTCAGGAAAGTGATTTTTATTAGAAAATTGCAGTTGAAATCAAAAATCTTTTGAGAAATGTGCTGTGTTAGACAAAGATTTCTAAAGAAAAGATTTCTCAAAGCTAAGACAGGACCATTTTTGGCAGGGGTTTTGGCATGCAACATGAGCAATTTTGTTTTGTCCAAGATATTTAAACAAGGTCAGTTCATCAGCATTTATCTTGCTCCTTTGAAATTACTACTTTGAAAGAACTCCTGACTTTAGGAGGCTGGCTCAGATAGGAGCTGGTTTCCTAGGGCTGTGTGACCAGTTCTATCCTTATTTTTTTAAGTATCTGCCATAAAGAGAAATGAAGAAAGAGAAAAGAGGAAAAAAGCCGATGTAGTTACAATGAGAACTAGACCACAACTCAGGAAATATGCAGGTAGTGGAGAATTTAAGCTGACATGAAATGCATGCAAATAAGACTGCACTCAGGTATCACACAACTGGAATCACTCCAATTACACCCAAGTTTACTCGGCTTTGAGCAGAGCTGAGTGTCTGAGCCTAACTGGGGTGCAATCTGGATAGTGAATATTCCTTTGCCTGTGTTCCCTGATAGGCCCAATTCTCCAAATGTACTCTGGGCATGTATAGTACACACTGACAGGTTTGGCTGACGCTTTTTTTTTTTTTTAATGACAGTGTAGGGCTTTATGATTATGCTTTTTACGCAACAATTCAATGGGCTTTGGCACCATCTGCCAGGACTTTCGCTGTGTTTAATTTTGTGCAGTCACTGAGCAAACTGGAAACAGGGACGGGAAGTTTAATCTCTTCTTCTGACACTGTTTCTGACCATTTAACTAGACCATCATGCTCCTCAACATGCTTTTGCTTTCTGGCCTGAATATTTGTCTGCACAGAATATAAGCCTTTTTTATAGATCACTTCTTTTTCATAGGAGTCCAAGAAACAGAGGGAAAGATTTAATTTGGAAGAGCAGCATTCTGAAATGCACACAGGCACAATGACACAGTAGGTGCCTTTATTCATTCTCTGCTTCGTTGACTAACTAGAGCCCATTTTAATAATGACCAAAATACAAAATTGGCATGCAAATTCGAAAATGTATTTTTCCTGCATAAAGATGGGAAATTTTTGTAAGGAAATTGTAACTCCCTGTCCAAAGCAGAGGGCAACCAGTTGTCAAATAACACTGAACTCTTTTAACCAGTGCTTTTCAAAAGAAATGTTGTATTTCCAGTTTAAATAGGTCTTTGAAATCTTCTGAACTATAATAATGCACTTAAGATATATTAGAAATTGTTTTAGACTGTCAGCTTAAGGTAATTATTCTTTTTAAGTGCTGACTAACTTCAGGGATAGCAATTTGAAAATAGTCATAGAAAAGAAATGTTTTGTTCCTGTCAGAACTGACTGTGGTTGTTTGGTTTTGGTTATTTTTCTGTTTTGTTTTGCATCTTTCATTTCAAGTTGTCTCATAGTTTGCCAGGTCTAGCTTTAAGATGCACTACACTATTATTATTACTATTATTACTATTGTACACTACTATTACTATTATTAATATTATTATTACAAACAAGCCTAGAGAAAACAAAGCTGGACCTAAGTGTTCTTTCCTTTCATGTGTTTTGCAACTTTAAAGTCTTGTGAGTTTAAAAGTGCACTCAACAAAAGCATTAAATAAAAGGTAGTTGGGGCGTTTATTTCCATATTAAGGAAGATGTGATGTGTAGAGAAGGAAGGAATGAGAAAGAGGAAAAAAAGGAGCGAGACAGAGATGGGTGAAAGCCTCAAGGGAGTGAAGGAACATAATATGGAGTATAGTTTTGCATGTGGTTTTAAGAGACATTAATTTGTGATGTAAAAGTCTAAAGAGGAACATCTGAAAGCTCTGCAGCATTTGTGATGTCAGGTTTAATAAGAACTCTTGTAGATGTTGGGTCATGGAACTGTATTACAAATGCATACTGAATTAAATAACCTTTAAAAGGAATGTTCCCACCCAAATTCTGTTCTCAGCCACATGTGCAGAAGATGTGGTTATTCAGAACTTGAGAATGGTCCAGTGGAAGGCCACCAGAATGCTCAGGAAGATCAGCACACTTGCATTTTGGGAAAAGCCTGGGGAATGTGGACTTGCTCACCTGGATAGGGGATGGTTTGTAGGGGATTAACAGAAGTGCCCTTGTACAGGGCACTCATCAGGAAACAGAGATGGGTTCTTCAAGGAGATGCATGGCAGAAGAACAAGAAACTACAGTGGTACATTGGAACAGAAGAGATACAAAGATGTACAAAGCAAAAATAAACCACCATCCAGATATCTTGAGGACACCAAGCAGTGCAGCAGGTTGCCCAGAGAGGCTGTGCTATCTCTGTCAGGTTTTCAAAACCCACAGTACCCAGCATTGAGCAGTTTGATTTGATCTCAGAGCCATGCCTGTGCTGAGCACCAGCTTGGACCAGAGACCTGCCAAGGTCCCTTTCCACCGGAATAATACTGTGATCATGTTATCCTGTGGCTGCTTCCCAAATGCCAACACCGTGGTTACAGGTGAAATATGGTAATGTACATTTAATCAGAAAGTTGTCTGAGAATGTGACAAACTGTTTAACTCAATGGACACTGAGATACTGTGTCATGTATGACTTCTAGGATTTCCTTCCTCCTTTTCTCAGTAGGTGTTTTATTTTCTAACTTGCAGACAGATACTTTCAGTGGCTGGATTTTGCACATCACAGATTACAACTTCTGCTACAATGAACCTTCAGAAGAGCACAGACAAAGGCAATTGTGCCACTTGACCAGAGCACCAGCCCCAGCTGTTTTATGAGCTAGTATAGATTTAGCCTCTGGGCATCATCATTCACTGCATGGTAGCATGCTCAGGGAGAGGGCTTGCATAGGTGGGCTCTTCATCCGCGTGGCAGGCATATGAATGTGGGATGTTCTGAAAGTGAAGCATATTCCCATGCTGCGTTTAAGATGCCTGTGTTAAAGACAGATAGCCACAGCTATGGCACCAAGGGCTGAAATCCTTGACAGCCCTTAATTAGCTATGTAAAAATCAGGAAAAAATACAGGCTTACAGGGAAAAAGATGACTATATCCTCGGACCTTTGTGCAATCAGGCCATTACATTGGACCAATCTCTAGTTCTCTCTCTTTCAGACTACTCTGAGGAAGCATATGCTGTTGAGTTAACACTGTGCAATACCTACAAAATACATTTTCTGTGGAAGAAGAACAGAATATACACAAAAGAAATCTGTAATTCTCAAAATTTTTATGAGCAGGGCCCCTTTATGGCCTCATTTGTCTTTATGTAACCTTTGATTGCCTAACTAGCTTTAATTGCTGGCTCTATTTGAAGTCCTGCTGGGCTGGAGAGTTAAGAGACAAATGTAATAACTGTCTCCCAGTATAAACAGTCTCTCTCCTGCCTTAGATTACTTGTGTTGCTGCTGGCTATATGTTGGCATATTGTGTTTGATTTCTTGAGAATTTTTTTTATATATAGATGTGTAGCTAATTTGATCCATTTATTTATTTAAAGCAACTAAAGCTGTTATCCATGATTTGGGAAAGATATAATTAGATCCTCGCTCTTTTCCATCACAGTAAGCAAAACAATATAAGTGCCATAGCTTTAAAAGTCATATGTTTATAAGTTATTCCCTGGTCACAGAAGCACTCATATCATCATAACATTTCATGAACCATTTGTGTACTCTCAAGGTTTTCTTCGGAATAGAATGACACACAAAAGAAGCAATCTTTTTTGAATTTTTTTTTTAATAACAGTAGCATCCTTGTCAAATGTAATGGATGAGCAATTACCATTTCATTTAGTCTGACTATGTAACCAGACATAGTCAGTCAGGAATGTGAGGTTAAAGAGACTTTTATGTGTTTCCATGCCTTGCTAAAGAAAGAAAGCCTCTCTAGGTTCATCAGCCACTGTCTTTACATCTTCTGTGTGGATTTTTTGGTAAACACTGCTTCAGATCTGACTTTTAACATTGGGTTAATAGTGCAACTTTATCTTCCTGACTGTTGCTTATGTACTTCTGGTTTTCCTCTTGATAAAACAGCAGTAAAATGTAGATGTAACATTCTTCAAGTAAAAGGAAAGTAAGAAAGGGAAGAAACCTATTCCTCCTTGAAATTGTTTTAGAAAATTTTCTTCTACTACAATTACTAAATTCTCCAAAATATATTTATAAAACAAAAAAATAAATGGAATGATTGAATTCTTGTGTATTTTTTTCAGGAACATTATACTTGTACATGCTTCTCTAGTAAACCCTATTTAACTATTCAGTTGAGCTGGGCTTACACTGCTTTGCTCAAAGTGTGCCAAGCAGCCTGGAGGATTCCACAGAGGATCAGGCCATCTACATGCTAGAAAGTCAGTGAATGTGCTGTAACTCTCTTCCCTGGGTGTCTTGGAATGTTTTTACTTGGCACAGCTTAAAAATATCACTTGAAAAACAAAAAAAGGAGTGTGATTTAGGGCCAGATTCACTGACACATTCCAGTTGCTTTGTGCTTGTCTGGTGATAGAAAACAGCAGTAAACTAACAAGCTAATGTGGATTTATGATTGCTTTGCATCTGACAATGGGGCTATCACAGCATACCAGAGAGAGTGCTCTCTTCCTTAGTGATGGGCTGGAGATAAAGGGAAAGGGTATTTGTTCTTGCTTATAATAGAATTCCTGATGATATGAAATCATATCATAAATCCAGTAATATATTCTTGGTATTTTAGTATTGATTGAATTATCTTCCCCTGCTAATTATCGGCAGATATTACGATAGCAGAAATGTCCCTTTGTGACTAAAAGCAATGAACCCACTGATACAAGAAATGTTTGAAAGTTTTTTAAGCAAAGACTGTGTGTATATCACATGGTAAACTGCATGTGGTGGGGGCTTCATATCCTTCCTGTTCACATAACTTCAGCTGATCCAGCCTAAATGAGAAAGTCCATTGCTATCAAGAAAGAATGTCACCAATGTCATGCAGAGCAAATACATTTGAGTATGTCTGTCTGACCTGTGACATAAAAGGTTTCACTGAGCCCCAGCAGCGTGCATTGTGCAGTGGAGGGCCTTTGTCATCTCGGTTGAGGAATGCCTTAGACATTCGATTGGCCTTGGCATCTCTGACACGATGATAAGTGTGCACAAATATTTCACCAAGCACCAATTATTTAGAAAATGAAGTACTTGTATGTTTTGCAGGGCAATGCCTTCGGTGTGCATGCTCTAACAAATGCTGACAGAATTCCCTCATTAAGGTTTTCTTCCCTGAATTTAGAGTGTTTTCCTTGAGACAGTGTCACTGTTAATTGAGAGCCATAGATTTATATATTAAGAATTTTATACTGTGAAATATGGCTTTTGTGTGACACTCACATAATCCCCTATGAAACAAACAAGTTCTAGGACTTCACTGTGATATGGAGAACTTGTCTTCTGGCAGCTGGATCAAGTGACTCAACCAGCTGGGAATATATTCATTGAAATATTTCTCAAAGTAGAGGGGACTGTAAAGAAAGACTAAGTCATTCTGTGAGGGGCCAGACTGAACTTGTCTTGTAAGGGAGCCCTATGTACCCAGGAAAGGTGTGAGCATAAATGATACCAGCACGAGATTGATGCTGTGTGAGTGCTGCAATGAAAGGAAGAAGGAGAAGAGGCTGTGACTGCAGGCTCAGCTGTCATTTCTTGGGTCACTCAGCTCCTTCTTTGTCCATAGGCTGGCAGACACAAAGATATATTTCTGACACTGGTGCTAGTCACATAATTCCTGGCTGGACGGCATGCCCAGCTCTTCCCCCCGAACACAGTCAAGCAAGGGCTGTGTATATGAGCCAGTATCTCCAGAAGAAATGTAGAAAAATTTTATTTTTCTTGGTGGCAATCTCCACTAGTACCTAAAATCAAATCAGCTTTAAACCCTGAGACTCTAGCTTGAGCACAGCTATCCTTAGAAAGGTCTCAGTTGACAGATCATGGTTTTTCTGGTATCTTACAAGAAAGTCTAATTCAACGCTTAAAAAAATAATTCTCAGATTGTTCCTTGAACACAGAGCAAACTTAAAGTTTAGTTGACAAGTATTATTTAATCAACAGTTCTTGGAGGAAAATATAAATACCTCTTATCTCTGATGAAAATATAAATAGAAATATCTCAGCATTGTGAAACAGCTGAATGGTATGATGTACATAAACATCCACAGCATTTTTTGGCCTGTTTTTCAAGACCTCCTCTGTCTTATCAGAATGTTCAAGCTGATATATCAGCAGTCTGAATGAGGATAGATTGCTGTTGCAGATCATAAAATTTCATTATGGTAGAACTTTAATCTGAGATGAACTGAATGTCTCTGATGGGAAAATAAGTGACCACCAAAGCAGCCTGGCCACCCAACCCAGTGGTTACAGATACTTTGTCAAAAGCCAGATGTAATGAAATAAATTTTTTGTTCTCCTTATGTGAGATAAACTTGTTTTGAAAAAAAAATTTCAGACTCAGATATTTAACAGATATTCTACACATTTTCCAGATACCTTATTTATTGTGGTCTCTTTCTTCTGCTTCCTCCCTCTTTACTCTTGTAAACACATGTATTTTTACACAGTCTTCATCATTTATGCATCAGTCTTGCCTTTTCTGTTCACTGATTGGTCACCATATCAACTTTGGCACTGTGTCCATAATATCTAGTGGACAAGTGACTGCAAAGTAGCTACTGAAGATGATATTGGTGGCCAATAGCATAATTCTGCCTGTAAGTCCATCATGTGTTGCTATTTATGAGAAACGTGTTCCAATGCTGCATATTAGCAAGGGTGGTAAACTAAGCAGGGTTGCAGTTCAAAGCTATGGCTGTTTCAAATCTGGTCCTGAATCTGGGAAATCATGTATTGCTTTGTTCCCATTAAGCATATGATATTTCATTTATAGCAGGAAAGTAAAAGATAAATTGCAGTGTGGATCCTTGGAGAAAGAAGGACTAAGTGGATCATGGAAGTAGTTAAACTCTGCATGTGAAAACCTCGCTGCAGTAGATTTCAGATCCACATGTAATGTGCAATTCTGACCCAAATACCTGGAATACCCTTTGCTTTAAATTAAGAAGCTCAATAGTGAATGTGGCCAAGCCATGCATAAAAGAGTTTCTCAGGTCACATTCAGAATACGGAATATAATAAGCCAGTCATACCTATCTCATCTGAAGTGGATAATCCTGACTGCTTAACTGGGGCAGTTCATGTGTATGAGCATTTCTGGAAAGAATAAAGGCTTCTAGGATCATGTTCAACTCTGATTTCAAGTCAGGAGAGATATTGACCACATTGCATATTTTGGTTGACAAACCAACCACCTTTTTGCTGGAACAAAACTGACTTTAATGTGGTATGTTGGGTATTGAACGTTTTAAAACTGTAAATTAGGATCTGTGGCACTGACTAGAAATCACAGGCATAAAACAAACAAATTTTAAAATTTGTATTTCTGTATTTCATATGGCTGCTTTATTTTTAGCTCATCATGACCAAAACAACACAATTTTCTAAGCCTTCTTTTTATTAGAGAAGGGCTAAGCATTTCCTTGAGAATATCACAAGGCATACTACAATGCAACTAGCCCTTTGAGAGCAAGACCAGATCCTGTAAATGCAGTCACTGAGAGATGGTGTGGAAAATCATGGCCTGAGTAAAGTGTGAGGAGAAGAGTGGGGGAGGCACAAGTGTCTTGAAAAGGGATAGGTAATCTGCTGGTCCAGGCTTCCCTCTTTCCTGCTTCTCAGTTTAAGGCTCAGGCTTGAGACTTGCTCAGCCCGTATGTTCCAGGCCATCAAGATAAAGAAGTTTACACAAGTTCTTATGGAGTAAACCGCATCACTCTGGGAACTTTTTTGTTTCCCTGAACCTCCTAGTACTCAGCCTGGGGCAAATTAACTCACACCACTCATAGCGGAGTGCTGCGCTTAATTGTATAATTGAGACCATGGAGGAGGAGAACACAGGAAACCTTTATTTTTCTACAGAACTGATACAGTACAGGCAGACTCTGTGCAATAATGCCTCATTTACTGCCTTTCTCTGGCTATTTACCTCTTGGTGACCCAGCAGAAACAGAGGTCACTTAGCTGTATGGTTGCTCTGAGTTCTGAAGCAACTGTAGCAGACAGTCCGTTTTCCATTGTTTTCCCACAGTTTATCATGGCTCTGCAATATGAATCTCTGCAGTGTTCTGAGAGAGGGAGAGATTGTCTAGAGGAACTGCCACTGCCCTCCCTCATCATCACACAGATTGGCTCTTTCCACATCTGTACCTACATAATTTTCCTGTAACAGCCACTGTGGAAGAACTCAGTGTATTTCTCACTGTCTTCTAATGCAGTTCAGCAGCGGGAAATCACAAAGAAGAGTCAGCAAGATGTAGCTGGGTAACTTTATATGAACCACCAAGAAGAGGGATCTCTCTTGCGCAGTCTTCCCTTTACAGTACTGAGAACTACTGTACTGTATCTTACAGTCAGAAAGATTTTTATTTCAGCAAGCTTCGAATTTCCTGCAAAAGATTATGAGACAATCAGCCATTCCCCATTCCTGTTGGTGTGCGCTTCAGTAAAGCACATAGGAAAGACAGAAATGATAAAAAATTCTTCCAGGCAGATTGACACCATATAAAATAATTACAGAGTTTCTGCCTACCTCAAAATCACTTTAATATTGAATCATTAATCCTGATTAGAGCATTGTCATGATACCTGTGAGATGTATTGGTTCAGAACATTTTTGTTTCATATTATTCTCTGAAAAGTGTACTCCAGGAAGTTTTTAAAAGTAAAGGCTTTTCTCTGTAAAGGCTTCTACAGAAATTTACTATCTTTTGTGGGTTTTCTGAAGGCACTTATGATTAAGTCAGACTGACTAAGAAATCATATTCATATTTCAGTTTTCTGCCTTTCCAAAGTGTGTTTAGGCTGAATGTTATCTGTGGATGACATTTACTGTACATTATCAGCCATCTGTATTTGTTCTGGCTGTTTCTCAAAGGTCATCTGATGAGTCAGAGTGTTTTTATTCTAGTGGGCCCTTCACCTGCTACAGACAAGAATGTTTAATTCAGGCAAAGAAAAAATGTCTATGTTTTGTTTTTGGGTTTTTTTCCCCCATCATTTTGTATTTTGTTTTACATTTGTAACTTTTGCATTTGGATTTCTGTTTCAAAGCACACTTACGTGCTTTGCAGTCTCTATTTCCATGAAATAGAGCTACCACAGTCTTAAACATGACGCAAGTTAAGTTTACATTTCCAAGAACACAACTTCCCAAGAATCCCTGGATCTTGGCCACAAGGCTGAGTGTGTGCTTCTGTTTAGTGTGAACTAAGCAAGCATGTCCGTGTAAGACCTAGATGCAGTTTAGGAGATCTTTGTCTCCAGGTACTGTTCCCTGTGTGGAGGTGCCATGCTTGACTCCCCACATGTCACAAGACCTCACATATGCCCCAGGATTCCCCCCAGCTCAGAGGTCCTTGACAGACACTGAGGGACATGTAAAATGCACCCTCAGTTCCTTGTTACCTAATGGTCATTGTGGCAGGCTGTAATTCAGGAATTGCACTGGGAGGAAAGAATGGCAAAAGATGGCAATTCTCAGGTTTTTCTGATGAACTCAGTAAAATACGGTGAATTATTTTTATTTACTCTTTTGCCTAACCACTAATTTCACACTGATTGCTGCTGGCTGTATTCTCTTGTCCCATGCCAGCAAAATTATTAGACCCTAAGTAGCCCCATTCATCATGCTTTTATTAACCTAAGTCCTTTTCCAGGCTGACATGAAACCGTCTGGTTCTCTGCATGGTTGACATATAAACATCTGGTCCTCTGCGTGGCTGGGCACTGGATTTGGTTGGAGCCTTTAACAGAGCTTCACTGATTTAAATGTACATAGGATTCAAAATCACCTTGGAATAATTTTCATCACAGTCCTTTTATTCAGACTGTTATATAAGTTCTTATTTAGCCTTGCCAACTTCACTTGGAAGGTGATTCTTTTGGAAGTGTATGTTTCTAAGATCTGTGTCCTGCTCATTTTAAATATGCTGAGCTTGATTCATTCTCAGGTGTATAAATACATCATTGATGTAAATGCATTGCCTTCCCTAGTCCTTTTCTGGAAGTATTCTGGGACAAGTGAGTGCAAAATCTGCCCTTCTGGTGATTGATTCTACAGTATTCAATCTCTTGTAAAGCTTGTAAAAGTGGAAAGAAAAAAGATAATAAAGAGTTTTAACTCTAGATGTATTTCAGGTGAAAAATTATTCCATATTCAAATAATCTTGCTTAAAGGCTTAAATGTTAATTATTTTTTATTATTTGATATGAAGATAAAGGTAAGATAGCCCAGCCTTCAAGGGTTTGGCTGTGTTACGTGAGTATACAACAGTATGAAAAATTGTGTAAACTAGTTATTTGCAATAGACCAAACATTTATTTGTCTCTCATGTAAGCATTTGTCTGGTTTTCAGGGCAGAAATATAAGACCAAGTCTGTGCTTTTGCACTATATCAAGGTTCCTACCTAAGAATATTAAATGTCAGTTTCCCATTCTTAAATTTCTTTGCTTTAAGCTGCATAGTTTGATGAACACATTAGATAGAACAAATAAGGGATAAAGACTATTCATGATGTGAAAGTGTCGTGGTTTATCTTGGCCCAGGTTTTTCTAGTGGGAGAGGGGCCACAAAGATGGCTCCTCTGTGAAGCTTCTCGAAGCCTTCACCATGTCCAGCTCTGAGATGATGGACATGCTGCTGGCCAAGCCTGGGCCAATTAGAGATGTTGGTTACGCCTCTGTGAAAAACATATTTAAGAAGAAATCAAAACAATGGGTGCACGCACTTTTCCTTAGCCAGAGGAGGAGGAGTAGCTGAGAGTATGTGAGGGAAAACAACATGGAGAGACCAAGGTCAGTGGAGAAGGAGGGCGAGGGGGAGCTCCAGGCGCCGGAGCTCTGCAGCTTCTGCAGGCCGTGGTGAGGCCCATGGTGAAGCAGGGGGTGCCCCTGCAGCCCATGGGGGCCCACGGGAAATGCTGAGATCCACTCGCCCATGCCGAAGCGAGTGGATACTCTGAAAGTGGCCGTGGTCCAGAGGGAGTCCTAGTGGAGAAACAGGCCTTGACTTGCACCCTGAGACTGAACTGAGTGTCCCACATGGAGTGGGTGGGTGCCTGAGAGAGAGAGAGAGAGAGAGAGAGAAGCCCAGCAGAAGTCCGGTAAAGAGAAGAAGCCTTGCTCCCGAGATGGAAACGGCCCGGCTCAGAGGTCTGTACCCCGTGGAAGATGGACCCCACGCCGTAGCAGTTTTGGGGAGACTGCTTGCCTGTGTGGGGACCAGCGTCACTGTAGCAGTGTCGGGCGGGCTGCCGACGGTGAGACCCATGGCTACGCAGAGGAAAAGAGCCTCTCCCCAGGCAGGGGAAGAAGATCTGGGTGATGAACTAACCTAACCCCCTCCATGCCTTGTTCCCTTGTGCACCTGCTGGGAAGGAGGGAGGGGGTGAGTGGAGAAACGGTGGCCTTGAAGGGTTTATTTTACTTCTCATTTACTCCTCTGACTCTGTTAGTAATAAATTAGATCACTTTGCAACCTAAGTTAGTCCTGTTTTGCCTATTTGAGTGCATCTTCTCCCGGGTTTCTTTATCTCAGCTCATGAGCCCTGGGTGTGGGTGTGTTAATTTGGGGGGTACCTGGCATTTGGCCAGGCTCAAACTATGACAGAAAGAAATACAAATAATTTTTACATTTACGTTTTGCAACTTATGCTCAATGCAACAAGGCCTCAAGAGTGGTTCTATGTCTTTTAAAGCTATTTTTTTCATTACCACTTGCCATGATTATAAAGCAGAGTGGGCTGGCTTCCCTGACTTTTAAGTTACATAGCATTGCAGTGGTGATACTCCTGTCCAGCCTTCTATCAACAATTCAGATGCACTGGGAACTCTCATATTAGTTAATGAATTGGTTTAATTTCAACTCCAGGTTCAGTTGCTCAAATATATGTGCCTCCATTATAAACATCTACATGCAATGCAAGCTCCCACTACAATCAATGAAGCCTATATAGGCAGTATTGAGGTTTATGAACACATCCAACATAATTGATGGTTGCTTTCTGATGAGTGATTAATGTAATTTTAGACTCAGAGAGGTATAAAACTGCTGCTTCACAGGAGCATAAGTCTCTCAGATGTCCTCAAATACCTTGCCTGACCTGTGAAGGTTTCTGCAATACCTGAAGGAGTCTCAAATGTCATACCTATCTTAAGCTAAATGAATCTCTCTCAGGACACCTACTCTAGGATGAATCAAGAGCTCTCCAGACTACATCTGGCACAATCCAGTTGCTTAAACATCTGTATTTGGTGCCATTTCAGACTGCCTAGGGTCAGTCTTCCATGTGGTGTCCAGCTGCTTTTGTGGAAAATCACAGATCTCCCGTTGGTCTTGAGCCACATCCATCAGATGTGTACATGTACTTTAGCATCCTTGGAATGTCAAATGGCACTTGATGTTCCTGTTCACGGAAACATTTTATGTCTGTGTATTGGCCTAGGCCTTGACACAGTTGTCCAGGATGTTCTACTTGTCCTTTTCCTGTTACTTATAAGGGACCTGATGCAATATAGGTCCTGTCTCATATCTGTCAGCCCCATGTGGGATCTTAGCTAACCTTGGATGTTACAGAAGATACCACACTTCTATGTTTGAGCAATTAAGTTGAACACCATGTCTGTAATATGAGGTTAGATTCATAGTTCACAGGTGCAATGTGATATTCACCTTGTTTTTCTTGCTTGAATATGCAGCACAATCCTATCCACAGACATGTTCATACCAATTGCATGATGCTAAGGGCTGCACAAACAGCTGTAAATCTTCTCCCAACATAAAGCATTGATTATACCTTCTGGATAAATCTTTATTGAGAGTTAGTTAAGGTGCTCTTGATAAAGAATATTTAATATTGTATATGTAGGGTTTTTAACAGCATTGCTAAGCAGTTCTTAACTTCTTTCTATTATTAACTGGTGGAGCAGAACAGGAAACTAGTTATTAGAATCCTTGGTGTCTTGCCACCCTGCTTTTCAATGACTCATCTCAGTACGTATTATTTCCTGCATTTTGCCACATGGTTCTTTTGCTGTTCTGCTGCTTGTTCTGTTTTGACTTGGCAATTTGCAAGAAACACTCTTCCTGATAAAACTACTGTAATAGGACTCACTGCTTACTCTGAAATGGTTTACAAAAAAAAAAGTAATGAATCCAAATATTTACATAATGTGATTTGCATGACTAACTTGTTGAACTTCTGGCTGCACCTGCAGAACAGGTTTTTTTTTAATGTGATATGATTACAAATGTTAAGCCAAACTCTTCTCTGGTACATAGGAAAAGGTCCTAATGAAACCTGTGGGAGTTATGTACATGTATCCAATTGTAAAATCTGACTCCAGAATTTGGTAATTAGTTCCTCATTTTAATGACATGTCTGGATATTTGGTTCCATCGTGGCAGTGACTCCTCATTTTACTTCTCTCTTTCATCCTCTTTATGCAGTTTCTTCTATCTATATTACTATAGAAAATATTCTGAAAATTTTTCAGTGATTCCTAAGAAAATTGAGCCTATGGATTTGAGTTTAGCAAGAAGAGGTTGGAGAACACAGATTATATCAATTAGGGAGTATGTGCAGGCAAAAAGAAAATTGTTCTACGAATATAAATGATTCACTGGGCACCAGGCATAGATAAGCCTTTATCTCATTGTTGCTGGGTTGAAATCACATGTTTTTCTTACTCTAGTGGGGCACTATTTCTATTTCATGCTCTGCCTGGTCTCAACATTAAGTGCCTAAGTACATGTCTAACTAAACAAATGAGAGATCAGGAAGGAAATATTCTTTGGTACACTGGCAAACTCTTTCCTAAAAGCTTTGGCTTATTCATTATATGAGATGATTTATTTTGCTTTTTAAAGAGCATGCTTCTATTGAAGTACCCAGGAATATATTTTTGTGTGTTCCAGTATACCTCTATCAAATTTGTCAGGCGGTTAAGATGTACATATTCTGTGATTTGAGTTCATATGTGTACACTCATCTGCCCATGTTCCCCCATGCGTTCACACATATGGACATGTACAGAGACTATATATACACATAAGTGTATAATACATGTTTTATGCATTTTACATATTGGACTTATAAACATATTATATAGCTGATTTGACCTACTTGCCTGCTTTGAACTGCTCTGAAATTAAACACCTAATCTAAAGTGAGAATCTAGGCTTCTTTATAGTCAGTGGAAAAGCTATTTGCAGAAGATTTGTCCAAGATTACTTGCAAAAATTGTCCTTTTGATGTTTTTTTTACTGATGATAGAGGGAGTTTTCTTCATATCTAGCACCTACCATGCACCTAGACAGAGTAAGCGGAGAAGGATCCTGTTCAAATATACTTACTAAAACAAAAAAGGAGACCATTCTATCAGTTTAATTTAAAGCGTGGTAAATATCCAACTTCTATGCAATAATATTTTTCTTTACAAAGATCATTCTGGTCATGTACAAATTACTGCAGTTGTTTGGTGCCCAGCTTGACTGTGCTTCTTATTTCTTCATAAAATGAAGGTTTAGCAGATGTACTGGTGGGAACAACAGTTTCAGTGCCAGAATTTCTCTCCATTGGAGTAGCTGAGTTAATATTGGCTACAGTATGTTTTGTTGCTTTTTTTTTAAAATTCTGTAGTTCAGACACAAGGCAGATGTGTACCAGTGCTAGAGTCAAGAATAAAAGTTATCTTCGTTGTACTGTGTGTTTTTTAAGAGCTTGACACTGATATGGATAATTTATATGGAAAGTTTGACCTTTTCATTATAAATGTCTCTTAGAAATCAGAGCTGGCATGGGTGTCTCTAGACTCTTCTATGCCTGTGAAATAATATAAGCAAATTAATGTAAAGGAGAAGCCAGGTAATTCCCTCACCTTCCCAGACTAAAAGCAGAGACAGAACAATTCCTCCTTTGTTATGAAATCTCCTAATTGAAGTGCATTTAAGAGTTCTATTAGCATTCTGCACAGAGACTACTAAAGGAGTAAACTATTAAAATAACGTTTTTACTTGACATCAAAAATCATTAATTTAAGAGCTGCAACATGTTATTTTCCCCTTCTTAGTCACCAGCTTTCCATGAAGTACAGGCAAATTACTCAACTCTGATTAGTAATTGTTTCAAAGGAGGAATAATATGTGTTAGGGGTATGCTATATTGAATATCTAGTGAGATTCTCACTCTTTTCCATTGTGGGTACTTTCAAACATTTGTCTGGGCAGACTGGCTGTATTATTACTCTTCATAAGGTAGGAAAAGGAAAAAATGGAAAGAATTTCTTGTAGTCTGGTTTGAGTCCATACTTGCTTTAACAGAGTAACAAATCACAGTCCATTTATTTGTTTCCATTCCTGCCAGAACTATTATTTACTTATTTTAAAGTATCTGTATCCTAGTCCACACTTCAAAGTAGGGGGATAATTTCTTATACTTTATGAATGCATAAACTTAAAAGCACTGCTAACTTCCTTTGATATTTGTAGGTATCTTTACATTTCCCTTCATCAAATAAAGCTTGAACTTTCAACTAATGGCTTCATTGCCTAAATTGTCTGTGAAAGGATAATCTTTCTGGTGTACATTATGCAAATATGTGCAGATTTTTTCTTTTTTTTTTGTCCTCACAGACAGTTGAACTTGCAAAGAGTTTCTCATTTTGATTTGTGATGTGTTAAGTTCAGTGCTAAATTTTTTGCTAGCCAGCATGCCTACATTTTTTTGGATTTCAAGAGGAACATTATAGACATATGACTTGTCAGAGCAGAGGCTAGAGATATCTTGAATTTTTCCTGATATTTTTTGCTGAGTTGTGAAAGAAAAAATATCAGTATTTTAAGATTTTAAGTATAAAGAAACAAAAATGATAATGTTAGGAAGGTAGCATAAGGCACACATGGTCAGTGGACCTTTCCCATCATCCCCTTATTTCATCTTCTTGTTAGGTCCATTTTCAGGGAAACCATTGGTGGTTAACATGAAGCAAACAATCATTAGTGCTAAAATGATTAATCTAAAATCACACATACAGTCTTCAAATATATTTATTTGTATGTGGTCGTATGATTATATGTTTGTATTTATATTTGTAATCATCTCAGTGATGCAAACAGAGCTGAAGTTATTTAGTTTTCCCACACCGGGTACTGACTTTAAGGAAGTTATCATGATGCAGGTGGTTCTCTCAGATCTTTTAGGTGGGATGGATTCACATCTTGAAAAATTTCACCCCAATCCTAGGAAGTGAAGGTGAACCAGCTCCCTGCAAACACTCTTCAGCAAGGACAACACTTGGTCACTGCCATCCAGATAGATACAACTGGAGCAGGTGATGGGGGTTGGAACCAGATAATCTCCAGAGTTCCTTTCTCAGCCATTCTCTGATTCTGTGAAGTGATGGTTTACATTCTGCACTGCAGACTACTAGCTACAAAACTTTTTACCCAGGAAATAGAGGATATTGATTATTTCCAATATAGTACCAATATAGGAGAATTTTCAAGCAAAACCTGTATTAAATATAATATAATTTTAATTATATTACATTATATTATAATGCTATGTAATCAATATTATGAAATGCTGAATTCTGTACTAAGTATTTCAGAGACTGCTTTAAGCAAATCCAGTAAAAAATCTAGATTGTATCTGGAATCTAGTAAAGGAGTTTGCTGAAGGCTCCTGCAGGGAGCTGTGAGACTCTTTGAAACACTCATGAAGGGAAGAGTAAGTCTTTATCAAATGCTGGTTCTTTATTCAGCCTAGATATCTCTGTGTTCCTAAACTCAGTTTAAGATCTCAGTATGAAAAGTGCAATTGCCATAGTGCATGACTTCTAGTACCTGCAGGCTTAGATACCTGTATTTGAAACTAGTCAGTAGTTAGCTGCAGTTCAGCAGAAAAATGATAGGAATATCACTGGAAAATCTATGAATCACTCAGTAGGAAAGGGAAGGAGGAAATATGAAATTTAAACACAATAGGTATCTTAGCAGAAGAGAAAAACACACTAGCATAGGAATCTGGGATTTAGTATTCTAAAAGATACGGGGGTGTTTTTATGTCAAGCTATGAAATACGTGTCTAATTTGAAATCACATCTTGCCCCGTCCAACCTTGACCTTGAATATTTACAGAGATGGGGAATCTACCATGTCTGTGGGCAACCTGCTCCAGTGTTTCATCACTCTCTTTTCTACTTGTTAAAAAAATTTGTTCTTATATCTGATCTAAATTGAACCTCCTTCTATTTAAAACCATTATCCCTTCTCCTATCACAAAGGTACTGTTATAAAATATACGAAAAACTTAAAATGATACATGCCTGAACCTAAAACAAAAATAAATCTACGTGGAAACTTTAGTGCTACTGACCATTTGAGGCATGTCTAGACCACATAATGATCACACAGGGATTTCTGCTTTGGTTCTGAATGTGTTGGTAGCTGTCCCTGACAGCCCAGTTCAAAAGAACACTGGTAGCTTAAGTCCTGGAAGCAGTTTGCATGACGCTGTCCCCGAGCTAGCCAAAGTTGTGGACTCTGCAGTTAATTATCTCTGCAGATCATCTGGCCGGCATAGCCCATGGTGTTTTCAGTCCTGATATTTCTTGGTCAGAGTTTGCACAATATAAAACTCTCCTTCGGGAACTTTTATTATCATTGTTATTATTAGTAAAAGAATCTGAATTTTATGCCAAATATTGTTCAAAGTGTGAAGCACTTTATTGGCCATGAAATAATGTATGTGAATTCTTTGAGAAATCTTAAAAATACTTCTTTCCTTTTTCCTTTCTTTTAGATCTCTGTTTAGCATGACTGGAATTTTTTACTTCGCTAAAGCTCTCATTCCCTCAAAATTGAGAACACTGATGAAATGTGGTCCAGAAACGTGATTGATTATATTTTTTGTTCTTTTATGTGATGAATTAAGCTTGAAAAATCTTTTACTTTGTTTTTCACTCTTGAAGTCTTTCAAGACAGCACTTTTTCAAAGTCATCTGATAAGAACTTGGATTATTTACTGGCTGAAGGAATTGATAAAAATGTGAACTATAGATATATCTGTCTCAAACTCCTTGCTGTGACAAAGGCAACACTAATGAAAAAAATCTGAATTGAAAAACTTTTTCTTGTTTGTCCTTGATTTGCCAGCACTTGAATGAAGGTGCAGTGGTCAGGGGTGCAAGTAAAGGCCATAGACTGACTGAACACTCTGGCAAGAGACTGTGGAAAAGGAAATGCGAAAATAACGTCAGCACAGAAAAAAAAGTGACAGGAGAATTGATATGTTTTCCTGAATTATTTGCAGGTTTAGTAGTGGGTTAGAAAATGTCAAAACACAGGAAGAAGAACCTGTATAAACAAGTGTGGAGTCAATTATCAGGACCATGACAGAAGTCTGAGATGAAAGGACAGGTCCCAATGATCCACCAACATTTAAATGTTTACTTACAATTTAAATGTTCAAGAAACGATTAAATTTAAATTTAATAGACTTCTACTCAGGAAGGTCCAGGAATCACAGAGGACACTTACATAACCAGATTTAACTATCTAGCAAGACGGTGTGGGACAGCAGCATACAGCCTTGACAGATGTGTACTGTTTGTTACTAGTTTAGATGTATTTTTCCTGTGGATAAATATATCTTGCATTTCAATAGTTCATTTCCAAACAGGAATAATAATATGTATTCAAAGGCCAGATGTCTCACAAGGAAAAAAGTCCCCCAAACCCTCAAACTGAGGTTCAAAGTGAAAACCACTTGAATACAAAACAGCTGTAGATGGTATCTAGCTGGTTTAGGTAGAGATGGAGTATACAGCTGTATTTCCATTTCAGCTATAGTCAACCATTTTTAAAGACTGCTTAATTCTTTAAATGGCAACTTTCATTAGGTGCCTCCCTACTAAGATGGAATATCTCTAGGATGCTTACAGTAAGTCAGCGTTGACTACTTAAAAGTTCTTGAGGGATGCCCTTTAATGGACAATGATCCAGTATTAGGTACACAGGTATACAGGTAACTGAACTCTAAAAATATTCTAAAGATGCTAGCACCGTTTTTTGGAAATGGTGTGCAATAATTAAGAAGTCTGAACAGTAATAAAGGAATTAGATAACCTTTGACCTGATTTAGTCTGTGCAGGGTGTTGAATCCTCATCTCCCAAATGCCGTAGAGTGTCCTAATTAACAGGCCATAAGGTACAGCAGGTGACCCTTTCCTTAAGCAGGATTATGTGGCTTCAGTAAATATACATTGTCATTTGGTAGCCTAGTGCTGAGAAGAGAGAATGCCTTTCTTAAAGTTTCTTTGTTCCTTCATATTTTGGGCACTGGCTTACAACATGGGGAATGTTTCTGTCTCTAGGTGGAGACCCAGACATATTTACCATAGTGCAGAAAAATGGAAATTATAGTCCTCTGATTGGCTGCTGTTATGAGAATGAGAAAGAGGCACTTACATTGAGTATTTCAGCTAACAGAAGCAGAGGTTTAATTGAAGTGGAGGCAATATCATCATCTGGAAGTACCAGTGTTCAGGTAAATGAAATGCCTCTACTGAGGAAACAGCTTTCCTTTATGCTGATCTTTATATGTACTTCAAAATCTCCAGTTACTGTTGTAGGAAATTTGGACAGGTATGTTAGGCAACCTGGATCGTTCTCTGAAGCTATGCACCTGCAATTTCTGTTAAATATTATTAAACTGAGTAGGATGGCTTCCACATGTAATTTAGACTGAAGAGTAGGCAAATGTCAACACCATTTAAAAGAATTGATACGGACTGCAGCACAGTAATTCTGATATTCCTTATATCCACCATCTTCATAATTCATCGGAATCCACTTAAGAACATCAATCTAAACATGTGTTTCTTTGCTTAGGTCTCAGGTTTGGGTTTTCGGCCTCTTGTCATAGCTTCCCCAGAAACTTCTATTATTAGTGTGTCTTAATTTAGTTCTTAAGGCTGCCAGGCTTGTCGTGGTTAGAATGCAAAGGTCTATGATCCACCTATATGAACTAATCTGACCTTATTCCATAGTACCTAAATAGGCAGTGCAGGTGGAGCAATGTGAGCTTTTATTGTGTCATCTCTTTCCAATTTAAGTGTTGGGGGAGTCTAAGCTTCCTCTAAAAATGAACTACTATCAGAACATTGCCATCTTCTCAGACAAAAGCTTTGACAGGTTACACGATCAGCTTTTGACTTGGTTGTTTAACTAATCCATGAATTTTCATCTCTTTAGGGAATGCTAGAATACCCTCTAGATCCATCTCAACAGAACCCACTCTCGGAGGAACAGTTACTAGATTGAAGTTCAGCAAGTTTGACTTTCTTTTCTTGCTAATTACTGCTTAATTTTTTCGTATATAGAATTTCTATGCTATCCTAATAAAGACACATCTCTCAGTTTTACTACTTTTATGTTCGTTTAGGTCAAGTTTCATTAGTAATTTCCTTTTCAAAAGTACATTTCTGGATGAAATATGTCTTCTGGACTGGATTTAATACAAAGCATGCTGCTATTAATGCTCCTAATTTTGTATGTTTTTGCAATGCTAAGCCATATGTTTTCAGCAGCATTTCATAAAGCTATGCAGAATTTGTGAGTCTTCATGTATTAATATATTTGTAAAGCAAAAGGACAATGCAACAACAAGTATCGACAAACTTGTCATCTATTGGAAGAGGAAATTTCTCGCAAATTTGTTTTCTTGTTTCTGAATATAGCAAAATGAAACAAAAATTTTCAAATAGAAACTGGACTCTGTTTTCATGAAATATACATCTGTTCTCCTTCTTAGTGAAAAGTTGTTCTTGTGGGTGACAAGGAGACCCTAAACCTTGTATCAAATTCAACATAAACTAAGAAAATTTAAACATCATGAAAAATTTGTGACTATTTTAGAAATTATGTAAACATATAAATTAGACATTCAGGGTATTAACTCCACTGAAATAAATAACAAATATCTTGACTTGAGTATGAGACAGGACTTAACCCACTTATAATCTGGTCAAAAAATAGATGCCTGTGATAAAGTGCAGACAACCTTGGATGCATATTTCATCGGCTGAGTGCAAAAAGAACATAATTTGCAAGAAAAATATATGGGAAGAAAGCAACAGTCAAGAGTGTGGAAGATAAGGAGACTTTCCATCTATCCAGACTTTTATTAGTTATTTTTCTCCTCCCTTTCTTTATTTTCCAATCTCTTAAAAAATACTGAATTTTCCTGACCAGTGCTTTCCAGATTCACCATGAATCTGCTGATCAATTTGCTCCTTAGCTGTACTACATGTGGTTTACACCATTTATTATGTTATTGCTGAACCTGATTAAAAATGTTTTCTGGAAGAAATTACATGACACATAATTACCCAGAATTCATTACTATACAGTGATACCTGGATCTATTTAATCGTAAGTAGGAGCACAAGACTTTCATTAACAGTGCCATCTTAACTTTAATTTACTTTACCATATCTGTGTTATAAAGATCAGAATCAGGGCAGAAGCTACAATGTAGTATTGCAAATGCTATTTATGAGGTTTCTGGTTCTGAGTTCTGTGCACTGCTGGAAGGATCCCTCTCAGTTCTCCTGTTTGAGAGATCTTCAGGTGTGCAACGGCAAATTTAGCAACTAAATATGAAGAGCATGCTAAATCCCTGCTCAAGAGATTACATTCTCCTGTTAGTCCATTTTGCAGAAAATATCCAAAGCCAAGACAATGGTTTAAAGAGCATAGCTGGGAAATGGCAGGCAAAGAATTAGCACCCAATTCTTTTGCCAGCCTGTATACTTGCAGTTTCTCAGCATGCTAGAACAATACCAAGACACTGCATGGATGGTAAATTGCATTAAATAATGATTTCATGAGAGATAAAGGGGATTAATCTTTTCACTGAATCAGGGGATTTAAATAGCTTACTCTTTCCCCACAATATGTGAGATTATCCTAATGGAGTGTTACAGCAGAGGCGCTTTTCAAAATGTGAGGTAGAGTCGGAGGAAAATTTTATAGCACAGCATGAATATAGTTTTTTCCTGTGTGATATTTTGTGCCTCTGAATTTGTTGTGCACTAAGGAAAACTTGCTCCCTTTTGGTAAATCTGGCAACACTGAAAAAATATAAAAATAATATAAAATGGATGAGCTTAAACTGGGATCTGGATAATGCATGAATTTTATATCACAGTTATTGCAATTGACACTATTTAGAGATTTTGAATACATGTATTTAGAGATTTGTTTGTAATTCAAGAGTTGACATAAAAAGTCCTTAGGAAAGCAACATATTTCAGGGCTTTATTACACATAAATTTCAATATTTGAATTTTTATCACTTTGACTTTTAAAGAATTGTAAAATGGAGTTTTCTCCAAGCTGAAAAAGGGACACATTTTGATCATTGCTTCATCTATTTGAAACATTGTTCAAGTAAGTTTTCAACCAAAGTATATCTAAGCTAAGATCATTCTTTTGAAAAGTCTGCTTCAGGCTCCTCTTTGCATCCAAACTACCAGAGTGGTATGTGATACTGGGGATTTCCTTAGTAAGTGTTTAACAATCATCAGCCGTTATGTTTGCTTGGTGAACAGTGCATTTAGTTAAAATCCCCCACTGCTAAGTTTAACCCTTCTCTGGGTCTTGCCTGACCTGTGACCAGGTCTGCATAAAAAGCCTGTTTTACAATTTAATTTGCAGATGAAAAGTTTTTCATTCAGCTTTTAAAAATAATTTTCTTTAGTTCATTATTAAAGATTAGAGCTTGTCAAAGCAATTGCATTAATTTCTTTATT
Organism: Dasyornis broadbenti; assembly: GCA_013397935.1. Classification (NCBI taxonomy): domain Eukaryota; kingdom Metazoa; phylum Chordata; class Aves; order Passeriformes; family Dasyornithidae; genus Dasyornis; species Dasyornis broadbenti. The sequence continues at coordinate 1,037,219 of VZRN01006453.1, forward strand.
TACCATTTCTTCCTTTGATAGGTGATACTTTATTGAATAGAATGATGGTAGCTATCATCACTGTTGCATACTATTAACCTCAAAGCCTGAGGCAAAGTCAAAGAAATAAAATGCACTAGTACATTTATCATTTGGCATTAAAACCAGTGAGGAAACAGTAAATCGTTAAATTACCTATTCTCAGTCACATGACAGTCACAATCCTTAGTTATGCAAAAATTTGACCAACTGATTTTAACAAGATACCTTCTCACACAGTCCTAATCATAACATAAAGATAACTTTAATAATTGTTATTTTTATTATTTTCTGCACAGTAGTTTTTATCTTCAAATCTGTTGTAGTAGAGAATTACATCTAAGAGACAACTTATGAATGTTCTCCATTTTCTTTATACTATCGAAAGAGAACATAAATTTTGTGGGGTTGCTGCAAAGCACAGATGTAGGTCTTCCTGGAATTAGTTTCACATTATCAGCATTTTTTTCAGACTCTTACTTTTTTATCCAATTTCAAAAGATTTTAATCAGTATTCTCAGTGTAGTTATAGAGCTAACCAGCTGAAAGCCTTTATATCCTCTTCATATATCCTGTTGTCAGACCGTTTTTTAAATGTCATATTTTTGCCAGGTGCAGAAGACATTTGTCCATAGCCACACTGATGGACTTTAAAATCAGTGCATTGTAACATTTCAAAGAAAAATTTAACATCACTGAAAGTCCCAATGATCCCTCTAAGACTTAGACCTCAGCACTGTATTTTATGAGGTACTAGACCAGATTTGCTCCAATAAAAAGTCATGTGTCATACTTCAGACATAAATTCTCCTGTCCAACTGTTGAAAGACCCAAACTAACCAAGGCTTAAGAAAAAATTTGTTCACTGAAAGGGTCTTCAGGCTTTGGAACAAGCTGCTCAGGGATGCGGTGAAATCGCCTTCCCTGGAAGTGTTGAAAAAGATAAGAATTGTAAATATTTCAAGTATTTATTTTATTTTTTTTTAATAAATCATTGATCTAAGTGTAAATAAGATGCATTATCCAGATGTTTTCAAATATGCATGTTCCTTTCTTTAGAAGACTTCTGGGTCATGGCATCCAGTGTTCTGCATTTAGGACCTTTGGCCTATATTCAATTAAACACTTTAAAAATAATCGCTGTCATGAATAATCATAAACATGGCTGAATGAGAATCATATTCCCTTTAAAAGACATCAGTTGTGAAAATAAAGACAAATTACTTAGCAGAATAGATCTCATTCACTTTATCATATATCTGAAAGTACAGACAAAGAAAATGTGATTCAAACAGGAAGAAGAGATAGAACTGATGAGGAATCTTTTCCATTTAAAATGACAATTTCTCAAAATAAATAAAAAACCAGAAGCCTTATTTTTTTTTAATGAAACTGATGAAAATGTTTATGCCTATGATGGAATTTTTGGGATAAGCTATAGAAATCTTGTAGCCTGGTGTTTACGATATTCTACTCAAGGTTCTTGGCTAGGACTTCACGTGAGATTTCCAACAGAAGTTTTCTAACCACAAAACTGTAGATTTAGATTTTTGTGTTACGTGACACATGGGACTTTTAAACTTATCTAAACATGGGGAACAAAAACCAACAAAAGAAATCAAATGTTTGCATCTCAAGGAATACATTTCAGAGGTAAGGTATTTAAACTGAAGCCGCACCAAAAAGTCAGTAAAAATAGAGCCTCATACCTACCCTGGTGGCATGCTAATCCATGGTTTATATTTGGATGGGTACATCTTTTCTGCATCTTTCTTAGACTTAAAAATACATTTTTCTAAGCTTCTCCACCACTGTGCAGGAGAGGAGAGCAAAATGGTCTTCTAAGCTTAAAGTTTTTTGAATGTCAAAACCTTTTCTTTTTCAAAGGAACATTTAACGTTGTATTAAAATGAAATATAATTAAAGGTAATTTGATATTTTAAAAATGTTATTATGTAAAAACCAGAATAAAAATAAAAAACCCTTAACCCAAATACAAGCAACATGTTTGTTTCTTAGATTTGAAAGAATTTGCCTGAAAATGCCAGGTTTAAGCCCTCGATATCTAGGTAGGTCTTGGACAGGGTTAAATATATTCTCTTTCTTGGTTACAAGAAGAGCTGTAGAATGTCTCTGACAAGAATCCGCAGTTTCATGAAGCTGGCTGGAGGTGACTGGCTCTGTGCTCCTGTTTCTTTTGCTGTCAATCTGAATCAAATTTTTAGCACTTACAAAAGTGAACTTGGTGAACTTGGGCTGTCATACAAGGCTTTGCTTTTTCCTGGAAAAAACCGCCCTCTTTTACACTTAGAAAGCATTATGGCAGAATGATTTGGTCTCTGCTTTTAAAATTAAATTCCAGCTTTGGTCCCATGTTTACACTGGCCTGTGTCTGCAACTGATGGGGTTTCTACGGTTTTACAATTTTCTGGCCTTCATAGCTGGCCTTACAGAAGTTTAAGATATCAAATGTGCTTGGACTTGTCTCTGTATTTTGAATAGGCAGATGTCTGTTAGGTACCTGTGCCTACAATTGTATCTGGTAAGTATTATAATTAATGTAGGCCGTTGTTCTTAGAACTGGTTAAGCAAACGTTGCTGGACAGCTGTTACCGATATATCAGAAAAAATAGCTTAAATATTGGTTGCAATTTCTCAGCAAATAAGAAAGGATGAGGTGAGGAAAATGGATAACTTGTTTTATGGTGATGTACAGGAGATGATAGGCTTACTCAGACATTAACACTTACTAAAGTGACTATTAAATTACAAGAAATCTAGGCCATTTTACATCTAAATAAGAATATCTGAAAAAAAAAAACCAAAAACCAAAAAAACCTTGAATTCCCTTGAGTGCAGTATATTGTGCCTTTAAACTTTTTAATTTGAACTTATCTGCAAGTCTTCCTGTGACCAACTACTAAAAAGATGAATTAATGAAATGTGGATTAAGGAAATGGGTCCTGACAGGGTGGTTTGGTGCAGCCCTCTTTAGTACAGCTTTGACCCAAATACATTTCAAGCTGCTGCTGGTAAGAAACCAGTTGTTAAGCACTAAGTTTCAGGACAGTGCCTGGTAGTTAGGGAACCTTTCTGTGTGTTTCATTTTCCAGATAAAGCTCACATTGTCTTTAGAACAGAGTATCAAAAAGAGGGTTTGTCTCATGACTCCTTGACATCTCTTGTTCCCTTCTGCCCTGCACCAGTTTCTGTGTCTCGCACGTTTAATCGAACACTGTTCTCTGAACAGCAATTAAAGCCCAATTTGACTTGTTGCTGAACAAGATGATAAGAGCTCTGGCTGACAGCACGGTCAAAGATCAACCATTACCCCATACAGAGCTTACTGCAGCTTCATAATTTATTCTGCTGAAAGCTCCTCGGAGAACATGGCAGACTTTGCAGCTGTTGCTGGGCCTCCCCACTTGTAACTATTCTGGAGGAAAGACAAAAATGCAATTATATTATAGCTATTCCTGGAGTTCTTAATCTTATGTGACAAAACAAGTGTTTCATTTTTTTTTTTTTTAATTTTTTTTTCTTTTTTTTTTTTTTTTAGGATTGAAGCTGGTATAAGATATCATGTAAGCATATTTTAAAGTTTTTATGTATAGTTGAGGAAATCAAAGAAACATCACTTCTACTAAACCCTCCACTGAAAGACTCTGCTTTCTTTCAATTGCATGTAAGCGAAATAGGGTCCGAAAGACCATTTACATGTAAAAATTCAATTAGCCTGTGACACTTCTTTATGGCATTAAGAGAGAGCAAGCAATAAAGCATCTGTGTGTAAAGAATGTCTACAGTACAATGTGCATTCAGTAACTGTGAATTGTCTACTCAGTCCTAGCAAAATGCCTTGAGTCTCGAATTCTCCATAAAGGAGCTATAGAATCCATCACAGATGGAAAAACTATATTAAGTCATCAGTTGCACTTGCTGAAACTGCCTTTAGCTGCAGCTTTTCCAGAACTTTGTCCTAACACATTCTACTACCTTAGGCATTAAACTTTAGCCATGCCTCTCAAGGCACAGTCCCAGATGCATGTAAGATATTCACTATAACCAAGAGCTAGTAACTTCCTGCTAACAACCTGAATGTTTATTTTCATTGTCTTTATGAGTTATTGAGCACTGAAAATTATCCAGATACAGATACAAATATGTCAAGCTTCCCTTGTTATATTTGAGTCATTTGCTGTGGATGACTGAAGTTCAGGCCATGCCTTCTCAAGATTTGCCTGTTTGTTATGTCTGAGGAACTTTGTGATACAACCCTGAGTAACTGCATCTACACACAAAAAATACTCAACTAGGGAAACCAGAATGGTTACTCAAAGTTTGTGTGACTACCCAAAACCAAAGGCTCAGAATTTTGTCTTTGTTAAATGAAACCTTCCCATAAACACCTATTTATTGGTTTTTTTTTCTGTTTGGTATCCACTCAAAACAGCAACAAACTGAGCATCAAAACTGAATACTTTTAAAAATAAGCTTATGAAGCTTGATACTTTGTGCATTAAAATATTCATAGTTGTTAACATTGCAATTTTTATTGATTAAAAAAAATTATGTTATAGGTTAAGATATTTGTTTGAGTTGGAGAAAATAATTTTCTTGTGAGAATGAAGTTTCAGTCTTGAGCCTTAACATTTTGTTTTGTGTACACATTTTAATACACATTAGTTCATTTTTACTCACTCTTGACTGTTAAAATATTAGTGCCAGCAGCAGCAGACCATTGCAAACTAAGTCTTTCCTTCCTTCCTTTTGGCCTGATGTAAGCCATTGATACTACACAGTGCAATGCCAAATAAATACAACTAAAGGAAAAAAGAGTGGGAAGAAATAATCTTCATTTTTTGGCTAGACTTTAGTATCCTTTTACATATGCTGGAGTGATTGGTATGTACTACAAAGGGAAAAAAACCTGTGGGCATTTTCATTGTAGCAAAAATAGGTACTACATACTAGGAGGAAAAAAGGTATTTCTGCCTGTCTTTTGCATCTGGTATATAAAAGAAGTTGAATACAGAGGTAACTGGAGCTTCAAAGCTGAAATTTCCAGAGAAACTAGCTTCCTGGTTTTAACATTAATTTGAAATACAATCCTTGAATATGAAGGACTGTTGCCCTTTATCCTTTAATACAGAAAATCTGAGCTTTCTGGAGTTTTTTATATGTAACTGCTTTGAATAAGGTCTTAAAAATAGATTCTGCAGCTTGGATAGTTTTGTTTGTTGTAATGCCTCAGTTATACTTTTTGTTTGGTTGGTTTTGGGTTTTTCTTGTTTGTGTGTTGTTTTTGTTTGCTTGATGTTTTTTTGGGTTTTTTGGGGTTTTTT
>VZRN01006453.1:1042612-1066084 GCA_013397935.1 Dasyornis broadbenti
TTTTTTTTTTTTTTTTTTTTTTTGTATTTTGTTTTTTTGGCATTGCCATTGTGGAATTTCAAAGCAGACCTATAATTTGTTTTTCAGCATCAACCTGTAAAGGCTCCAGGACACCTTTCCTGGAGTAGGGTTTTCACCCAGTATTCTTAGCCAGATTTTCCTTTTCTGTGTGATTTGATCAAATTATCTATGTCCTTGCTCTCCACCCCTTTGCATTGATTATCTGCCACAGAACTCCATCCCCCTCAAAGCCTATGTTGCTTTTGTCCAGTGTTTAGTTTTGAACAAACATGTCAGTGTGAAAATTATTGTGCCTCATTCCTATTAAATGCTTTAGTCATAGAAACATTTTATGACATATTTTCATGTTTTCAGGTATGCTAATCAGCTCCCTGTGCCATTAGGATCGAATGCTGCACACAGAGAAAAAGCTTTATTTCTTCTACTGAAAAGTAGCTATGAGATTCATAAAGCTGCTATTCATGGTCAAGCGCTGTGCAAATGGAGTCAGAAGAGAAGAAACCTTTTTGTTGGGGCTATTTATCATGGACGGGGGAATTTTCCCCCAAGCAATCTTCTAATAATTTTGCTCAGATTGTGGGTATTTCTGTGTAACCAGGTTGCAGGCTACCCACTGAGACTCTAATCCCTGAAACAATGTGAGGTCGATCATGTCCCTGCAAACAAAGTAACCATGAGACAGTGAAGAGCATTCTAAAAACAATTGTGGGGTGTTTCTTGTGATTAACATGGAGAACAAAAAAGGAAAAAACACCGTATACCATGTTTTAAATATTGTTATGAATGGAAGATAGTACCCCTAGTTTAACACAGTATTTGGATATATATATATGTTTAGACATGGGGGCATATTTAATCCTTCACCAGATATTTATTGCTCAGTCACAATTGTTCTGTGGATTAAAGACCTTTGTACATTCCTGTTCAGCTAAACATATCTTCAACTCTACTTCTTATGAAGTTTTATAGAGAGTTTCAAAAGTGATAATAAACTCAGTATGAAAGATGGGTTATGGCACAGCAGAAAACACAGAACAAGTTTTAACTTAGTATGTAAATGATAGATAAGATAAATCCAAAAGAAGATTATATAGCTAATAAAATTGTAAAAAAATGGTATTTATGATGTTTTTGGCCAATTAAAGGACCAAATTAATTTTGTACATTGACAATTGCAAATTTAATGTTTTTTTTAAATTTAAAAAACATTAGAAAAAGTGATCACTGTTTAAATACTACGGACTAGAGAACTGTCTCAAGTATTTATTATATTGGTCAAGATTTGGGTTCAAATTATATTCCTGCTTTTCTCAATATACTGTGCAAAAAAGTTTTTTCTTTATGAAAATTTGTTCAGTAAGATTATCCTAAAGAAATACTGTAATTATCATTTGCATAATTCAAAGGAATACATCCTTTCAAATATTATAAGAGATAAAGGGTTTGGGGTCAAAAACTAGTTACTGACAGCCAAATAGTACCCTGATATTAAAATTAAATTAACAAGAGCATGCTTACATTTTTTTTTTTTTATTATGACCTCAGATTTCTTTTGTGTCTTTTACATAAACAAGAGCAGCCTCTAGCCCAAAACCACTTACCTAGTGGTCTGCAACTCAAAATTTTTCAAAATAATTATAGTGAAGTAATATAATTTTTTTCTTGTAACTTTATTAACAAAAGTCCAAATTAATCTTCCTTAGCCTCAGATTATGCCTGAGATATAGCCACTAAAAAAAATTAAGCTGCTCCTCAGTATAACACTCCCAATCCTAAAACAAGTAGGATAAATAATCTTTTAGAGAATTGTCTCTTTCTTTTTATCTTAGATGGAGACTAGCCAAACACCTTTGTTAAGGCAAGTCTTTCAGATGGTCAAAATTAAGAGAGATGGATCTCTCTTGAACCATCTTAGACCTTAACTGGGTTTTAGAATATGTTCCAGAGGAAGCCTAAATCAAAACTGCTTCTTGCTTGTAATGCCTTAGCTATACACCTAAAGTCAGACTGTATTTCTATATTTGTGATTCTCCCTTTAAAGTTTTAATGTTAAACTAAGATTCTTTGCAGTAATTTTTGGTCACTATTAACACTGGTCATGGTTAGTGCCCTTGATTATTGCATGATTAGAACTTTGCATTTCGATCTGAAGAAAATCTCCTACATCTGCTCAAATCTTTTGCTACAAGTTGAAAAATATTTCTTACTTAGCTGTTAAAATCTAAGGTTTAATAACTGATTGTAAAGTTCTCCCCAAGATTAGAGAATTAGAGCTGTTGCCTGTGCTCCTGGCATGGAGGAGGTTTTATTTATTCCTATAGTTTCTTAGTTTTAAATGAGTTCAATGGTGTTTGACATTACTTAGAATATGTGTATGGTCATGGGATAGAAACCATGCACTTATTTGATTTATTCATAGGTGCTAATGATTTACGTTGGAAGTTCAACTGCCTCTGAAATAAATATTCAAGATGCTCCTACATTCTTGAACTATAATCACTGTATTGCCCAGGTGAGCATCCTGGTATAGAATCTTCCATATAATTACTGTAAAATATACTTACTGGATAATATTTCTTAAAATAATCCTAATAAGAAAGTAATAATTATTGTCTGCAATGTCTGCTATTATTATTGTTACTGTTTGACACATTATTTCCCTGTGTCTAGAACTACACAGAAAATTTAAAAAAGATCTCCGATTTATTTCTACTTTTCAGGATTACATTAGCGGAGGATAAAATTATGCCGCCTCTTCCTTTACTGTTTGGCATCTAGAAGATATCTATCTACTGGAGTCTTATCTTGATACTTTTCACTAAATTATAGTGATGAGATTCAGGAAGATTGGCATTGCAAGAATGCAGATGCAGCAAAATTTGTCATGGTGTCACACTGACCTTTTCTTCAGACTATTCACCCTTTGATAGTATAAAAATGCTGTTTGTAGTTGTTTTTGACTGTTTTATTATAATTTTATACCAGAAGCTGAACATGTATTTGATTTGTTTTCTTTCTTGAATTTTTACAGAAAAGGTTATATAATCTACCTTTTTCAAAGACTGGATATGAGAAAACCATTTAATGAGAGACGAAAGGTTTTTTCCTAATTATCTGGCCTCTACTGACATGTGATAATACCTTCCTTTTCATGTTTTTATTTTTGGGCATCAGGTTTTGTGTGGCACCTTGAAGTCAGAAGGGTGTATGAGGTTTGTTTTTCGGGTTTTTTTTTTCAGTTAGACTTCAGTTTTTCATGTGGCGAATTGGACCACCAAACGGAAACACCTGCTTTTGTCTTGAACATCCACGCTTCTCCAGCTCTGCAACATTGTTCCACCATTTCCCATGTTTCCAGGTTGTAGAATATCCAGCTGCACTCCAAGGTCAGGACTTTAGGACTCAGAACACAACTTGTTTAAAATAATTAAGACATGGATAGGCAGGCACAGCAATGTCTAACATCACATAAAAGGAAAATTACAGCACATGTGAAAATGTCACTTCAACAGGATGAAGAGCTGTAAGCAGATATATTCAATTTTAAATGTATTATTAATAGACATGCAAACCAGAAGTACCTGAGTTATTCTCACAGTTAAATGATACTGAGCAAATTGTCATCAGCTAGTCAAAATTTCTCTGGAAAGTTACTACTATAGACAAGACAATAACTATATTACCTGTGTTACCACAAGTAGTTTTCAAAAGGAAGCTATTATTTTTCCTTTATGTAAAAGAAGCTTGTCTTTACATGCAGTAATCTACACTAAGTAAAGAGGTGTCACGAATTACACGGAATTAGCACAGAACAAATGTTGATACAATGTCAAAGAGAAAAAAACCCCAGTACAACAATTAATCTAAAGCAAATATCTACCTTAGCATTTTGTACTGCTGCCCAATTGCCTAAATGCCCAAAACATAAAATCAACAAGAAAACCAAATCCCTTGAAAATTTCCTGGTGATCCTGTCACAACCACACAACTTGCTCAGGCAGGTTTGTTCTTTCTGTTTTCTCTTTTTTTGAGGATTGATGTGAAAAACTTTCTTGAATATTGGAGAATGAAAGGACTTCGAAGTTTATCCCTTGTATGCCAATTCCTATATTACAGGTTTACCCTTTAGCAAAATAATTCTGTTTTTTACAAAGTTTCACCATTTTCAGCTAATCAGTCAGCAATCAAAATCTCTGGAAACTTTAAAAAAGTAGAAATTAGAAATAGAAAAATAGAAATTTTAAAATTTCCATTACCCTCTACAGCTGTCTACACTGGCCTAAGCCAAAAGTTCTTTAAAGCATTTTTATTATGAGTATTTCTTCAAGTTTCCTTACCCAGAGAAAGGTGAGAAATTCAAGTGAACTTGCCAGTGTGTGAGAACATATACTTACATATATATATAATGTTTACAATTTCAGTTATTCTCTTCTGTCATATATATATAAAAGCCTGATTTATGCTACTTGCAGTTATTCTGCTGGACATGCAACTTTCAGCATCGACTCATGAATTAAAAAATTGACATAACTGTGTCATCTTTACTAAATATCTGTTCATCTAAGGCAAATTATGAACAGAAATTTTTGTAAATATTTTGTCCTACAAGATGTTCAATATGTTGCAGTTGTTAGGTTGCTTACACCTATAATTTTCAACTGGGTTATGTTTCCCCATCGTTCTTTGCGATTGCTTTTAAAAATCTGTTCACCATTAGACTGCCCTGGGTGTAGAAAACTGATGAAAATATCAGCAATACAATATTGCCTGTAAAACCTTAACTTCTGAGAAGAGTGCTAGCAGCATACATAATATAATATAGTGATCTTTTCAAAAACACATAGGGATCATGTCAGAGACTTTATTTTAGTGTCTAGCCTGCACTAGACTATGTTAGAAGGTTAGCCTACATTAGTCTTCTGTAGACACTTTGGCTATAGAGGAGGACAACATAATGGGATGTATGTGACCAAACACGGTATCTACAGCACTGCCTTGAACAGCGCAGCTGAATCCCACCTGTGTATTTCTCTTGCAGTCTTTCAAGAAGCTTAAGGTGACCTCTTCTGTAGGTGTCTAACCCATAGGTGGTATAAGTTAGATGAAACTAACCCTATTTCTAATAACATCTGATATGCTTACTTTCATCACAGACCCAAGAATTTGGTTTTCTTGGTTCCTCAATCCCTCTGAGTGTACAGGAAAAAGTGGACCCTCCATTAACTTATTCTGTAGGTTGGTACTTACGCTGTAGCATTTGCAAGCAAGAGAAGCAGGTGTGAGGATCTTCCTCTCCAAGACAGGAGAGGAGAAATGTATCTCCATTTCTTTCTTCCTGGTGAATACCTCAGGTAGAAAAGGTTTTCGTGAAAGTCTTTTTTCTTTCAGGAAAAAAAAAAAAAGTCATCTAGTTCCTTGGAGGAACTAGACTAGGACAACATTATCTAAGCACAAGGAAGGTTTTCAAGGCTGTGGAAGCCCAGTTTTATGGTGTTCTTTATACTAACTCAAGCATGATGTTTCTGGAACAGATTTCTGATGAACATCTACTTCGGTGTTTTCAACTGGTTATTTTAGAACAAAGTTTGTTGTGAAACTCATCCCAAAAGCTAACCTTTCCCTGCTTAGGAGAAGCACTTAGGATGATGCATTTGGCTGTGAGATCTAGTGCCTAATGTTTTTGTTGGATGTCTTCTTGGTTCCAATCACAGGAAATTAGATACCCAAATATCAGCAAGAATATGTATGAATCAAGATCTGATGTCGCCCTGGATGCCTGGGAAGAAGCAGAAAGCCTAACTGATGAATTTCTAAGCCTCAGACTATGATCTGAAACTTTTATAAAACCATGGAATGGTTTGGGTTGGAAGGGACCTTAGAGATCACCTAGTTCCAACCCCCAGTTGCACTAGACCAGGCTGCTCAAAAGCTCATCCAACCTGGCCTTGAACACTGCTGGGGATGGGGCATCCACAACTTCTCTGGGCAACCTGTTCTAGCACTTCGCCACCTTCACAGTAAAGAATTTCTTCCTAATATCTCCTCTAAATCTACTCCCTTTCAGTTTAAAGCCGTTACCTTGTGTGCTATCACTATGCACCCTTGCCAAAAGTCCCTCTCCATCCTTCTTGTAGGTCCCTTTTAGGTACTTTCTTCTTCTTTAGTTGCTTTCTTCCCCCAACAATATTGTTGCCAGAGTGTCAGGGTGGTTGAAGCACACCTATAATTTCTTACACAGAGTAGAAATTAGCATGTCCTCAGGGCAATATGTCAGGTACAGTAAACAACCTAAATGTAACATAGCTCGGCAACATGTATTCAAAGGATATTTGAAATATTTAGCAGTCAGTGAATTTCTTTTTACAGGGATGGAAAAGGTTATTAGCTCATGTCTAATATAAATACTTGCACCCGGTAGCAGAGGTATATTATGGTAGTAAGCTAGTTAATGTTATTTAGGTAAATAAGGAAATTTCAGACCAAATATTTATGTCAGAAATTATGGTTCCATTTATATCCCTATTTTTAGCACATTGAAAACAATAATAAAAACCCAGGATTTAATAGGCTTGAATACACAAAGAAGAAGCAAGAAAAAGGGATTTTCATAAGGGGTCCTGGTTTCCCTAAGGGAACCATTCTTTTCATTTTTCCATCTTCTCACTGGTATAACCTAAGCAGCAGTATAACCTATAGACCTTGCATAAAGCATGACCTTTGGGCTCTGCAACCACAGGCTGCCTTACCTCGTTTTGCAGTAATCACTACATTATGCCAGGTGATCTGCCCTGTTCATTGCTGCCTCCTCTATGGGTAGTTACAGAGACCTTTACAACAGAAGTGTTATTGCTTAATTTTCAGAAAACTTCTGAATTCAGTATCCACTTCTTTGGTCATCTCGAACGAGTATGTGCAACAATGAGGTCAGTGGAGCTGATTTAATTAGGTACTGGCACAAATGCAAATGTTACAAGTTCTTTTATGGATAAAAAGAGAAGGAAATGGGTATTCTGCACATTAAAGCATATACCTCAAGTGATGAAAAAATTGGCTGTCCTTTTTCAACACCCTGTGTGATAATGAAAGTCTTTTATCTTTCTGATGTGGATGAAAACTATTTTGAAGTTGGTCCCTTTACCTATGCTGTAATTAAATTCAAAAGGAGCTGTAATTCAGATTCACATACTTGAAAATCTCTAGCAAAATTGCGTGATTTTATTTGTTCAGAGAAGATGTGCATGGTGAAGTGTCAGTTTAAAGTTAATTTCATATTAATTTGTGTACACATTAGAGAAATTCAGAGAAGTTCTAAGAAGATTTTATATACAAGATGAAGCATCAATGTAGAATTAATTTTGCTCTTGAAGACGTTGCTGGTTTTTGAAGGAGTAGAAACTCTATTCTCAAAATAGCTTGAAATCCTTATCAAGAAAGGATATTAGCAGTCTTCAATTTTAGCAAGTGTTTCCTCTCTCTTCTTCAGGTTTCCTTTATCATCTAACATTTGACCCATACTTATCAATATGTATTGTAAACTTTTAAAACTTGTCAACAGAGAAAATACAGTTGTAATGTAGGTAGAGATAAATATAACCTCACAACTTGTTTCCCATGATCCACCCATGAGCAACTTCTTTGAGGTTCGTGGTTTCTTCCTCAAAGAAAGCTCCCTCATTGTCTTCAAAGAATGATTGATTCAGTGAGCTGAACTAAGGACAAGAAGTCACGGGAGAGGTCTCTGCTCCAGTATCATGGCCTGGAAGAATGATGATAGGTTATCATTTCCCTTTTGTTGCAATGAATTCAGTTCATGGATATGCTACGGATAAACATCTAACAGGAACCAATCCCTTTTAGAATTGCTCTCAGACCTGGCAGGCAGAGAAGTCCTTGAGACTGTTGTGAACCACACAACAGAAAGTCTGATGTGCATTTTAGGGTCTTAGGTAATATTTGAAGAGCATGTCAAAATACCATTTAATCAGGGTGTTTCAGAATAGATGAACATTTTAGTTTTGATCTAGACTTTGATTGGTGAGCATTAATTGCTAGGAAAGCATATTCTATTTAGGGGCATTAAATAAATATAAGCACAGTTCCTTTATCTTATCTTTCAGTTCTCAGAAAGTATTGCTATCAGGACTGAAAAAATCAGTCAAGTTTAGTGACTATTGCAATATCTATACAAATACACATATCTGTATTGACATTGGTATGATGAAATTATCTTTTCTGAATATCTGATCAGACAGACTTTTCCGACCTTGTCCCTTTTTCTGCTTATTTTGTTTTTCCTATTTGTTACCATACTGGAAAATGGGTATTTCCTTCTGTTTCCCCCACAGAAAGCTGTTCCAAACTGATTTACAGTTCAGTGCAAATGTGTTTTAAACCCATGATGAAAAAGTGCTTCCTCAGACATAGTTTAACATGAATGCTGATGACTGGGCTACAAATGAAAAAAAGTACACGACTTAATGCAGCCTCCTGATCTTTGCCTTTACAATGCCCTTTTGTTCTATAAGTTTCCATGTGGGAAGATTAGGGAGGGTCAGTAAACAAAAATGCCTTTGCATGTCTTAAGAGACCTAAGTGCTCTGCCTGTAGAGTCAGCAACTTCCCATTGAGTTTCAAATAATCTGAAAGAGATGAGTTCCTTTCACAGCCTGAAAATTCTGGCTGGGTCATTGGGTATTGTCTTCTGGTTCCTTACACTTTTAGACTCACAACAATGTGACTGGGCTGCCTGGTTAGCAGGTGTTTTTGCCACTTTTGCTTCCTCAAAACCAATCATCAAGTGCATGTACTATTGCTCCTCCTTCCAGGCAAAACTTTTCCTTAATAAGACATATTTGCTTTATAATGTATAAAACATAGCAAATGCTTTGTAACAGATTCAAAGGCAGAAGAACTGTAGAACTGTGGAGAAATAAAGAGGAATTTGAAGGGTTGTGGAAAAGACAAAAGGTGTAGGGGGTGCTGTGCACAGACTGTAATTTGGCTTTCCAGTTTTAAATTTTAAGGAGGACAGAGGCTATGGAAGAACATGCCATGGTTGCATGGCTCACCCATTCTGTTCTTAGGAAATTATGTAATGAAGCAGCTTCTGAAGCATGAAACTTTGTGCAGAAGCAAATTTATAAGTCTGATGTTGCAGCTTAACCTTTGGCTGATGTGAGAATTTCAGGATCAGGCCTTGAGAAGATAATTTTGGTTTACCATAGATTGATTAAAGTAAAGGGTTAATTTGCTACCTGTACAGTCTCACACTGTTAAGACAAGCAATTCTAAATAAAACAGCAGTCCAAAACCCACAGGCTTATAAGGTCACTGAGATGAGCTATAAGATACACAGTGCTGTTCAGTTCATAACAAAGAAGCTTTAGAAGGAATTTGGATGCTAATAACTGAGCTAATGATGTGCCTGTTTATTCCAACCATTTACAAACAGAGGGGATTATGCAATGCTCTGACATAACTTCTGCTAGCAGCTGGAAACCTCTGCTGAACATCTGCCTGAAGTGCTGTTCTCATAATTCATCTGCCAAAACTAGCTGAGTAAATTGAAACAAAATTCCAATTTTTATTTCTTTATCGAAATTTGTGTCCTGTTTCAAAGTAAAATATTTTGGTGAAAGCTCATTCATCAATTCTTTGTGTTATTTCTATAGCCTTTAGTTACATTTTGTCTCATAAAAATGTAGAATGCTGGAACATGTATCACTGCCTCAGAAGATTCATGACATCTATTTGCACTAGCTATTATTTATAAGTTGGCAGCTTGCTTTGAAATGATTGTTTGCTCTTCTCAGAAGCGGGAACAATTTTAACTGGGGGCCTCAGTTCTGAAAAGACAAAAATTCTGTGGGGACTAGTATGTAATTTTAACTTTCATTAATTATGAGGGTGAAATGGAAAAGTAGAAAAAGTGTTCATCCCTTTCATTACACCTACAAGTGTAAGTAGAAAAGCAAAGTAACTAACTAAAGGAAAGATTCCCTTTCCCATAATTTGAATTGCTCTGGCTAGGTGTACTTTTAGACTCCATTTATCTTGACCTGTATCCTGAATACGACACGAAATAACATGAGAGAAAATCTTATTTTCCAGATAGAGAACCAAGACCTCTGGTTCTGAACTAATTTTAACTACACTCTTAGCTCTTAGCTTTGAGTTTATTTCTTCTAACTTACGTCAAAATAGGTTAAAAGAGTTGAACTCTGGAATTGTATGTTTCTGGTCACTGACTTGAGCAGTTTGGACTGACTACTTTGGATTTACATATTTCTTCTATGTATGTTTCTAAAGCTTCATATTCCCATGTTTAACCTCTTCATATTTCAGTTCAATTGTAAAATAGGGATTATTAGGGTATAATATAAGTGATTTTTGTGTGTGTGAAATCGTGTGTAAAAAGGTTACACAAATTCATTTTAGGGGTAGCAAGTCCCACAAAAAATTATGACCACTCAAATGTGAAGAGATGCACTGGGCAAAAGACTCAGGTCTTTACAAAACCTGCTTAGTTTCTTCTTAAGAAAATAATAATAAAGAAAACATCTATTAGGCTTCCTGTGGTGGGAATGATTAATTTCCTTATAATTAAATAAAGTAGAATTTTCCTGCTTTTTTTTGCAGATTCAGAAAAATCTGTGTTTTGGAATTGATTCTCTCCTCATTTATCCTACCATTAACATAGAAGCTCATAGAAATTAATCTATGTAAAATGGCTGTAAGAGACAGCAGAACTGGGATTGAGATCAGCTCTTTGATTCTGTGACTTGACATACATCTCTCCTTCCAGTGGTGACAAATTACACTTTTGGTCATAGGAAAAGCCACATATCTGGTATATCAGAAGATTACATTCAGTTCTTAACTGATAAGAATGTCCAGCTCTGTGCAATAGGTTTTTTATACACCCTAACCTAGTTGCTTTTTAAAAATAAGTCCCTCATTTATAGGTCTTGTAAAGTCTACTCTGTCTCTCAAATAAGCCATTAGGTCATCAGGCCACATAATTTATTAAAGTGCATTTTGTGAACAGGGAGTTCATCCGTGAGGATATTGTGTTTCCCAAGGAAGTTAGGAAGAAATTTGCCAAAAAGGAACTAAGGTTAAAAATTCAACAGATCCATCCGTTTCTTTTGAGTTCCTCTAAAATATATTTCTGAACAGATGTGAGATGGAAGTAGAAAGAAAACTTCTAGTGAAATGCTGAAGTGAAGGGTACCTATGTAGTGAGTTGCATCTCTAAAATGAAAACCACTTCAACTAAAATGAGAAAAACCCCAAATCCTAGTACCTAGTAGGCTAATGCACTAAAATTTAAAAACCCAGATCCACAAGAGGATTCAGCCCTTATAACCTTTTTGTGTTCAAGATTCTCAATTTCCACACCTCCACAGTTGCCTCACTCTTCTGTATGTACGAATGTATGTGTACACTCCTTATGTATGTGCCACTCTGAACTTGCTAGAGCGTCCTTGTGCTGGGAATGATAAGCATTCCAGGGCATACGCAGAGTACATATCCTACAGCTGTCTTTGATGGGTAGGCCTCTCCTACCAGCTGCTCATATCATGCTTTGTACAGAAACTAGTTTGTGCAAAAGCATTTGGTCTTCATTCTCTTCTTTACTCAATAACTGACTGATTGGAGTGTTTACCTGAGCTGTATAAGGTGTGATTCTTTACAGCTTCTGCATGTATCAATATAAAATTTCTAACATTTGTGAATAAAAAAGACTTTGAGTGCTGATGGGTAGGGAATAAACAGGGTCTCTTTAGCTCTTCGGCTGGATCTGTTTTTCTGTCCATGCAGTATTAAGCGTGCCTTCGGCCAAAGAAACACTGAGAATTACTGTGGAACCTAGCGACATGCAAACTCAACTGGCAATGGGAGGACCTGTTTAAGAGTGCCTACTCTAGCGAGACAGTTTTTACAAGGTGAAATGAACAGGTGAAAATGAGAAAACCTTGATCACGGGTCTGTGACAACACCAGGGTCAGACCTTCCGTCTGATCCTGACCTGTCTGATATCAGAGCTGGAAGGAAGCACAAAAGAAAATTTCATTTGTATTTATTCACACATATCTGGTGAACATTAGACTTTTGGGAGGACTGGAGGAGGCATCACAATTTCTTTCTACAGTGCTGAATAGACATGTTAGAGAGGGCCATATCAGGCATATGTCTTGGAAAGACTTCACAACAGAAAATCCCAAACACAAGTAATAGTTTTGCTTAATAAGAGTTGTAGAATTGGTTTTTCCTTTCACCTCAGCATTCATTACAGGCCAATATTATACCTTAGATTGCAGTCTTCTCTGGGAAATCACCTTGTGTTCAACAGGCAATCCAGGCAAACATCAGAGCTATGGATCATGCTAAGCAGGAAGATGCCTGGAAAGTAGGGGCTGCAGTCCTTTTTGGGGCATGGCTCCTGTGTGATTAAAAGCTGGGAAATGCTGTAGTCCCATTTCTCAGGACTACCTTCACAGAGGTTTTGAGCATACACTTTTAGGGCACCATGCTATGAGCTCTAGATGCTTCGTCAGTTGTAGCACTGCTGCAATCTTGCAGACAGCAGTTGTTAGTCACCAAAAAAACAGTATTAGAGAAATCGCTAACTGCACCATAATAATTATGTGCTTAATGAGGCCTTAAATCTCCTATTGTATTACAGATGGGGTATTTTAATGGGAAATGGATAATGTCTCCATTGCCTCCAAACAGCTGACTATAGAGTTTAGTTTTACAATCACTGTAAGTTAATACATGTCCCCACTGCAGCTATAATGAATCGCACTGCCTTTCCCTTAATTCTGGCCACACGTTGTCACTCTTCTATGCAAGCAACTGTGTGACTTCATGAACAGCTTGGTAGCTCCCTGATCTGACTCTGGGTTAGTTTTCAACCAGACAAACTTCTTTATCCAGATGCCAAAAGCTTATTTAATTGTTTGGGCACTATGGTGGGAGAGGATGGGATGCACGTCTGGACTGACAAAGTAGGCAAAGGCTGGTTTCCCACCAGTCACATTCCCTTATGTAAAGGCTTTTTCTTCTGCAGTCAGGATAAAGTGATGATACAGCAGAAATGATGATTCTCTGCAGTAGGGAAAAAAAAAAAAATCTTGTTTTTCTTATCTGCCCTTAGAGCCTATATCTGCAGGCACTCTCAGTGTCAAACACTGACTCAGCAGAAATCTCATATGTGTCACCCAAAATCTGCTCTTCTTGAGATGAGAATACTACATAAAGAAAACATAAAGGAATCTTAATCATTTCTCAAAGTATTTGATATGATAGCCTTTGGAATAGAAGAAAAATCACTTTTGGTTATCTTTGAACTTCAGTAAATTTAAACAAAAAGACAGAATATCAAATACACTTTATCTTGTATACACAGTGGAACATGCCAGCTAATAACAAGAAACAGATCGTGACCCTAGAGTAACTCACCTCATTTAGAGATAATGGAATACAATCAAATATAAACATTTTGAAATACAAGTGCAATGCAGACTTTGCCTGTGATGTTTAAGAGCAGATTAACTTTATAAAGCAATTTGGAGCAACCTTTGCTGCATATAATTTTGAACAGCTCAGCAGCATTAGAAATGCTTGATAGCTTAAGTACTAAAATATTATTGCTACTTGTGACCAAACACCTTGTCTGAATTTAATAGTAGCTTCCTAGTTATCCAAATATTTATGAAGGTTGGATTTGACAACCATTCAGTGTGAAGTTGCTAAGATAATGTCAGTTCAAGAAATTACTAAGATTCTTTGCCCATCTTTCTTCCTTTGGCTCCAGTGCAGTGCTTTCATTACTTTAAATTGATTCATTTTAGGATCAAATTATCAAAGATACACCAAATCTGTGGGGATTGTGTTGTAAGTAAAATGAGTGGCATTCTTTGGAATAAACAATTTTGAATGGCAGAATGGTGGTACGCATGGAAGTTCTAAAAGGTGAACTGTACTGCTGATGTACCTTCAAAGTACTGCAACTAGATTAGCTTGGAAATTGTTTTGAAAAGAAATTAATGAAAATCACTTGTTTGGAAAATAAATTCTCGGTTTTTTGTGTACCTTGTTTTCACAACATTGATATATTTCCTACATGCTTTTCACGCTAACCATATTCGTCCCCTGAGTGGTTCAAGCTTGCTTTGCTTGCTAGTGACTCAGGGTGGGGAGTGGAATTTATTTGACAGTATATCAGAAACTAAATTAACTGATTATTGAAAATCAGGCATTTGGACTATGGATTCTTCAGGAGATGTCAGTTCTATGACTATGTATTTCTACAGTGCACCCTGAACTTCATATTAATTCATTTATAGCAGCGGCAAAAGTCCTGTCTCTGTCACAGCCTACTACCATTCTTCTTCCAGTCTGTCCCCAGGTAAAGCTGACTCTGTACTAGCAGTACCAAAGCAACATGATTATTCAGAATTCTCTAAGAGTGCGCAAGTCTCCCCACAGAGACAGAGCTATAGCGTTGCTGTTAAAAAGAGTATGCTTCATCAGGCTAGGAAGAGAATAAATTGATCAAAATAATGTTTCCACTACTATACAAGTACCTAAACAATATAAAAATAGTAGAGACAGAATTCTGGTTAAGAAATGTAGGTGGAAAATAAATTGTTTTACACGTTTTCAAAAAATGTGGACAGTGTCAAAATATTGATGTTAATTCCAGTCTGACTTTAAAGACTAATAACCATGAAAAGGGAAAGGAAAAGACAAAGAAAAAGGAAGGAGAACTTTCCAACAACTGTGAAAGAACCTTTTAAAACCTTGCAGCTACTGAGCTTCCAAGTACTTGTTGAATGCAGTGATACATATAAGCTAAAATATATACATATGTGTATATATATCTATCAATACCTTGGGTCACGTTGAAAAACTGTGCATCTGTTTTTCTGTGTTTATGTGTGTAAGGAAAAGGAAGACAAAAGAGAAACAGAGAGAAAAGACTGAGGAGACTTCTTTCTTAAACTTATTCAATTGCTGTTGAAAACAAAGGCTCAACTGTTCTTCAAATGTTTTAGCTACATCTTATGAATAGCCATCATCCAGCCTATCCATTTCTCTAGGTCCATCCAGTTTATCCTATTTTAACTCACGTGTTAGGTGCAGTCTAACAAATGAGAATACTCTGGCAGTACCAGTTCAATCCCTTGACAGGAATTTCTTTTGGCATAGTGGTTCTAGTTGGCCTGTGAATGCTGTGGTCCCTCAGAGAAAGCAGATATGACCCCAAGCTTACATTGTGCACAGTGTAGTGAAACCCACCCAAAAAAGTCGACATGGTGCATCAGAAAAATTAACTGATGAAAAGGCACTTTTAAAAGATGTTTTAAGAACTTTGGTTTTATTGTACAGCATTTGCAATACCTAAGCTTGTTCACATGCTCTGCTTCTGGAGCACTTGACTCAGAGAATCTGAGTCACTTCAGCGGGAAAAGAGCCTGGGTTCCTGTACAGGACCAGTGCTTTTGTCTCTGTGTTAACACTGTCAGCAAATGAAGCGAGTAAGGTCAATTAATGACTTCTGCTAAGAAGTGGAGCCCAAGGCACTGCCTGCTTGTTTAAAGACTAGGAAAACACATCTGGAAGTCTGAAACAAGAGAGGAACTAGACACTATTTGCTTTGAGGGCTGCCAGGCTCTTTTCCTGTCTTTCCTTTCTCTAACATTGTTTTTGCCTGAGTTGCCAGCTGGATGAGCAGGGTAATTAGGAGTGACACGCAGCCTGTGAATGTAGCCAAGTCCTGGAATCTGCTGCTGTTCGTGTCATGGAGAGAGGATACAGTCAGACAAGGAAAGTTATTTCCTGCACTTAATATCTGATCAGTCATTTGAAATGTAAACATGATTGAAGGAATAACAACTGCTAGAAATAAATGTACCAGAAGAAAATGGTCCTGCTTCTTGTTTGGCAACCAGCTGCTATTCTTAGAAGCCTTAAAGGTGAAAAATCCTAATAATACATTTATAATACTTTACTTGGAGTTACATGAGGTTTAAAAATTCTCTATAAACACTGAAAGTGATGTAAATTATCAGGATTACTAGCACCTGTAATTTTGCGAGTTTATTCAGCTTCAAGTTCTATCCAGATCCTTGTCAATGGCTTGCTCTTTGTTATATCACTAAACCATTTGTACCAGCCACAACTTTTGGCATTCTCTGCTGAAGAATAAAGATATGAGTTATGTGAAATCCCCTGGCAATGCATCCAGAAGAATCGTCATTCAGGTCTTAATGAAAACTAATGAAAAACTAACTGAAATTATGGAATTTGTTTCACTGGCATAAGATATTCAACCATGAATATAGATGTGGGAAATAAGTTCTTTTAAAGCGATTTGTCTGATCTTAGATGTTTGTTCTAGAATATGTTTAATTGCTCTCATGATGTTTCTTTCTAATGAATTGTGAGAGAAATCAGTCTAACCATGAGGTATACACTGGTTGAGAGGAACCTGACCAAATCAGTCTTGTCAGACAAGTGATGGAGGAATTAACTTTCTCCAATTTTAAATCCCACATAAAATCCCTGTAAAAGTTATAGTATCACAATGATAGAGTTCACCAGTTCAGTGGAAGAGCAATATTGGAAAATTCCATTATTCTCTTGCTGTGTGCTCTTGCACTGTGTAATCCCTTCCTTGAATTGATTAAACCTCATCTTAAACAAAGATGAAAGGGAAGAAGGGAAAGATTCTCATCCATGGGAATCTCAGGAGGTTTAACAAGAACATGTGCTAGGTCAGGGCAATCCCTGGTATCAATACAGGCTGGGGAATGAACAGATCAAGAACAGCCTGGCTGAGAAGGACTTAGGGTTGCTGGTGGGTGAGAGGCTGGACATTAGTCCAGTCTTATTGCAGTTCCGAATGTGTCTTAAAGATCTATGGAAAGAAAGTATTCTCAGTTTATTGCCTTCCCATTGGCACAAAGGTTGGAGACAAAATATGATCCTCTATTAACACTGAGGAGTCTTGTAGTCTGAAGTCAAGCTAAAGATCTGGCAGTATGCTGTGAGGAGACAAGAAACCCAGGATTTTAAAAGCTGACCTCAGGAATCAGTAACACTGATACTTTATATTTTCTTCTCTCTCTCTGTTTTTGTTGAAGCCCAAGATCATATATCGTGAGGGGCTGAGAGGAGGGGAAGAGAATTCTACTGTAAAAAATGGACTCCTTCATAAACAGAGATTGGTTCAGTGATAGTGTGCACCTTTTTCCTAGTAAAATCTGAATTCCTTGTGATACTTTGAACATTCTTGATAGACAAGTCATATCAATTGTATTTAGTTATGATTATATAAAAGGACTTTGTGGCTTTAAATGTAAGTAAGGAAAATCAATATTTGGGGATTTGCCAGAAGTCCTAGTCAAAGAAAGGATTTATTCTTTAATAAAGTGCCATGAAAATGAGTGTCCAATTAATCCATGGAAGCAATGTTAACAACATAAGAGAGTGCAATAAGACACAAAATCTGGTGACACACAGGTACATGGCAGCTGCACAGCTGTTTTAAGTTATCCTATCTCACTTTGCTGCTGATGCCACTCGTCTGCTTGTGGAACTAGTGTGTAGGATTCTAATTCCACACAAGACAAAATCAAGGAGCAAAATACAAATTGGTTGTGAAGGACGAGATTCTCCTTGATTCTGCTATTCGTATTCACCCTATTTTCCCAGGATGCCTCACTGGGTGAGTTTTAAGGCTGTAGAAGAGTAAACCAGATGCACACCTGACCACAAGACAGAACACCAAAATGTCCTGTTAGTCCTGTGGCTACTTGAGATAATGGCTCAGAGCTCACAAGGGGTATTTTTTTTGCTTCATGTGGGTGCATGAGATCTAGCCAAGTTTAGGCTCAGGCTCTTCATGTCTGGCCAAGAAAGACCTGTCTATTTCATTGGCCTTTCTTAACTCCCTGTTGAATTGAACTTTTTTACAAAGCTTTTTATACGTCACCTTCTCTTTGGATGAGTCCCTTATCACACAATAATATGACATATTCTGCTTACAGAAGTTTATAGAAATCTGTGAAAAAGCACTTGGCTCTTTCAGATCTAATCCAATTTCCATGAAGCTTGAGGCACAACACTCACAGATTTGGTGTAGCTGGGTTGACTGCAGATTTAGATGACTTTACTTCATGCCCTTGAAAAAGACACAGGCAGATGCTGGAGAAGCAGTAGAAAACACAGGTTTCTCCATTGGACAAAAGCAAATGGATGGTTGGTTGCTACCATACAACCAGATGGAGAGAAGAGGAAAGAATTGACACCTACCCCAGAAAAGAGAAAGATGGGGGTGGGAGAAGGGAGATAAAGAACAACGGTGGTGAAAGTACAAAGAAAGTAAAGACAATGATTGCAGGGAAGAATAAGTAATATTGACAGCAGTGCTCAGGTGACCAGGACTTCAGGTGCCACTGAACTTCATAAAGCAAAACAGTGTAAAGAGGAAGTAGGCCTGTTATAGATAATGAGAGACAGATCCATTGAGATCCTCTGGCTGCTTCTCACCACATCACTGATGCAAAGCATATGGAGCTTTATCTGGAGCAGTTGGTTATGACAGGTTTAGAGAACCTTTGTGTCACAGGTGCAAATCAGCTCTCGGCTTCTGCTTTCTCTGCATGGCTTTTGGAGATGACATAAACCATCCAAACTTTGATGTTACCATCCAAAAATAACCAAAAATAACTTCATAAGATTGCAACCGGTTAATGCACGGTTGACTTTTTCTGTGTGTTTCATTTTTAACTGTCTTTCACCGAATGACCACAGATCTCAAGTGAGAAAGGAGGAGAAGGAGGGAGATATGAAAAACTTAAGAACAATTAGAGATGTATTATTTTATAAAACAATCAAGTAAAGGGGAGCTTTAGGTGAGATTTTATCTAGAGATTTATCAGCTGTGTATGGAGTGTGGTGCACTTAGAAGGGAGCAATTCAAGTAACTGGCCTTTAGAAAGAGTTGTTTTTGTTGTTATATTGAATAACTGTTGCAAATATTCTAGTTTATATACTTGCTATTTATTTAACTGGATTTATTTTAAACTTCCAGTCTAGAATCAGATGCTCAAGCCAAGCAGGTCCTTGTGAGGTAATTTCCCTGTCAGGAAGTCCTGAGCTAATCCTAATCATCAAACAGACCTGCAGTACTGAGAGCGTGGAGAAGAGAATGCAACTTTGGAAAATGTTTCCTTCGGCAATTAGCCGAGAAACTGCCATGGAAAGTTCTCATCTCTGTTAAGTTTCCTTGACCCCATCTTTTTGTTCCAGATGTTCTGTCATGTTTGCTCTGACTGCATCTGCACTGCGAAGTACAAGAGGGCCAGGAAATGAGTTCAAGCACTTTACCCCGCTGTGCATCTGCTAGGCTGCTCTCTGCTCTACAAAGCAAGGCAGATCTTGCCAGCTTTCCGAGATGCATCTGCCCTACCAGGGTCTGCTCCTAAGCAGGGATGTGCGTCAATTAATGCCACTTAGATCAGAGCACAGGCTTGGTCTCTGGATGTTATTTATTTAGCTGTACAATTATAACTTCGAGGATCAAGATGCACCCAGAGATTTATGATGGAGATAAATATATAACAGAAACACAGAGCACTGTCTTTTTTTGTATCATCTACCAGCCAAAGATAAGCATAAAATAACATATCTGACAGCATTCTTGTTTCAGACTCCCCCACTTTAAGCCCTTTCACCTCCAACTGGGCTGGAAACTTTTTGAAGAGAGAGAAAGACAGTGAAAGAGATCATTTACTGTATCAGTGAGGTAACTGAAGTTAAAAGCAACAAGCAGTGAAAAGGACCCTTTCCCAGAAACCATACTTGATCTTTTTGGCCCTGATACAACAGATAGCAGTTTCTCTGGTTTTACGCCTTTAATTCTAAAAGTGAATGGATGCAAAAAAGGCCTTGGGATTCTTACAGGATTCACCTTCTAATTCCTCCAGTAATAATCATAATTGAATAGCTGTTCAATTCCACTAATACATCAAGGAAGCTAAGGGGATTAATGGTGTAGTACATCCAGGTTGCTTATTCTGTTTCAGGGTAATTGGTGGATCCAAAATGCTTTAAACATTAACACTTTTTATGGCCATTTACCAAAAGTTTACATGGCTAATGTGTCAAACCAGGGGTCATGTGATAACACAATGCCACAGCCCTGGAAGGAAGGAGAGAAAAGCAGCTTCTTCACCTCTTCACCTTCATGCAGTAACTGCCTCCATACTCACTCTGCAGCTGATTGGTGTCTTTGTTGCAGTCAGCAGGAGTTGGTACCAATATTTCGCTGAAAAGCAAGATTGTAAATCTATGGGGATGCAGTTATATGAGACGGGCTGAGCCTGTGTAACAGCTTGCTGCTGCTGAGAGGAAATTTTCTGTTTCCTCTTCAATGGCTTTTTCACTTATTTCTCATTCTCATCTGCTGTCTCCTTCCCTCCTCTTTCACCAGCTCTCAGGCACGTTGCCCCTTGGGCTCCGTGTCTTCTAGCAAATTATATTTGCCCAGGACTGTAGTCTGGCACAGAGACCAGCTGGAAAGACACAGCACCCTCCCCGTCCATCACACCCTTGAAACTTACAGCAGTTGGTGCCCATATACAAGGTGCCTATGGGGAATGTTTTCTGGTCCATAATGGTTTTGCAGCTGTTCCTAGGAATTGTTGGAAGTGAGGTAGTTATCCTAGGCCAAAACCGTTCTGGGATCATTAAAATAATTTACTGTAGACAGCATAAACAATCTAGTTCCAGTGCCTTGGAATGTTTCCTGGTACCATTCACTGTTTAATATATTATCACTGCTGTAACTCCGCGATCTGATTCCTCTTAGTGACTTAGCAGGAAACCAACTCAATCAAAATGGAAGAAAAAGCCTTTTGCCATCAACCCTTTAGGGGTCAGACCACAAAGATGGGACAGGGGACAAAGGTATAATTCCAGGAACAGAGAGGGAGAGATGGAAAAGAAAGCAAAGACATACTTTTTCAGTATAAATTTTGTATGTATTGTCTAACTCTACCCTCCTTAACAGTATCATTAGAAGTGTATACATATAATTAGAGATGGATACATAAGAATGTACACATAGGAGGACTCTTTGTCCTGCAGTGATTCTGACTAAAGAGATTTGCAGCATAGTGCCAACAATCCACTGCCATTTCTCCTGAGGTTTCTACCTCTTTGGATCTGCCATCTAATTTGAATTTGTTAGAAATTCCTACCTTTTTTCAAATAAAGCCTACTGTTAAGACTGTAAGATAATCTAGTGCATTTTGCTTTAAATAGATTAGAGAGAGGTCACACACACAGTTTAAATGGCAGATTGCAAGAGGTGATAGCATTCACAAAGACATGCAAAAGGAGATGACCCTCTTTAACCTCTTACTGTGACATATCTGCATCCAAAAGAGAGTGGTACACAGCTTTCAGAAAGGTTTGTACTCTTCTCT
Source organism: Dasyornis broadbenti (assembly GCA_013397935.1). NCBI lineage: Eukaryota > Metazoa > Chordata > Aves > Passeriformes > Dasyornithidae > Dasyornis > Dasyornis broadbenti. Next base: position 1,064,140 of record VZRN01006453.1, read on the forward strand.
CTGAGTCAACACTTCGGCATTCAGCAGCAGTGCCACTGCATTAGCACAGGCAGCCCCTGCCCTGGTACACAGATGTTCAGCTGGACTGAGGAAAGGCTGCAAAAACAATCTTGCATACCTGCATAAACCCAGTTTGGGCTTTTTAAATCTTTTTTTCCCCCCATCCTCAGTTTTTTAGTCTAGATCACCACATGATCATGTGGGGAAAACGACCTCAAGTCAAAACTTCTGAATCTGGCATTGCTTATGGGTCTGTGGGTTGAAAAGGTCATTGTCGTACTGCAGGGTGATCCAAACGCTCATTATAAAACTGTTCCCAACTATAGATCTACTCCATGTGTTTTAAAAGAAACTTTCTGTCCTCGTGCAAATATAATTAATAACAAAAAAATAAAACCAAAACCTTTGACGTTCTTGGTGTTCTGGGGGAACACTTCTTAAGGATTATTTTGTAGTACATACTGTTTAAAATTTCTTGCCAGCTAATTTATTCTGGAAGCTCTGTGTTCAGTCTTTCCATTTCAAGTTTAAGATTTCCTCTAGCACATGAATATAAAGATTCTCACTCCATATCTATGCTCTGATTTTTTTTTCCCCCTATGACAGATCTTATTCTTTTCCAGGGTTGGTGTGGAGTTTTTTTTTTTTTTTTTCTTTCTTTCTTTCATGACAGCTTGCAGATTTTAGGCTAGTAAACTCATTTCTGGAAGTCTAGAGTCTAGAAGACTTGAGATCTGACAGTTTGGGGTGAACCTGTGAAAAATATTTTGCTTAGCAGGGTAAGTCATGCAAGTCTTAACAGAATTAAAACAATGTTTCAGGCACACATGCTCCAGTCTCATTAAAGCAACATCCTCATGTCATTTTAAAGCACCTCTCAATTTCCATTCATAAGATCCGACTCCTCTGCCCTTGCTTAACAAACTGTTCTAGTTCAAATTTTACTAGTAATTGCTAGTGCAGTTAAAAGTTCTCCTGAGGTGCAAATTTGCATAATTTTGCAGGAATTCTGTTTTGTGTTCTGACTTTACAATTGTAAAAAAACAGGAAGCTTCCTTTATGTGCATGTTCAAAATACAAAGAATAATTTTTGCTAATGGAAAATGATCAAAAACCAAAAAAATAAGAGTCAATGTTCATCACATTTTCTATTATAAATAATATAATCTGTTTTACATTTATATTTTGTTGCTTTGACAAAACAATAAATGTCAGTTCTATCCATAGGGGTCTGAATCTAGTTTAACAGTCTTCATTTCTTGTGAATTAATGACAATCTAGTGTTTAAATAAAATAATTTCCTGAGATTGTCTCTGACTTCAGCCTTGGAACTCCTTTTTTTGAACTAATGTGTCTCAAAAAAACAGCCAAGCAGATGTGTGGATCTTGTGGTCTGGGAGCATTCTGTTTTAGTGGCCCCAGTTGTGAATAAAGTAATAAGCAGATGTTTTATGCTACTGTCGTAAGTAAAGCATCTGTTAGGGGGCGGCACAGAAGTGCATCAGTGTTTAATGTAGTTAGACTGATTCCTTCCTACCTCTCATAGATCCATCAGCTTCCTTCCTCCAGTGCCTGGTGTTAATTCTGTCACTTTTGCTATTTTCACTGTTCTTTCCTCTTTGGGTATCTGTGCAAGAAAATCCTCAGCTGTAGAACATGTGTGGATGTGTTTATCCTGGCAGCGAGTGGCCAGAGTGGAAAGCAATATTTTAGATGCTTTGATTATGCTAGTAGTGTAATCACCCAAATACATTGCTGATCTTCCAGGTTGCCTGCTACCCTACTACTCGTATGACACCTGCAGCGAAGTGTGAGTGCAACCATGTCCCTGAGAGCTGGGAGATGCCTTAGTGTCCTGAGAAAACAAAGGGAGATGCTGTAGAAGTGAGAGTAAAAAGTTCAGTTTTTGAGGAAATGAGGCAGGTGGAAGGAAGGAAGGAAGGAA
>VZRN01006455.1:0-91035 GCA_013397935.1 Dasyornis broadbenti
GATGGAAAAATTCTCAACCTCCAGCAAGAACAAGAAAAGAAAGGAGCAGAAGGACACACAGAGAGGTTCCACAGCTGAGCCAGCTGGCAATTTAGGGGAAGCATTTTAGATAGCTGGGTGCAGGAATCTCTGGGAAAGCTGGAGAAAACATCACTGTAGGAATTCAGCTGGAGAGCTCCAATGAGAATCAGAGCTGTAGTGAAGAGAAGCTACACCAAAAGTTTGAGTATGACTCAGCTGTAGCATAGACATTAAGATTTAGAGAAAAGACGGCCAGAGCCAGTGCCCAAATGATGGACCCAAGTGTGAGGCAGAACGCTGGGACTTTCTGTGGCAATTGTCAAAGGAGAGACAGGAGAGAGCTTGTATTATTCTTAGTATGACACTTCCTTGTGTGCTTTAAGACATGTAATCTGGATGCATGCACTCAAAAAAGAAAAAAAAAAAAAAATCAAGGTTTGCCAACGTGGGTGGATAAATCTGTCATTATTAAAATGAATCCATTAACTATGATGCTTTATAAACTCCAGATGATCTCTCTCCTATTATCCCATAAGGAGATTAAAATTTTTCATTGTTGCTTTTATGCAATTCCTTTGTAAAGGGAAATAGCTCAATGTTAAATTGAAAAGCCTTTTCCATCCAATGAAGAGTCCATATTAATTTTCCCTCATCCTAGAGAAAATATATGGCCTTGTGAGACATGAAGGCTCTAAGGGTGCTGCTTTTTAGGCTCCTCGCTCATCTGTTTGATAATGGAACAGTGCCTTGGCCAGCCATCTGCTTTACTGCGCTGCTCTGGTAGGGTGCGAGGCCGCCCATGTCACTTCCAATCAGTTAAGTTCAATCCAAACAGATAAAAGTTTGCAAAATACATTTTAAATCCTGGAAACAAGCAGTTAAGCCCTCTCTTGCAAATTAGGTGTTCAGTGACTGTGATCTCCCTTTTAAATTTACTGCCTCCAAGAAAGGAAATACAAAACAAGAACGACGTTTCATTCCTGGCAGCAGTTTAGGGTATGAATGTTGTACAAGGGAACACTGTTCAATTAGCAGCCATGGCAGAAAGCTGCATTTTGGCCTATTGTGCACAAACTCCACATTGGATTTAGGCATAATACATATACTCACACACATACACCCTCCCAGCTGATTTTACAGCTGCAATAGAAATCCTGGCCTCTGTACGAGGTAACTGGTATGGCTTTACCCTGACCTGCACAGATTAACTTCAGGGCTTCCCAGGTTTTTTAATTATCCTTTCCCAAGAGCCAAAATAAGGCAACATTTCTCCCAGCACATACTGCTGTGCTCCCACGGTATCATTTACGCCCCTCTCAACATTCTCTGCATCCTGGTGTCTCTGCACGAGCCCAGCTCTCCTCTGCTTGTGCCCTCCCTCCAGCGGCTGCAGCCAGTTCCACTTCCACGGCTAACGCTGGGTGCTACAAGGCTCTTCCACAAGCAAACTGTTCAGTACAGAATAACCTCTATAATCAAGAGTATTGACTCTCATAGCAGACATTCTGGCCAAACATCAGCTTGGAGCACATGCAGCAACCACGGTGCCAGCACACACTGGCTGTGCAGCCCACTCCCAGTCAAGCAGACTCATCCCAGAGGTGCTGCATCACCCATCTTCCCATGGAAAGGTGGAGTCTTGGAGAATCAGTACACGGAGCAGCCCTCAGCAATGGCGAGTTGAGCAGCTAAGGTGGACCTGGTGGCCAGTCCTTTGTGCTGAGCTCTCTCAGCACATCTCAGTGTGTTTTGGGGTATATTTCTGAGCGAACACCCCGGGGCAGGCACGGCCTCCAGGGCACTGTGCCTGGTTTATCTCGGAGGAGGGCTCACCTCTCTCCATGGGTGGGAGCACGCAGCTCCTGCCTGCCACTTTAGCACTGTTTGCTCATGGCAGCTTTGGAACAGAAGGGAGAGCACATCCGCTGTGTTCAAGGCATTAATGGCCTGTGGCTGTCACTAGGGACAAATCTCTCCTGCTGCTTTCAGCAGGATGATTAGAGTTTATGCTGGAATGCAAGTTTCCGTTAACAGCCAAGGTAAGTGAACATCAGGAAATTATACAAAGCATCCGTTTTATGAGCTGAAAGATTTGTTACTTCCACCCACACAACTGAAGGCATTATTTAAAGAAAGTGTTTAAATTCTTAAACCTTATTCTTCATACATCAAAAAGAAAGAATCGACTAGAAACTCCCCCTCCCCCCAATTCTAGCATGAACCTCCCTGGGTGCCTTTTAGAGGTTTTTGATTGATAGCTTAACTCCTAATTGTCTCTTCAAAGCCTCTTCTGATTCTAAACTCTATTGGATTGTCAGAGCTGCAGCCAGGTGTGCTGGAGTCAGCAAGGAATGCCTGTCCCCAGGACTCTCAGGACACCAAGTCTCCAGGCCAGGCAGGCAGAGCAAGAATGCACCACCCCGGGTTGGACATGCCCCCCCTGGCCACCACCACTGCGGGAACCTCTGCTCTGCTCCTTCCTTTGCACTCCGCCTGATGGGAGCAGGAACAGTCTAAGGAGATGCCCGTGTTTTACAGGGGATGAGCACTTCTCATGGGGGGTGGAGGAACAGACGTGGCAGAACACGAGGGCAAAAATGAAGATAAACATAGCCCTTCCCAACTTTCATCTCCATCGTTCCCTCCTCCCCATGATGCTACTGTACATTGTTTTAAAATAGGTTTGCTATTTATCCACAACACAATAAATAAACCACAATTGCTCTGCTCACTTACTAAAAAGCATTTTCATTTGAAACACACAAAATCCCAAAACAAAAGTTTTGCTAAAGTCACCAAGTGAAGTAACATAGTTATCATGCGTTCAATGGTTTATAAACATCAGAGGCTAAACCCCAAAACTGGTTAAAACAAGGATTCTGATCCTTACCACAAGTCTCTGTAGAAGGCTGGGGTTGTTTTACTTAACTAGTTTTTTGTAAGTATTAGATCTGAAGACTTACTGGTTTGGGAGACATGGAAGAGTAACCTGCTATCTGAACAAGTTGGAAAAAAAAATCAATAGGGAAGAATTAAGTTGAAAGCCTTTGCATGAATTGCCATATGTCATAAAAATACTCTTTTCCACCTACAGATCAAATAAACATGGGAATCTTCTGCCCAGAGATATCTTTCAAGACTCCTATCTCTTCAACACAAGAGCTGACTACTCAGAAAATTCAGAGTCCAGCCCCTCCTACCTAAAAACCAAACAACTGCTCTGAAAGTAACAGGAATGGAACTTGGTCAGTCTAAAAAAAAAAGCAATTCTGCAACACAGACAACATGTCCTTTACTCTCAGTAACAATTCAGTAAGTATTCCAGTGTCTGGGGCTTTTTCAAATCCGGACTTTTGTGACAGCCTTCTGCAATTTCTTCTCACAGATGTGAAGGAGGGGAATGAAGCAGCGCCTGCCCTGGTGGCTTGTCTGAGCACACACAGTTCCAGAAGTACAGCTTGATGCTTGCCTGACACAAGTAAAATTAAGTCTTCAATCTTTTTTCACAATTTGAAGGTGAAAACCCCAATCAATAATACTCACAGTCTTCCTTGAGCTACAACCAAAGAGCACAAGCCAAAATCTCTGTTACTTATTTTTTTTCCTCTTCCCCACAGCAATCCTTCTAAAAATTCAATCTTGCAGTTCAAGCTTAATTGCTCACTTTGAGACAATCCAAACCTCTAGGAGCCCTGTCTGACTTAAGGATTTGTAGTAACTTTGATGTTTCTGTAGCATCAATGCTCAGAGGCACTTTTCCAAAAATTTATAGACTCTGTCTCATTATATATAAGCAACTGGACATTAATAATCCAGCACTAAAATGTAAAACATTTCCATAGTTTAGAAAAGAACAAGGCCTCTATTCAAGATGCCTGTCCCTATGTAAGTTATTAGAGTACAAGGATCCGTACACAAAAATCAATCTTAATTGTCCAGAACCAGTTTTCAGCTGGATTTAAGAATACATCATTCTAATTCACTGCACGTAACACACACAGAGCAAGTGACAAATACCCTGACCAAAAGCACATGTGATGTTCTGCTCCCAAGCTGTTATTTTTTTGGAATCAGACACATTCTTTTAATGAGATGCTCTGCACATGGAATATAAGAATGTCTGACCCTAACTCAGCAAAGCACTTATTCCCAACCTAATTAATGTCTGTGCTTAAGAGTAACCTTGAACTTGGAGGGGGTACAGAATTCCCACTGACTTCAACAGGCAGGAGAGCTGTGGCAATATGAAGCCACAGCATGCAGAAATATCCCAGGGCCCATAGGGCCTGGTAAGGGAAGCACAGCTCTGCATGAATCTATCTCAGGTGCCTCTAGTGGGGATCCATTTGCACTGTGCTTTGCCCACTGATGCTGCAATTGTCCTTTCTCCCCTCAGGACACCAATGCCCCAGCTCCCCTCCTGGCCATTCACTTTTGAGTTCACAATTCTCTACGTGTGATTTCTGCAGGGGATTTTTGACCCCACTTCCTGGCACTGTGACCCCGACACAGTCCTTGCCTGTGGAAACCACTGCCCAGATCTGCAAAAGGACAAAGGAAACCAAGCCTCACACACTGCCAAATGTTCAAGACAGAACCACAGTCTTCAAAAAGAGGTATAGAATTGTAGCTGACACCTGGTCCAACACCATCCCTATCACCTAAATACCCCAGTGCAGACAGGTCTCTGGATGGTGCTTCAAGGCAATTGTCCCATAGGCCTAGCCCTACTTTTATTTCACCTGATGTGTTCAGACCGCTGATCTGGGATAGAGTGGGAATTCCCGTGCTATTACTAGTCACAAATGAAAGCATGCTCTGACCTGTTTTTTCCACCATTCTAGTTTGACAAGTGAGGGCATAAGGAACTAATTCCAGGAAAAGACATGAGTCTTTTTCTGTCGACAGAGCTGCCTCAGTTCCTGGAAAAAAAGAAAGTCAATTACTCAACATTGTGTACAACTGCCTTTATCAAATCCTCCCTAGTTTTTGTGGTACCAGTGACTTCATTGCCTAGAGAGCCTCAACTCCGAAGCCAGGACTGGGAATTTCTCTGTGATAGCAAGGGTTCTTAAGACAGATCACGTAATATTAATTGTCACTCATATCTTCTGTGTATTTAGCCCAAAGTGTTTTGACAAGGAGAGAACGATCTCCAACATATGCTTAAAGCCAAGTACATGCTTCAATGCGCTACAAACAGAGCTATTTAAGTTTGAAATAACACATTGTGTAAAGCTCTGATCCAGAAAACACACTTCAAGGTTTTACACATAAATACTGCACAGATCACTAGTAATTCTAACATTTCCCATATGCTCCTCTGCACTTTTGTTCATTTCCTTTGCTATTGGCCATTTATATACGGGCAGTCCTATCGCACAAAATCACGTGCAGAGGCTTTTGTTTTCATCATCCCCCATTTTTGGCTTTAGCTGGTGGGTGGTCATCAGAGAGCTGAACTGGTAGAGAATGAAAGGCTTCAGGATTGTTAAATTTTTTTAATGAAGATGGTAAGTTGCAAAATCTATGAAAAGAGAATTCCCCTTTGGAAGACACAAGCACAGATTGCTGCTTTTACTCTGACAAAACAACACCCTGTGGAGGACTATTTCTTGCTTTAAAAGACACAATCTCAAATAATTTATACTTTACTTGCTCCTGAAAATACTTTTTGTATCTGTCCCAATACTTTTGCTAGAAATATCTGCCACCTTACAAAACTCTGCTTTGATGCTGAGATTAAGTGTATCAGCTTTCTTAGGAGAGTGCTCAGGCTGATTTTGGAACATTCCTAATAAAACTTCTTTTCCTCTGTTCTTCTCATAGTTAATCAATTTTTTATTTTTAAGTCTGATCCAAGGCTCTACAGAAATGAGCAGGAGCAAAAGTATTTGAGATTGCAGACATGGTTAAAGCAAGCATCAGCTTACGCTTAACTTCTTTTCATTTTTAACAGTCCTTGCCCTGCAGGTATAAAAAGGGAATTAAAGCCATAAGGCACTGCTTCAGATTTGTTCTCTTAATTAGCTCCTGCCATGGTGGATTAATTCCATCTGTAATGTGTTGCCATCTCTGCAGAAGTTTATTGTAGTGGAATGGGGGATTAATGAGGAGAGTGGATGCCTCCACATCCCAGCTGTCCATAATGGGATCAGTGCAGATGGTGCCAATGCTCTCCTTAAGTATCACTGAAGGTGAGGAATTCATTTTCTATAAACCTGCCACATGCAGTTACTCATCCACTGCAGAAAATAAAATGTCAGGGCTACACATCTAACTTAAAAATTGTGGGCAGTTGATCTGATAACCTCAAAAGACTCTTCCTTTTCTGAAGAAATAGTGGGTTTATTAGCTTTTGAATTTTAAGTTGAATGAGAGAGACTAACTGTATTTTCTCCTCTTGTATTTTAACTACAGTAATTAACTGTAAATACATTTAAAAACTGAAGGATTTCTTTTTACAGCTGGGAAAGCTGCTGCTGGGACCCAGGGAATTCAGCAGTGAACTCTGCACTGGGGTCTTATCCCTTATGAACGAGTCTCTGGGACAGGCTGTTAGGGCAATACAGACTTTTCCTTAGAGCAGTTTAAAACCAAAATACCTCCAAGTAAACTAGGGAAGGACAATTGAGGATCATTTCTATTTTAGTTTTAGGTTGCACTTTTTCACGTTTAAAATGAAAAAACTCCTAATTTGCTTCTTAATGGTCTGTTCCTGTGAAACATGCCCATGAACTAATATCTGAACACGTCACCTTCCTGTCTTACTAAACCTGCATTACTTCATTTTACATCTTGATTATTAACAGAGATAAATTATTTCCAAGACAGCAGCAGTTATTCTCTTTAAAAAACACTAGTCTGCAACTCTAGAGTTAGAGGTTCAATGACTATGACTATTCTAGACTGTGTGTAACTGCAAGAGTCTTTATTTATCCCATGGCCTTACCTGTAAATGGAGATCATACACCTTTTAGTGCCTGTTTTGTCTGTTTTAGACAGTCTGTTACTTGGGGCAGGTGCTGCCATTCTCATGTTCACTTAGTGTCTCGCATAATAGAGTTCCCATCTCTGTTGATGCCTCTGTGTGTTATTAAAACACAAAGGATGTCAAACAGAAAAAGGCATTTAAGTGCTCAGGTGCCATGGGAACAATACAGGTGCACAGGCAATTCTCTTCATCCTTACAAACCTGCTGCTAAATATAAAAAGCTGTCTATAGCTGTTCTACTACTTATACATAAACCAGAGGCACATCAGACAGTCACAATGCTGGATAATGCATACTGGGCACCTTCCAGAAGAGCTATCATAAGATGGCAGCAGAAACTCTGACTTCTGGTTGCTAAAGGACAGTAATAATTTGAAACATTATTATTATTTTCTTATGCAACATCTAGTATGTTTTTTGGATGCAAAATGCAGCCCTTATTCCTTACCAGTGCCTCTTACTTGAGCTTCAGAACCTATAGCATTATGTAAAAATCTTTCCTCTAGTGCTACAGCAAGGAGGGAGGAATCCATGCATGCTGGAGTCTTAAAATGAAAACACTTCAAAAGAAAGCTCTGAGGTCCCATTACTCTACTGGATTTGTGAAAAAGAGCTGGAGAGACAAAGTGGAAGCAACTGCTAATCATTTCAAGGAGAGTGCCCTAATCCCAGGGGATGTAGGATGGGCACAAAAAGGAGAAACAGCACTAGGTCAAAATGAGGACAGCAGAAATAATGGGAGGAAGGTCTTCAAGCAAAGGAGACGTGGCTATGGATAAATCCCTTCTGCCACACAATCGTCTGCGGGAGGGGAGGACGAACAAGGAATCCAGAAGGGGTCCATGGGAGACGGCAGCTGAAGGCTGTTCTGGCTCTTTGGAAAGCTGTCAGCTCTCCCATGCATGGGACTGGAGCAACAACTGTTGCTCTACTCAACTCCAGCATCTCATGGCTTGTCACTACACTCCCAAGGCTGCTGCCCTGCTCCAGCACCGCAGGGGCTCCCAGCAGAGTTACCTGGCATATGAACCCTGGGATGTGGTTGGGGCTTTACACTCTGCCAGGGTTGCCATGAAAGCCTGTGCTTTAAGGAGCTGAACAGCAAAGGACCTTACAACAGGTGCAACCTCCTAACACTCACTCCGTGTCTCCCATTTCAAAGTGGCATAGAAGGGGTTAAATAAAATACATGGCACTCTGCATGTCTGCACTCAAACCACTCAGTGCAGGGGTTTGGAACACTGCTCTGTACAGGCACAGAATGGCAGCAGATGTTCCCATTTTCTGTGCAATGTAAGGAGCTGAAAAGGCCTCTCTGGGCTCTGCTCACGTCGTGTTTGCTGAGATGGCTGTCACTGTACAGAGAGGGACATCTCTGCTGCCCATGGACTGAGAGGCTCTCCCAGCGGGGGCTGCCCAGCTATCAGATATATTCCAGCATAGGGGATGTATCCCCACACGGCGGGCCCGGAGCGAGAGGGGCACGAGGGGAGTGCTGAGCTGCTTTCACAGGGCCTTTTCTCTCATGTTTAGTCTGTGACAAAGGAGCAGCACTCAGCTCAACAACTGCTGTTTTGCTGACAGTGGCCTCTGCCTTTCAAAGGGAAATATCTCAGGGTAATTTCAGATTTTTCTGAAAAATTTCACTGGAGTGACATAAACATACCACAACTCTAAAAGATCCCATGGCCAGTTTCAGCCTAACGTCTCTGCAAGGACATCCAAATTCAGAGAGCCTTGTCCAGGCACTTTCTGAGACAGGTAAAAATCAGTCCTCAGATGTCTTGTTCAACATATCCATCTTGTCCAACTCTCTCTCAGTCATAATTTCCTATCACCAAATTACCACGCAGAAGCATGAAGGGTAAAATCCTGCTGGCAGCCTAAACCCAGGTCTGATTCCTGTATGGCTCTCAGCACATTGTGTCCAGCACTTCCCACAGCAAATGCTTGGGTAAGTTGTTCTTCATCCTGCTCCCACTCCTCCCCACCCCTTTCTGTTATGCCAAAGCAATTATTTCAGGGCTCAGAGTGAAATTCTAGCCCACACACCCCCTCCACAATGGAGAGGCTCCTGAATTAATGGCAAGTGGGGTCAGGACTGAACAACTGGAAGAAACCTCTAAACCTCTCAGGCGTTCTTCATACAGCTATCCCTGAAAATTTGTGTCATTTAATTTTAGTGAAATTAAGATTTCCATTTTAGTACAGTAAGGCTGTGGGATGGCCTTTTTTTTTAAACGTTTAATCCTTAACTGTAATAACATAGTGAATGAAAAGGAATAGTTTAAGTCCTGTCATTAAGGTGAGGAATAATAGCTCTCAGGTTGAAAGAGGTGAAATTCAATTTCGTGATTAAGAAAACTGACAGAGAAGTTTGATCAAGGACAGTCTCCTTAATGAGGTGGTTGTAGCTAGTTCATTAGAAAAAAATGAAGTTGGCAGTAAGGATTCTGCCGTTTTTTGTTTCCTGTGACCAGTTCTGTAGCTGAAAAAGCCTCTTCCATAAGGTTTTGAAAACCCAAGACCAATATAAAGGTACATGTTCTCATGCAATTTTATATCCTAAATCTCTCCCGTAATAAACAGGCTGTTTTAAAGATTAGACCAGTGATTTATCCACTTCTATTGTACATCTATAACAATATGCGATTATGGCTTTGAGGAAACCGCAGCCTTCTGCCTTGATCAATAGAGTTCAGAGCTTCTGGTCTGAAGCCTGTGTGAGTATCCCACTCCTCTGGGGAAATTCCAAGAGTTGCTTCAGTACTTTATTTATTTACTTTTACTTTATGAAAAAAACCCAGCCAAACACAACCAAAAGAAAAACTCCAGGCTACAAAACAATAAATTTGTTTGAATGTAATAATCTCTTTTTCACTCAGTTTTACAAATTGCATGACAACAAGCTCTGAAATAATAAATTGTTTCACTTGCTATTGTACATTAATCTTTGCTAGAAATCATAAACAAACCTTAAGTCATCAAGCATGTGTTTAATTAAAAAATTTCCAACTCAATACTATTTTACTACCCTTTCCTAGATTAGGCAGTAAACTATGGAGTTTTATATTAAGCAATTTTATTTTTCCCCTTAAGTGGCTCATATAAGGGTCACTTCCTCGAAGCAATTGTGCTTTCCTATAGTCATCCATTTGTCAGTGCACTGCTTCAACTGCCTTCTACCTGTCAAGGTAAAACAAAAAAAGCTGGATTTGATCAGAGCTGGGAGAGGGAGAAGCAAGTAAAAGTATCCATTATTGCTTGAGGAATTACCTGAACTGTGTTTAGTTCAGCAGTTCTTAATTTATGATTCTCATCTCCATGGAGGGCCTGTTTCCAATGGCCTTGCACAGTCTCAAAGAACAGCTGTACCAGTTGTTGGTGGGCCTACAGTAATTTTTAGAGGTTCTAACAGAGTAAGGAAATCCTTCAGCCTGAACTGAGCTGTACAAACCAACATTCACTGAAGAAAGTGGGGAGAATAACAGGCTTTGGATCAAGCCCTTGCAATAAATGTTCAATGTCAAAGTTGCTCAATCTCATACAGAAGGGTGAGGACAGTGACAAAGACACCTGACTCCCAGGGGCAGCCTGTTAAACCCAACCCTGAGGTTCTGGAAAACAAAACCAGCCACGGATCAAGTACCAGAACTGGTTTAAAAATATGTATCAGTTTCTCAAGCTAAGAAAGAAATTGTCTCTAGCAAAACCATGTGAAAGCATTTATGCTTTATTCACCTGGCATTCACCAGTGCAACTAATTTTGGTGAAACTTTTAGCTTAGCTCAAGCTGTGCCTTCAGCACAATGACCCAGTGAATTCAGTTTATTCAAAGGGAATTCCGCATTTGCTTCTGAAAGACTGCAATACTAATTGCTCAGTGACTAAACAGAAACCAGGTAAGCTTAAATTGTGCACAGCACAGAGCTCCCAGATAGAGTTCCTGCATGTGTGCCCTTTCCTTGGGGCACTCCCCAGCCACAGAGGCAGGTTTACCATCCAGCCTCCCACAAGCTTTCCCATAGGACTGCCTCCGTTCCTTCTCCTTGCTCTACAGCCCTATCTGCCCAGCCCTGGTTGTGGCAGGTCTTCTGAAACCTCCAAAGAAAAAGTCCCTATTTTTGAGGTTTCCAGACAAAGTCATGGAAAGAAACAGGTTCTTTACAGGAGCCTTGCAGCAGTTCAAGCTTTGGCTGCTGCGAAGTGTGGAAGCACAAGAACAGGAGCTGGCCAGCAAAAACGGACACAAATCCAGACTACGACTGCGATGGCCTTCTGAGGGTTGTGGTTTTGCCTCCTGTGTTCCTAAAGGACTGTATTTCCATTTCGGGACAATACAGTATCAAAACAGGCACTGTGATAACCGCTGGAAAAGGATCTTGAAACTGCGGAATTAGTTTTACTTGACCAGCACGTTAAAACACAATGGTTTGGGGTTACGTTTTATTGACTTACAGGGCATAAAAGTACACAAGTAACAAATCTTACCCGGAGAGAAAGAAATCCTCATCTTTCAGATCTGCTGTGCAAAAAGGTTCCCTTTCACTTGCCCTCTTCTTTTCTGTGCTTTCGCTGGGAGCAATCCCTGTAGCCCCATGGGAAGGCTGCATTTACATTTAAATAGGGATGTTCTCAGGTGATTCTTCAGAGACAAACTGTAACTACTCATGGGCTCGAATGAGAGTACTAATTTATATAATTTCTGATGTGCAGCCCCGATAAAGGAACATCCTTGAAATCACTTGTAAATGCAAGTTCTCAAAGTAGTCTTCTGGGACTACTCTAGTAGGGAAGCAGCTCTCCCCAGGAGAATCAGTCACAGCTGAGTGGCACTTTCCTGGGGCACTGCCAGGAATGGCCTTCTTCCTTCTTTACCTTCCTGGAATAGCAAACATCACTCTTCTCATTTATTTTCTTCCCTTTGTCATGTTCTTCCCCACCTTTTCCCTTGTCCTCTTCCCTCCCATAAAACTAAGAGCTAAAAAATGGCAACAAAGGCAACAAGGTTTACGACATTTTTTTCAAACATGACCAAAAATGTCATCTCCAGAGAAATGCAGATTATAGTCACACCTGCAGTCTAATAACTGTCATCCTCAAGAGACATGTGCTGTAATTGAGCAGCATTGAAATGCCAGTGCTACTTCATTATTTTTAATATATGCCTCCCTTCTGTAAACCAACATATCAAAATCATAAGCATTACAAGCAATACTTAATTTCCAAATGAGTCTTCTTTCAACTAAAAGTGCAGAAAGTCAGGGTTGTGTCTTTTAGGTATTTCTGAAATACCACTATGCTCAAACCAGTGTAAAAGTCCAGCTGGGAAGAGTACTCCTAATTTCAATTTTCTTTATTTTCTTCTTTCTTTAGTTTTTAGCTGTTATTGCACTATATAAATCCAGCTCCTATTTCTTGCTAACACCCTCTAAAAGGCAGCAGCAGCACTTCACTCAATGGTCTAATTGTGCTGCTAAGAAACGAGTAGCCAACAGATACCAGCTGCTGACCTTTGCAGGAGAGGCTCCCCCACCTCCCAGGCTCACCCCACAGTCCAACAGAAGCTCCTCCCACTTTGGGCATTGAGAGTTTCCCTTTTCTGTGCTTCAGCCTTGCTCACTTACACATAACATAATGTGCATTTAACCTGCATTGACAGAAGTCGCTCTAACTCACGTGCAAGATTTCTTCAGGCCCTCAAAGTCTTTGGTGCAGAGTCAAAGCTGTCTCACATAACCTACTGCACTATTTTGGGCTCTCCCTTTGGTAAGCACTGGTGTGAGATGATAAAAAACCGCACTCACGTAAGTCACACCATCAAACGTTCTTACAGGTGATAAAATACACTTCAGTCTTTTTCTCTTTCCTTCCTCCCTGGACCTTTCCCTGCCTTCCATTCCCGTGTGCATTTCCTCCCCCTATCCTGAATTAAGCTCAGTAAATGTGTACCAGTAACACAGCAACCAGGAAAGCCCTCCCTGAGTTACTGGTGGTTTCAAACCCCTCAAGTCTCTGGCTGTCCCCATAAAGCACTAGAATTGAGTGTCATGGTGCTCACAAGCCAAAAAAGCAAAAGACACTGGGTGGTGACAGCAGAAGTGCAGGTGCAGCAGGCGATGTCTGCAGCACAGAGCAGGCGCAGGCCCTTTTCTGTAAGGTGTTCAGTGCTGTGTGTGCAGGGATCCTCTCTGCACAGTCCCATCAGCCCCATCAGCACAGGGAGCCCTGGGCACAGCAGCACATTCCTGCCCTTCCTGCTAGGGACCTGTCAGCTCCTGGACGCTGACTGTCCTGCAGCAGCACTTTCTCTCTGTCCGGCCAGCCTTATTAAAGCTATCATTTCTAAATGCTGTGGACCAGACACAACTGAGCCTTCGCACCCCACGCCTTCCCCTGACCTCTGGCTGAGTGTACAAACCATGGATGATCACGGCCTCCTGTGTGTTACACGGTACAGCACGGCTGGTGTGCAGCGAAGCCACTCGCACACAGAAGGCAGTGGCAGCTACAAACCCATTTAATGCAACAGCAGTTGCAAATGGGCTTTTAACTCATTCCAGCAGATGGTGTAAATCCAGAATATTAAAAGCACAAACGTGCTGTTGGAAGAGAGTTAAGAGGCAAATTAAAGTCAGAGCAACACCAAATTCTGGGAAGAAAGCCAGTAAGAACAGAAAAGGAAGCAAAAGCACTGCATCCTTTGGCCTCATTTGTCATGAGAGGCAACGAAGTTAAAGTTTGTAGGAGAGCCAGGGAAGAGCCTCTCTTTTGGAAAAATACCTGCAGGGAAGCTCCTCTTCCATCACAGCTTTCCATCCTCTCAACACAGAAGTTTAACAACATAAATCTAAATGCTTTGAAGATTGCTTTAACAATGCATTAACAAATACACGCTGGGCAGAGAATGGATCCAGAGCAGCCCTGAGGGGAAGGATTTAGGTGTGTTGATTGGTGAGATGTTCAACACGACCCGGCAATATGCAATCACAGCCTCAAAAGCCAACTGTGTCCTGGGCTGCATCAAGAGCAGGGGGAGCAGCAGATCAAGGGAACTTGGCAGCAAGCTCCTACCCATGGGTCATGCCCCTCACAGACTCCAGAGTACTGGGGATGAGTGCTTTGCTAGCAACGCTCTTACACCTGCTAAAGCCAGATGCAAAGAAAAAACCTCAGCTCTTTGTGAATGAGGCCCTGAAAAGAATTTGGATTTAGTTACTTCCCCCAATATTTTGCTAGTGCCAAAGGAAGGGGAATTCTAAGACTTGGATAAGAAGTTGCTGTTTTTTGATGTTTTTTAAAACAAAATTTTTGATGAAAAGTTGGCTTAGTTTTGACTTCTAGATTGAAAGTAGAATAGTGCTCATAAACACATAAGCTTTTGCAGTTTCTCCTATCAAAAAATAGGTTGAAAGGTTCAGATTGGAAAACTCAGGTTTCACAGCTTAGATATTCAGTGAAAAACCTACACCCCTCCCACCAATATTATAGGGGACACCCCAGAAGAACAGGCATTTTTAAGAAGCTATTAAGAGCCAGTTTGAAGCCAGTTTTGTCAGCAGATTCTTAATTACAGCAAGACAAACAACACCAAATAATCTAACAGCTCGGATTTGTATAGAAGGAATCCTGCATTAACCCCAAAGAAGGAAGAAAGGAAATGTGCAGCCCCAAAGGACTGACTGCAGATCCAGTTCCTTCTGACTTTGCTGATGAACCTTTTAAGACCAAAGAGAACCTTAGTAAAACCAGGGATAAATCTAATTGTTTTTTAAGCATACGAGCTGGCTAGGCTTTGCCCTGAGGTTGTTAATGAATAATTTGACCTGCTGAAAGCCAAAATAGAGTTTATTTCTTAACCCTGTAACTACAGTAATTGTAATTAAGTGGTAGCCTGGGAAAGTCTGTTCCCAGCAACCTGCTAAGGCAAAGCAGAAACTTAATGTTTAAACAGATGATTAACCTTGTCATAATTTTCATCTTGCACTCAGAGTACAATTTTAACCAGTACTCAAGACATTTTGCCAGCTTGCGTTGGTTACTGGCAGAGCACTATTGCTACGCACAGTAGTGCATTCTGGACTGCACTGTTGCATGATTTATGCTATGGAAGCACCTGGTGACTCTGGTCAAGGTCTCACAGGCTGGACAATTGTCCAGTGTAAGACCCCAGGGCAGGCGGCAGGAGTGTCTCCCTAGGCCACACAGCACACCTTGAGCAAGTACCCTACCAACACAGCTGCCTGTTCCAGGCATCACATCCTGCCCTTGCGATGGCGAGTCACAGACAGGCAGGAGGATTCCCAAATTCCTGCTTCTATTAGTGGCTCCTGATAAACAAATCTCTATTTAGAACACCACAGTCAACACAGGTATAGATAACAAACAGCCCTGTACTGTACCTTTGCTTAACGTGCCCTCTTGAAACATTTTGTGTAGAATTTGCCACAGAGCACTTCTCAGCTACATGACTGCTCCTGCTTAAGACAGGTGCTGGCTTCCACCTGAAAAATCCAGCTCCTTGCCTGACCTGGTGCCAGGAATTACCAACCTCACCTCCTCTTAGTAACTAGGAACAAGAAGCAAAATCTGTTCAGTGTAAATTTAAGGTTAGTGCAGCATTCTCGCTTTTAGGGGTCACAGGGTACCAGAGAAGTGCTCTCTTAAACTGAGAAGCAAACCCCAGGGTTGCAAGGGCTGGTGAGTTAGGAGTAGAAACGTGTCCAGACAGTTCACTGGAGTTTGTTTTAAAAATTATATCCTCTGAGGCTGCCTCTAGCAACTGGTTGTTTTTACAGATGGCCCTTTGTGTCCCAGTCCTAAGGGGAAAAATATAAATTACATACAGTTCTGGACACACAGACCAAATTCAAGTATAACTTGGACCCTACTCTGCCACTTGGCATGGTTCAAGAATGATGCAGTTAATCAATTTTCACCTTCAACAATGCAAAACCAAACCAAACACACACATCGCAAAAACAAGATTATTCTTCACAGCTATGTATGAGGACAAATCCCCAAGCCAGCAAAGCTGCACAGGTATAAACCAATACAAGGGAACAAATGTTTTGGCACAGAAACAATTTTAGTGTTCTTTGTGATCATCTCTGTTAATCAGTATACACATAAATGGGCTCTGGCTCCCTAGCCTACACATGACAGATGTCCACTTTCATGTTAACCTGCAATATTGTGCCCTGGAAATGTCCACTGGCAGGTTTCATAAAAGCTGAACATAAACAAAAAGGAATCAATTCACTCTGCAACTTTTGTGTTTAAGAAAAAACAAGGCAGCTAGTTGATCAGCTGGGGTACAAAAGAGTTAATTCAAAAAAAAATAAGGCAGAGCGCAAAACATAAAAGGATAATCCTTTAAGATTATAAAGGTTTTGTGTAATGCTTAATTTTAATCAATATATAGGACTAGACAAGGATCATCCTCACAAAGGATGACATAAAAGGATTAGTGACTTCCATCCAGCAGAAAACCGCTCAGACATGGTTATTACAGTTTGGAATTGTTTCTTCTCCAAGTAAGATGTTAAAATTCAAAAGAGATGATAAAGAGAGATATAGGTAGAAAAGAAGGTGGCTTTTATTTTTCCAATTTTTTCTAAGATGCAAAGTTAAAATGCAAGTCCATTGGTCTACATTAGTGTAGAGGTATTGAAAGGGCAAGATCCCAACAAAACTTCCAAGACTGTTTCTTTTTCAGTTGTTCAACATAAATAATTGTATCATTTTTCATTAAGACAATTTCAAATATGTTTTCTTTTCCTTTGAGGCTTCAGTTCTTAGAGTCAGTTGAGAACTTCAGTTCTCAAGTTTCCAACCAGGTTATGCCAACTAGACTCTTTGAAATGAAAACTGAGATTCAGCTGATCACACAGTTCTCTGAATGAGACTCGAAGGAAAAGGGATAAAAATACACCTGAAGCAATGGCATTGCCCAGCATACAGGCTGCACAACAGTGAAGAAGTGATCAGAGACAGACAGTAACAAACTCTGCCAGCCCCTTTTTTATCATCTCTTTCCCTTTGCGGAAAGCAAAATAGCATCCTTTATGCACAGTCGCTTCCCTAGACTTTCTTGGGTGCTGTAATCACTTCTTTTGTTCCAGTGTCTCATCCCCACATCTCCTTGTCTCTTTTCAGTACTCCGATCCTCTCCCCTTCATTCTCATTCTATCTTTCTGTTTCCTACTGTCTCTGTTCCCAGGTTCCACCCCCAGACTCCAGCAGAAGGGTATAATTTCTCAGTTTCCCGTTCTTCTATCAGTTATGCCACTGGTGAATCATCCTAATTGCAAAGAAAAACAAACTCCCTATCATTTGTGAATTTGGTTTACAAATCTGATTGAGTGCTAGGAACAAATATTACATAAAATGAATATGTAGAAATTAGCTAGCCACTGTGAACAACACTAAGGCTGCTCATACAGACAGAGATATCCGGTAGGAAATCATAGGGTGCATATCCCGATGTCATGTTTCATAGTGCCACTCACAGCTTACAGCCAAAATGTGATCTGTTTCTGCAGACAGCTATTAAAACTGTCTGCTCTTCTGTAAATGCAGATACAAAAGTCTCAACAGATCTGTGGGTGTTTAACAGAACAGCGAACAGAACAAAGAGAACTGCTGTGTTCAAGCAAGGTGCTTGGCCAAAAAGAACAGCTCTCTCCTCCACCAACTCAGTTAAACAGCTATCAAAAGGAGCAGTGAAGAAGTGATCAGAGACAGGCAGATGATAAATATGGATGTACATTAGACAGAAACTTGTCAAAGTCCCCAGTAAGTTGAATATGGTGGCACGAGCGGTTCCGATTTCAGCATCAGAGTCAGGAGTCCCACATCCCACTGGGCAGCATCCACTCACTCACTGGTAAAATTGGGAAAATGCCATTTGCTGTTCCTTCCAGTGATATTGTTAATTAATTCTTAATTAAGTTTGCAAAATACAAATATCCTCAACTGAAAGAAACTGTAAAAGGGAAATTATTGTTAGGAGGGTAAGAACTCTTGCCTGGAGAAAACCTTTGGGCGTATTTTCTCATTAATGCTAATGGAAATTAACAGCTTAATGCAAGCCAAGCTGAAAATACGATAATTTACATTTGCATCTTAACTACATTGGTTCATTACTTATTTAGGATCACTGATGCATGTGGGAAGGTGAGTCTCAGCACTTCAAGCTATGGTTTTTGAGTGGTCCTATATGCAGAAATACATCCCAGTAAAATCAATGCAATTGTTATGACAGCCCTCTCCTTACGGCATCACACACAGCAGCATGCAGAGCACGCCTTGCTAAAGAGACACACCAGCGTAGCAGAGAACATGAGACAAAAATCAGGAGAGGCCAAAAACTGCATCCAGAAAAGAAACTTGGATCCTGTTTAAAGGACAAAGGGAGAGAGGCACATGTGGTGTTTACATTTAACTCCAACCCCAAACTGCAATTCTGAGAGCTTTTGCTGCACCCTGGACATGTCCAGGTATGTTTGAGACCCCAGCTTTCCCTGGACACGAACAGAATTTTCCTTTAGTTACATCCAATTGTCCATTCAGTCTTGACAGATGCAGAGCTGGCACCTCCTGCCTTACACTCCAGCGCTGGTGGGGAGGGTCTCACCCACCCACAGGGACACAGAAAGCAGTTTTACCAACCACCTGTAATCCTCAAAGCAGAGGACCAGGTTTTGCAGTTTCACATGGAAGGAGCTACCTCATGGGAGCTGTTCCTGAGAGATGTCAAGCGCACTCCTCACAGGGGATCAGCCACCTCACCCCGCAAACACGAGGGTCCCACCTGTCATTTCCCACACCAAACAGAGGAGATGAGAAATGGGGAACTTTCCTACCCCAAATCTCAGGTGAGCACCCTAATGCTAGACTGTGGTGGTGGTTTCTGTCTTGGCCTTTCCTAAAGCCCAAGCAATATATAATGGAAGAGCTTCAAGAGCAAGAAGTGCAGCAGCCCATCCCAGGACACACAGAGCCCCATGAGCCTTTCAACTCCCACTCACGACATGAGAGCATGTGACATGCAGAAGCCTTTACTAGACAGGCAAGCGGGTGACCACACCAGCAGCTCAAAGCCTGAATTCCTCATGCCAGTCTGAGCTCTCTGTATTTCACACATGAAGTTACTCTTACCTTGAGCTAACTTCCTTTGCCCCATGGTCAGGGGCATTCCCCGGTTCTCCTACCACAGCAATCAGATACAACTACACCAAGTAGAGTGGGGACACCACCTTTAAATGTAAAGATACTCATTTCTCCCTACGTTAAGATGTTGCTTGTGAATGGCAAGACCAGGAGCAGCAAGAGAAGTATGATGTTTACAGGAACATTGTGCTAAACACAAGGAATAAACCAGAAATCTCAAGAGATTCTCTCCCACAGATCACACACTTTGAGAGAGTTACTTACCTAGTGGAAACATATGAGCTGGATTAGATCTTCAACCACTGACAGGGGGTTTAATATTTCCTTCTAAAATGCAGAAATTCAAAACATATTTTTTGGCTATCTGTAGCACACTTTCTGTTTTTTCTATTTTAATTCCAAAGAATGAGGGGCCAAAATTGTGCACAACAGGAATCATGGGAATTTAGAATAATGCATGTGCTCTTTGCTTAATGCCCTCTGAGGGTATTCAAGAGTTAATGTCATCTGCATTTTCAATTATGATAATGGCAAAAGCTGCATAAGTCAGAGCAGCATATATATTTTACTAACCTATAATTCCAAGAAAGTCACATTTTTGTAAGAGTGATTTACCACACCAATTTATGCCTTTACCCTTAATTAATCTGTCTGAGAAAAGATGACATTTGTTTTGATGAATACGACAATCACCAGATTTTGCAGGCTATGATAGACTGATAATAGCAAAAAGAATTCCTTGTGCTGCCTCACCCAAACACAGTCACCTGTTCTTTGCTAAGAAAATGCACCAAGAATGCTGTGTACAAAGCTGTGACAGAGACACTGTCAAGCACAAACTTCTTCCATGAACAATCCTCCAAGCCCCTTGAGCTCTGTGCACAGTAACTTCTGGAGGCAGACCCCAGGTACTGTGGGGTGGCAGTTCCCTGACGCCGGAGGAACCGGTGTCACTGTTCCTTAGAACAGTGTGAGAAAAATTCCGCAGGAGACCTTGACGGGACACAGAGCAGGCTGAAGCATGGGCTCTTCCCCTGCCCGTAAATCCACACTGCAGTACCTGCAGCTGGGGAGAGCACACAGCCACAGGTCCCCCAGGACTGCAGAGCCCACGGAAGTGTTCCTGCAGCATCACAAAACCAGGTGGGCACCCCCAGGAGCAAACACTTCCACATGACACACTGACATGGTCTCTTGATACACTGCTTCTGGGCTTTGTGCTTCCCTCATCACCCTCCTGCAACAGCAAACAGCTGCACAGCTTGAAGCACAGTGAAATATCATCTGTCATCATGCTGACACTCTGCAATTTTGTCCAGATTTTTTTGGGGAAACATTTTTGTTTCTAAGCCAGTTCACAAGTTCACTTCCTACACTGGAAAAGGAGCTCATATTCTGTGATGACACTGCCATGAAACAGAGAAAATTTTCACACCCCTTTGTGCTTCTGTGTGCCCAGCCAGGGGGAAAACACCAGCTGTATTGTGCAAACTGACTTCCATGAAGCCATAGCGGCTTCTGCCGCGGGAAAGTTTCTCTCCTCTTTCTTTTCGGAGGAGTGCAGTGTCCAAGTAAGGCTCCCTCCCCCCTTGGTTAAACAAGCCAAAGCTCTGTTCAGACAACTCTCACTGCTTGCCTGTTTATATTGTTCTTCATCAGAAATGTGGTTTTATGAACTGCTGTGATATGTATAGGAAAATGTCCATCCAAATGAGTATTACCCACTATCCTAAGGATGCAGAAGATGTACTTACCCACTATTACGATTTTTAAAATCATAAAGTCTAGGCACATTACACCTAGAATTGGTCTCAAGGAAGTATCTGAAGACAAGAAGAAATTTATCATGTGAGACTGTGGGTGTTAAAAGAGTGTTATTTGTATGAAGCCGCTCAGCTTGCACTCCGTAAATCATAAATGATGACGAACAAAGAAACACCCAAAGGAAGGTAAATAAAAGGTTTGCATTTTACGCAGATTCCCTTTACCAAGCTACAGATTCATTTTACATGTTAAAACAACTGTTCTGCTATATATTAAAGAAACAAAACACAACAACCACACCAACAAAAAACCCAAACCCCACAGCTCTCCAAGGCCACGGAGCAGCTACCTTTCTACAATCACTCTCAAATGCAGATCACAGGCTGATTTGGAGAGATCTCTTTCCTGAAGAATCTGCTTAGTTGTTAAGTTGCTGTCCAAACCAGCATCTGTAATGAAGAGCTGTGCTGAACTTGTTTCCGTGTACTGTCAGGTACAAATGCAGCTCTCTGCTGAACCTTCCAAGCAGAAAGGAGGCTGCAGAGAATGGCAGATGAGAGGAGGCAGTAGGTAGAAACCTATGCACTGTGAGACCCACTGCAGACTTTTTGGGGCAAAGAATAACAGCCAAGGATGGACAGAGCTGCCCCTCCACCCAGCAGCAGTCCCTCCTCACTGCAGACATACTGCCTGCTGTGAGAAAAGAAAGGCTGTACAACCGCCCTTCCCTTCCCTTCCATCACCACTTAAGTGCCTCCAGCTGGGGCTGAGCCTCTTCAGCCCACACTGGTACCTCACACCTCTCTGGCTGAAGCAACAGCCCAGAGAAATCTGATTAATTGTTCTCTTGGGTAGCACCTGGTGCTCAGCCTAGAAAACACTGCACTGAATCCTGAACCAGCATTCAGCAGCAACTGAGCAACACCAGCCAAGAGAGCAGAGGATACAGCCACAGAAGCAGGGGTTTGGAGCAGTAAGCAGGTATTACGCAGCCAGTTGCCTTCATTACAAGTGGCTGCACACACAGTTGCTGTCATCCGACTGACGACCAAGGAAGAAACGTCTCCTGCCCCAGAGGCAGTGAAGAGCAGACTCCTGAGTCTCCTCCTGGACAGCACAGAACAGAGGTGCTTAAGTGAGAAGGGCTAATTACTTTAGAGATGGTAGGAGTGTGCTGGTGCACACAAGTCTGTTTGTTCTACAAGACTGGTCCAAAAGGTTTTTTCTCTTCTGCAAAAGTAGGAAAAAAATTTGGAACTAGAGAGACAAAGTTTGCAATAGCAAGTAGCATACTTTTTAGGAAGAGAATCACTGAAGATACAAACAGGAAGAAGTCATTAATACCACAAAAGTGCCTCAAAGAACAATCCAGAAGACACATGGATAGCCCCCTCCACTTCCCAGTATCTTATCACAAACCAAAGAAAGCACTCAAAAATACAGAAGTAAAAAAATGGAAATATCAAACATATTTTTCCTACCTGGATCATCACCAGAGGTCTGCTCAGCAAGGGGAGATGAGCCAACGATGAGGACAGGGCAGCATCCTCTTCCTCACAGGGAGCACAGGAGCAGTGCAGGCCCCACAGCACTCAGCCTGCAGGGAGGACACAGGCTCAGGAGCAAGCCAGGAAGTCAGTTTAGCAGGACAAGGCCAGAATCAGCCAAGTGTGAGCACACACAAGGAGCTGGGCCAGGAACTGAGATACATGGTAGCTCCCGAGTCCCCACAGAGACAGGACCCAGCTCAGTCTCAGCCCAGGACCACCTCAGTCTCAGCTGGCTCCTAGGCTGTGGCAGCCAGGCCCAGGGGTGGGGAGCTGATTGTGGCTTCTCCCAAACATTAGGACAGCCACGAAGAGAACATGGGGCCTGACACAAAACTCGCTGCGGAAGGTGAAAGGGGCCACGCACTGGTGGAAGTCAGAAACCAGCATGAAGTGTTCTGATCCTGAAAAGTAAAAGAATCAAACTCCTCCTGCCTTCTTCCTACTCCCGCAGGAGCCAGGCTTCTGAGGGGGAGATAATTAGAAAGTGAGTTTTATCCACATGAACCTTTTTGCCTGTTTTCTCTGTCTGACACAAAACTGCCAGCCAGAACAGTGGTGGGGAGGCTGCGTTGTGCCCAGATGAGTGCAGTCAGTCCTCACACGCGCTGACAGCCCTTTACGGTGTCCGCTTCAAACACAGGATTTTCCCTAATGATTATAGTTCACTCCTGTCCCTCTTTCCCCTGCCAGGACTCCAAAGGCCCACACTGCTACGGCAAAGCAAAACCCATCCCATATTCTCAGTCTGCCTCCAGCAGCAGCTCCACTTGGCAGGAGCCAGGGGCAGGGCAGGCTACAGCATCCAAGAAACGGCAGTTTGTGACACATCTGTACCTCACTCAGTAGTTAGATTTCATATGAAGATTCTGCACAGGGTTTGTAAAGGATTCAGAAAAGGAAAAGATACTAAAAAAATGGTCAGTTGTTAAGAGTCACACAGCTCGATCATAGCCTCAATGGGTAACCATCTATAACACTTTTTTCTGATCATCTTATAATGATCTATAAACATACACTAGTCATGTAATAAAAATATTAGATATTTCTTTCTCATTTATTAACTTATTATAAATGGAAATCCTTCATAAAAAGAAACTTTGTTCTTATTCAAATCTGCAACCTTGATTTCCACTTTGCTTTTTTAACCCCCACTGATTTTAATAAAAGGGACGTTAACTATTTTGCTTCATGTCTTTTGCTCATTGAAAAGTGTTCAGCTACATCCTTCTTTCTTCCTGTGCAGGAGAGCAGAGTAGGATATAGCACAGCACATTAGGGATGGCACTTCCTGAGGGAATTGTTCTTTCTCCCTGCTCTCTTTGCAGAGAGAAACAGCTGGTCCCAGAGGCCTGTGTTGGGAGACAGCTGGAAAAGGCAGGCAGGGGGCTGCAGGCAAGGGCAAGAATCTGCCGAACAGGTAATAAAGTCCAAGGCTGTGGCTTGCAGGCTGCAAAATCTCCACTCAGTGGGGATTTGGGAGCAGGTGGTAGCAGCTGAAATCCTCAAAGTGAGTAGAGGCACAGGGAGCAGCAGATTAGCATTAGGGATCCTGGTGGCTTGTAGTGCCTCCAGAGCTTCTGTATTTTCTGGGGGACTGGGTAGGCTGAAGTCACTGCTATTCCATGAGAATGGGCAAGGACCACTCTCAGCGTTCCTGATGATATTCTGTGGTGAAATACCCTCCTTCATCCTCTTCACTTAATTTCTACCCTGCCAGCCTGGCACCTGACTAAACAATAATTTTCGTGCTCAGCCAAGAGCAGGATGTCACACCAAGGTGGCTTCCTTTGTCACCATTAACAGTAGCAGGACTTGTATAATGGGATTCCTCTTCAGAGGCCCTGGATCTGACTGCATCCGAGTGGAATCTTTAGACAACAGTTCTTTCAATCACTTTCATCCCAGCCTTTTTACATTCCCTCCCATCCACCTTTTAAAAATCCAGTATTTCTGTGTTGCTGCCTTTGAACATGTCCTCCTAAATACCTCAAACAAATCCAATGGTATAATGACCATTTTCTCTCAGATGAGGGCTCTATCTTTTGTCACTTAGTGTTCATTTCCAACCACTACAGCTTCTGATCTTATTGATTGTTTAAGAAAAAGCAGCAAGAAAACCGTCCTGAAATAACCACCAGAAACATTCATCCTTCCCCAGTCATTCTGTAATTCTTAATCTTAGTCAATAGTGGAATCATTAAAACCCTCCCATGATGAGTGTCCTTGACTCCTTGTGAACTGCAGAAACCACATGCTCTGCTCTCACTTGCCACCTCACAGGTCTCTTACAGGCTTCTCCTTTTCTCTTTGCATCATTTTTATTTTTCTCTTCCAGTTCTCTTTATTAGAGCAGCTAAGTCTGCCTGGTCTGCTTTTACTGTAGACTTGCCCCCAGGCCCACACGTTGCTATTACCCCTCCTTTCCTATCGAAGCTTCCCTTTTGCGCAGGCTCTGGTTCATGGCAGTAGGCGCGCAGGAGCACCTGCTGTGGGCAGTGTGACCTCCACACGGGTGTGCTTTGCTGGCTTGGTTGCCCCCCACATCCAAACACTGAAATCACCGCTGTGATCATAACAAAGCCTTTATCACTGTAAGAAGGAAATGCTTGCAAATGCTTTAAGAAGCAGTGTACAGGATACAGGAGTTTAATCATGCTCAGAAAGAAGGCTGGCACTTCTACAGTCACACACTGCATCTAAGGAATATGCTGGGGCCTATTCTCATATTTAGCCAAAGGGAACTCACCATGTGATTGAAACTATTTCAGGTGTATCAAGTCATTCATATCTGACAGCTGATACCTTTATGCATATCAAGCAATTTCCTTCCAGGAAGATAATCTCCACTGATATGTCAAAGAGTAAATTGCTACTTCAGGTCATCAACTTTTGGCTCATTGACCAATTTATGGAAAGCTTGGCATTCTTGTGTTTAAAATACAACATAAGGAGAATACCAAACCTTGAATATGTTTGCTCTTTGTGAGAATGATGTATGTAAATTTGTAATTTTAGGTTAATAATTACAATTCTTAATTATTTTCTAGTCTAGAAAATCAGACTTTATTTTCTTATCTTCAGAGATTAAGTTGAAATTGCTTTAATTATGAAATCCACTTTTCATTTGCATTCTGTTTCTTCTGCACTCTCATTAGCAATTCATAATTTAAGACTCAGGAGTGATTAATGGCTGGCTACACCGCATAATGCTGTTAAGGAACAATGGTGTAATTCAGAAGGTTTAGAAGCTCTCCATGTTCACCTGCACTGAAACTAATCCACATCATCCAAACTCAGGAGGCACAAGGCTGTGGTCCAAAAACCCCACTGGCAATGATGTGAACTTACTAAAGGGAAAGCCCAGCAAATATCATATAACAAAAATTAACAGGAAGAGCAGACACGGTGTTAGGATTTAATGGCAAGCTGGCAGCCAGCACCTCAAGCTTTCATCTCATCGTTTTCTGGTCTAGTTGAGCTTGTGTCTCTTTGCGTGGTGTCTAACAGATATAAACTGGAAGGCAGCAGGGAGTGCTGTGAAATGCTCAGTACACAGCTGGGGACCTCCTTATCTCTTAGACATAGCAGTGCCCCGTCCTCAGCACAGCATCCTGCAGCAGCTTATCATAGTCTTTATTTCTACTGATTGTCATCCTAAGAAAACTTCTGATCTCCTTACTTTCCCACACCAGCAGAAGCACTCTCCTCTCTCCATAATACCCAGACTTTAAGTAAACTTTCCATAAGGAAACACCAAGCTCAGGAGTTTTCCAGACACCCTTCCTGTTAAGAGCCTGCCCACATGGAGGGTGGAAGAAGGCAGGGCAGAACTAGATCCAGGGCTGCTTTGAAACACACTGAAGAAACGAACCTTGATTTGCAAAACAGTGGTGGTGAAAGCTGGTAAAAGTGGGGAGTTGGTATTTACCTTGTTAAGGATTTGCAGAGCCAAGGAACACAAGCAGATTGGTAACAGCTGGGAATAGTGATCACAGCAGGAGTATTGCCTCACTCTTTTGGCTCTGTAGGCAATAAGCAATGACTAAGTCCTTTGCTCAGGAGATGTTTGATTTCGTTTTAATAAATTTAATTTTCTGAAAATTAAGAAAGGGATTAGTTTCTTATTTAGTTTCAATTAGCTCCCATAGGAGTCAGCATTCCACTATTTTACTGGAGTAGGGAAGACAACTGTCTTCAAGATCTACTGTTGTGTATTAATTGGTGACTTAAAGTGGCCCATATCATCCCCCAAAAACTGAAATGAAATGATGTCTTGAAGGATTGCCTCAGTGCCTCCTTAAAAGTGCAGCTAGGCAGGAGATGGCAACTTGATTAGCATTCCCTGAGATTGTGTGAATAGGCACACAGTTCCTCAGACACGCTGATGAGGATGAGCCCAGCTTGAGTGTCATCACAGTGAGAAGCATCCTACCCTCGTAATTCAAGTGGGTGAAGGGGATTCATTCAGATGCTCAGCTCATTTACAGCATCTGCCTGCCTTCGCTGCTCCCTTCTCCTCACCGATCGTGCAGCCAGGAAGGTCTGCTGCAACCACTGAGATGTCCTCCTGCACAACGCAGGCCTTGCTGTTTGCTCAGTCTTTGTCTGGAGCAGTTCATACCACAACAGTTAATTTCTGTCTTCGAAGTGCCAGCAGTCAAGAGCCCAAGCACACTACCAAAGAGATTCTTTTTTTCTGGGTATTGGTTATCCCTACTGCTAAATCAGTCAGTCATTTTCAACTTAGAAAAATTTTAACATGTCCAGCTACACCCACTAAACTTGGGGTCCTCTGCTACATTTACTGTATGAGATTGAGTCTGTTACCAAGACCGGATTCTCACCCAGCCACTCATAAAGAACTATCATTCTCCTTTTCCTCCTTTTACTTAAAACCTCTGTTTTTCCGGATCCACACTAACGGCACGATTTCCAGTCCCTTCATTCTCCTTTTCCTCCTTTTACTTAAAACCTCTGTTTTTCCGGATCCACACTAACGGCACGATTTCCAGTCCCTTCATTCTCCTTTTCCTCCTTTTACTTAAAACCTCTGTTTTTCCGGATCCACACTAACGGCACGATTTCCAGTCCCTTCAGTGATGTTTCAGTGCTGTGTCCCCCATCTTACCCGTCCCTGCCAGACCAAAGCCCCGCTCACTGCAGCTGCCCCTGCGGAAAAGTGGATACAAATGCCATGCTGGTGAGCAGGAGGAGGCACTGGCCTGAAAGGCACCCAGAGAAGTGAGGCATCCAGCACACCCAGAGGTATCACTGTGATTCTGACCCACTCAGCAGAGGGCCCACATTGGTTGTTCCTCCCCCAGAGCAACATCAGCCCAACATTTCAGATTTATCCCCAGTTCAGACTCTTCCTGGTGCAAGTCCTAAGGGCTGTCACAGCATGTCTTGCCTGTACAGGCCCATAGCCCACAGAGCTTGGCTCTGGAGGCTGTGCCTCCAGCCAAAGAAGGAGCTCTTGGGACTTGAACAGGAAAAAACCCCACATTTTCTTGGGAGTGGGATTCACAAATATTAAGCAATTATATTTAAGTTTTACATTTAGGGGAAGAGGGAAACAAACAGAAGACCTCTGTTCAAATTCAGATTGGTTGGTGCTTTGTTCCTAGGCAAAGAAATTTCTGTTTTGTCTCTATCTCTTAAACCTGCAACAGTGATCTGGTCTTTTAATTATTCATAACTTCTGAGCTGCTGTGATATCCACAAACTTTGCTCAGTACCTTCAGGTTGTCTCTCAGGTCACTGAAAAAATATTGCAGGACTTCTCTACAAGCACACACCAGCATGGTAATAACTTAGTTGCTCTCAGAGTTCATCACCCATCAGCCAGAAATAAAACTTAATAGGAATGAAGGTCATCTTGTGTTGCTTCTCAACAAGAATATTCCAAGGTACCAAGAAAAGTAGATTATACAGACAGTACTAATTTAATCAAATAAGTTTATAATACTATGAAAAAGCTCATGTAAGAGGATCCATTTTTCACAAGCCAATACCAAGCAGCATTAAAGAACTTACATATTTTAACCATTTATTACTAGATTACTATATTTGTCCTCCTTTTGTTTTGTCTGAGTCTGATATTAATTTTTCATTTACCTGACTTTTATTTACACGGAACAATCCATTCCTGCTTCAAATTCTTAGCAATAATTCGTCTTTAATGCTTTGAAACTCTCCCAAGGTTTTCGGAGTTTTGAAAAACGAAAGAAACCAACCAACCCAACAAACAAAAATGCACCAAAATACCGCCAAACAAACAAAAAAACCCCTCACACACACACAAAAACCCATGCAAAACCCCCCACAACATCAGTGTTCAGTCAGCTCTCTTACAAGTACAGCGTAAATTAATCTACATCTGCCAAACTGAAGAAGTGTAACTTCTGTACCTGAGGTTTAACACACTCCTCATGGTGAGCGATGAAACTACTGCATTCTCATATGAAAAGGATACATCATTTTGCCTGTCCTCAATTAGAAGATAGAAATATCGACTGAAAGTTGCCTCTTCCGTGTGTTCACTAGCAGTGCTCCCGTTTCCCAGGAATGGACTGTTACAACTGCTATGTATTTCTTCTGGTTTAATATACCTCCAGCTCCCCACCCCAGGTCTTACAATTTCTTGCTGATGACTCAGATTTCAACTTTTATTATACCTTCTTTCCCTGAATCTCCAGTTAATGACTTACAACCCACCACCTTCCCCTTTCTTCCATTTGCTATGCATCAGACATTTAAAACCTTTTTCCTGTCTACCTTACAGCCCTCCAAATCAGGCTCCAGATTGCTCAGTGAGAGTGGCCCTCTTTCTCACTGTGATGTTTTTGGAGCTTATAATAGGAAGAACTAAACCAGTTCCAGAGCACCCGTATGTGCTCTGCAATTTTACTTCAGCTCCTAACCACTACACCTCAAAATTATGTGTACTGCCATGAAACAGGCAATGTTAAACCACCCAGGGAATATCCTCTCGCTTTAGACTTGTAGATAAGAAGTGTGATTCCATCACAGTTACACCAAAACCAGCAGTTTTGCAGTATCCTCAGTTTTACAAGTGTCTCCCTGCTGGATGCCAGACTTTGTCACTGTCACTGAGAACAGGCAGAAGTGGCAGAAGCGTCTTAGCACCAGCTGCACGAGCACCACTCAGACTGAAGTCTGCCAGGAGTGCACAGCCTTTTTCACCACCAAAATGACAGATGGCTGCTTGAGCAGCGGCCAACTTGTTTTCTAATGCCAGGGGGTGGGCTGTAGCAGCCCACGAGTACTCCTTCTCCTGCTCCCTCTGGTAGGACATGGATTTATCAGCATTCCTGATAATTTCTTTTGAGGTCTTGATGACTCACTAACAGGGACGGTAATTTCCATATTAAGCACTGCTCCTCCTTCCCCTTTGGCCATTAAGTGCTTTCAAAAAGGAAAAGGGTAAGAGCCTCAGCAGCCAAAGTCATCTGGGGGGAAATGTGCCTTGTGTACCATTACTGCCCGCGTGCTGCTGTACAGCCGGGAATTCAAGTCTATGTCAGCTGTTAAACTTGAGCAACAGGGGATTTTCAAGATGCCCAAAGGAACCCCACTGAATTATGTAGGCTACTCAAGTCACTCAGCCTCTTTGAAAAGTCTCCAGTCTATTGCACAGTGAAGGAGCCCAGGGTCTGCCCCCAGAGGGGAACGTGCAGAGAAGACAAATCTCACTTCAGCAGCAGAGTGGGCAGAAAGCCTGCACAGGTACACGTGCTTCCCTCTCAGTGCCAGTGTCCTGCAAACCCCTGACCCTTAACAGGGATTCCTCCTGGTCCCACTGTGCTGACCACGTTCTTTAGGATACAGATCAACTCTCTTCTCTGTGAAACTCACTAATTTTGCCATCTTGGTTGAAGGTGGGAGACCCAGATCTGTTTTGGCAGTTCCTCCTCCATTCTGGGGATGGTATTCCATGCTACAAATGGGCTGAGCAGATTTACAGAGGGAGAGGGTTGTGGCAGGGGTTCCTATAGTGAGCCTGTGCTACCCCAGCACCCTCAGGAGGGTTTGTTCATCCTGCTCACAGAAAAAGGAGTATCTGCTCAGATCTCAGGCAAAGACAAGGCTGATGGACAAGGGGTGGGGTTTCTTGGGCTGTTGACATCATTCCCAGTGGAGAAACTCCATATCCAGTCTCCTTCCTATCATCATGTGTTACCTTGCAATTCTTTTGCTGGTTATCTTTGGTTTCATATCCTATAGTCAACTCTTTACACCTGTGATTGAAATGACCATGTGCACCAGAAACCTCTGGCACAGCCCCTCCTAACAGTCCCTGCAGCCTCAGGGGAAGATTTAGAGTCACACATCAATCCAGGCTGGAAGAACCTTCTGCTTCAAAGCAGGGTCCACAGTGAGATCAGATGAGGTCACCCAGTGCTTTACCCTAACTAGGCTGGGGAACCTTCAAAAATGGGGATGGTACACCCTCCCCAGGACACAGGTCCCAAGGCCTGACTATCCATGTGGGGAATAAGCTTCTTATATCCAGTCAGACCCTCTCTTGACTCCATTGATGTCTACTGTCTCTTGCCTGTCACGCACAACTGTGAACTGTATGAGTGCATGTGAAGCTCTAAGACTCAGAGTGAGATGGGGAATGGAGGAGGGATGGCAGGAATAGGACAGAAGATTCAGGGCATTGTGCAAAGTCTCCGTAACGACAAACCCTCCCCACAGCACCCTTTGCTTGCACTCAGATACTGTAGGGGTGTTGGGATCACTGCTCTTATGGCCGGGGAAAGAAGTCACAGACAGAGGCACAGCTTCAATTAAGCCTGTCTCAGAGGGGGACCACAATCTCATTCTACAAGCTGCCCATTAAATGTATCTGCTTCTTCTTTACTTCGTGCATATTGACAAAGGCACTTTCACAACTCCCTCTGAAGAGACATGAATCTTGCTCCCCATGGAAACACTGAGCACCATTGCCCTATAAAAGCATCAGCACTACAGACTGCAACTGAGCAGCAGACACTGGCGATATGAAAGAGTGATAGTGAAAGGATCCAAATGGGGCTGCTCTCTGCAGAGATGTCCCAGGGACAGATTTTTCACTTTGACATTGCACTTTATAATCTTCTTCAGTGATTACTATACACATGTACACATTTATACCTGCATCCATTAATCCCTGCTAACTGCAGCCTGCAGCTCACATCCTGAGCACATGCAGCCCTGCCTGTGCCACCCCGATGGCTGGGAAGCCGCAGGGCGCAGCCTTTCTGTTCAACAAGTGATGGCTGTAATATGTAACATGACAAAGTGGTGATAGACAGGCCATTCAAAGTCACATTTAACATTTTAGTTAGCCTCAGCCCAGGTGGAAAGCGCTCATTTACATTATTCATAGTAATGGTCAAACTGAAAGAGGAAGGAGAAAACTAGAAAGGAAAACAGGCTTTGTTCTGAAACTGCAAAGACAGCTACCAGTATTTTGCAGTGTGTGCTCGCTTCTCCCCTCATGTAACTGACAGCTTGGGGATACAGCTCCAGTGCAAGGTAACATCCATGGCCTGAGCTCACACCAGGCCCTTGGGGAGGGAGCCACTGCCTCTCACCAACATGCCTTTGGCAAAATTTTAATCACACAAAGTCTGGAATTGTGATTTTATAGAGAGGAACTTGTGAAACTTAAGGAACCTTAGACAACCAGCACATAGCCTGGTATTTCTGTTGCTGCCACCAAAACATGGCATGTCCTCTTTCTGTCAGCAAAAAGAGAATTTAAACCCTCATGTTCAGCCTGTTCTTGCCCCTCTCCATTGACTGAAGGCTTGACCTTACTGCCTTGATGGGGGTTGAACCAGGTGATCTCCAGAGGTCTCCTCCAACCTTAACGATTCCCTGACTCTGTGATTCCTTTCCTATGCAATCTGGTCCAGCACATAACTTCCCTACTCAATGCTCTGTCTCATCTCTCCCCTGCTCTACCCTAGGATATTTTAACCCTAGCACAGTCAATGTGCACAGCAGTTTATTTATCTTTTGTTTTCTGAGTCTTTACATACATGAAGATGAATGGTTTCCTTCAGTTTCACCTTTCCTGGACTTTCAAATCCCAAATCTGCCCTCATCAGTTTATAGCATCTTTGCATTGGTGGCTCTGTCCAAAATTATTTGCATGGTCATAGCCTGATCTGCAATAGAGAGAAATGTCCCCTCCCAAGCCATCCTATCTCTGAGCTCAGCAGAGGCAAACGGCATTTTGCCACTTCCTCCTGCTGAGCTGCACAATTTTCAGAGTACTGAAAGAGGCTGGCATATGTAGGCAATGGGAAATTACCCAAAAATTCAATTACTGCTGAGTGTCACAGCACTTTTTAGACCTGCTGACTAAACACTTACCAGCAGTGAGGATGAAATAGGTCTGATGACATGAATCACTGACATTACACTGGGGTTGGGATCCAGAAATATATTCATCAAATGTCAGTTTATAAGGACAATATTCATAAGATCAGGCCATCTTCATGATGACTTCCCCTTTGTAATTAGGTTCTCCAGTTTTGTCCCAGTGCTACTGAGTGGAGCCTTCTGTAATTAGTAAGAAACACAGTACGCAACGGGGCTTTACTCTCTGAAACATTACCTAAGCTACGCTGTACATTTTACTACAATGGAGCAGCAAACATCAGACATTGCAATGCTTGGAAAAAAGTTAAAGAACAAACAAGATCTAAGAGAACAACATTCTGTAGATTATGAAAATGTGTTTGACTGAACAATCCCAGCTGAAAGCTATCAACCACTGCCAACATACCCAAACCAATTACTGATAAAGCTGCTATGAAGTATGGATTAGTAAGAACTTGGAGGAACCATCTTGGCACAGAAGCTCTCTTCACTCTTTCTCTTTCAAAGCTTGCCAAGGAAATGAACCCATGCAGATGTAATTAAATGCAACATTAAAAAATCTTCTGGGAAAAAAAAACAAAACAACCATCCAACCAAACAAGGAGCCATATTTAAATCGGTTTTGTAAAACTTTTTACAAAGACATTTTTCCTTCCTCTCTCCTCCAGGCTGGTCTCACAGATAAACAATTAAAATTATTGTAGTAATATCAGCAGTTTTTCAGACTTTGCTTTCATTTCAGGTTCAAA
This sequence comes from Dasyornis broadbenti, assembly GCA_013397935.1. Classification (NCBI taxonomy): domain Eukaryota; kingdom Metazoa; phylum Chordata; class Aves; order Passeriformes; family Dasyornithidae; genus Dasyornis; species Dasyornis broadbenti. The sequence goes on from VZRN01006455.1 coordinate 33,654, forward strand.
AGACAAAAGGGTTCACAGGAGTTTCTGTATCAAAATATACTCCTTTGCCAGTTTCCATCCTTGATAAAGAGCTTCTCTGTAACAATTTCCATGCATTTAGAAGCACAGAAAATATAATTCTACATTAGCAGGTGATGACAAAGAGGACCTTTAAACCTCAGGAGATCAGAAATCCAGATGTTCCTCTGGCCAGATATAAGTGTAGTGGTTGTTATCACAGTATCTGCTAGGGGTGGACAACAGTTATTTTAGAACATCTGCACTAATACAAAGGCCTTTTGAATGAGCAATATAGGATTTACTAGCTGATGAATTCTTATGCAAATTGGAGTAGAGCAAAAGGAGACGAATAATCACAAAGTTTTGGTGATCAGACTTTTTGTCTTTCTTACCTACAAATATACACAGCTGTAGAAATACTTACAAATTTATACAAAAATTTCAGGACTATTGTCCCATTTATGCTGCTGATCCTGACAGATTTTTCTTTTCGGAGAACTTGTAGTTGCATGGTCAAAATGAATTAATATAATTCTTTAATCGTGATTTCCTGCAAGAAGAGGAGAGTAAAAGTTGCTGAGAAACAATTACAGCTCCTCATGCCTTCTAATCACAAGTTGGTGATGCATCAAAGGTTATACCCCACTGAAACTTCCTGGCTGAAGCTTTCCCTTCAGGACCAGACAAGCCCTTCTGTGGTCTGTATCAGTACCTGTGCCAGTCATTCTGTGCAAACCAGTATCTTGACTAGTGGGACCAGGTTATCACCATTTCAAGAATTCCAAAACTGACGCTTTCCCTTTACTGAGATTGTTGGAGGTTGGGAATTTTTCCATCCTGTGGCTAGAGAGACTTTAACGAGCCTTAACGACGGTACTTAAGAGACAACGATTGGGTACTTAAGAGATAACGACTGAGTACCTAAGGGACACAGACGCACTTAAGAGACTAAAAACATAGCCAGGTGTGGCGAGAGAAGAGAAAGGTGGCTGGCCGTGGGCAGAGACACACTGGTCCCCGGGACTTGTTGGAGGAGACAGCTGCTGTTTTCTTCACTGCTGCCGCGGGAGCTCAGCGCTGCTGGGTTTTTACTTCCTTGCTGGAGTCTCTGCTACTCGTTGTTCGCCCGCTCGAGTGGACAAGCTCTGCTGCCCAGTTTGCTGCCCTGAGATTCCCTGCTGCAGCTCCGCTCGCCGTGCAGCCGCCTCGCCCTCAGCTCTGTCCGCCATCACCGAGGAGCTGAGCTCGCGCCACAGCGTCCCCTGCCGGCCGTGACCGTAACTGCACCAAAGGGGAGGGGTGGTGTCTGGCAGCTCAGAGAAAGCTGCCACCGGGCATCTGTTTTGTTTATTTGTTATTGCTACTGTTATTGTTGCTTGTTTTCCTCGTTATAGATACGAGTAAAGAACTGTTATTCCTTTTCCCATATCTCTGCCTGAGAGCCTTTGATTTTGGCCTTACAACAATTTGAAGGGAGGGGGGTCATATCCTCTAAGGCAGGTTTCCACCTGCCTTAGCAGACGCCTGTCTTCCAAACCAAGACAGAGATGGAGAAACTCAATATGTGTTGTCATACTGCACTGGATTTGCCTTGAAGTGAGTGAAGCAAATTACCTCCTTCTGAAGACACAGGAAAAATAGAGTTTCTGGGTGGCTGGAGAGGAAGAACAAATTCAGTACTTGTGATTTTAACTTCTTATGTCAAAGCCTAAAGGTCTGATTGCCTAATCTCTCACATCCTTGAATAGCACAATAGTATTAACAGACATGCTGCAAAATACAACAAATGACTTAAAATGCTGCCAGCAATCAGATCAATGATTCATGTGGCCTGGTCCTTGCTGCACAGCCATCCCAACAGCAGAACACCTCTGACCCAGCACCCAGACTCGTGGCCACGTGGGCTCCTCTCCAGAAGTACGAGCACATCACCGTGTTCAGGACAGCTCAGGAGCAGTTTTCCCCCCACATTCACTCAGGAGCACTTTCTGTAGCAGCCTCTGCACACAGTGACAGCAGCAATGAAAACCGAGGCTGGTTCCCAGAACAGGGAGAGGCTGGTTCTGTGCCATCACAGGACCCGGCCTTCCCCAGGGTTGCTGGCACCTGATCCCAGCTGAGTTCTACCAGCAGGGCCCCGCAGGGCAGCTGGACAGCAGCGCTGGCCGTCTCCCTGCATGTGCCCAAGGGAGAGCAGAGCCCAGGCCTGCACACTGCTCCCAACAGCTGAGCTCCCGCACGGCGCGCTGCCTCTGCAAGGGATGCAGATCTGTCTGAGCAGGCACATGCAACTGAAGTGCTGGAGGGGATACCTATGGTGAACAACGCACTGCTGCACCTGGAGCCATGCTTTCAGCCGGGAAAGGCAGCTCTGTGCTGTGGGACATGTGCACACATGGATGTGAGCACAGGTGGATGTGAGCACTTGTGGATGCAGCCTGTACGAGGAGGGGCAAAGGACAAGGGAGTTTTTCTTCTTAAAGAAGTTCCCATTCGCCTACAGGGTTTTTTCCTCCTGTTTGTTCACTAAGCAAACACAAAGGTGAAACTACACTGCTCACATCAGCCTGCAGTTTGCTGCCTGAGTCCGTCTGAGGTAGTACTGGCAGCAGAGCTGCCTCGCTGAACACACTGGAGTGGAAATGATGGCTTGGGAGATCACATGTACTCTGGATTGGGCAACAGCTGCTCACTACAGGCAGCTTAGTTCAAACTGTGTCACTGTGATTCTGCGGGGTCTCTTCAGGCATAAACTGTCATTCTTTTCTGCCTTTACAACCACAGAATCAGTATCCAGAACTCTAAAATTAATACTGATCCTTTAAAAAAGCACTTAATTATATTTGCCTTCTTTCTGTAAATATTTTGTAACTAGAAATGCTTAAAGCTGTACAAAGTGAATGCCCAGTATGTCACAGGCAAAACTAAATGTAATTGTTCCAGTTTTAATTCAGCGAATTAAAATAACGTTAATTGCCTGCTCTCATTTCAAAACAGATTTGTGATATATCAGCATTAGAGTCAAGTAGACATTTCCCAGTAAAGCACTTCTCCAGCTGAAAAATGTTTCAATGAGTATAAGATTTCCAAACAAATAAATTAATTTGGACTATGTGTGATGACTTGGATTTGTTTTTAAATAAAATTTAGAGTTCTGATAAAATTAACTTTTTAAATTCAATGTCAATATCTTGACTCAAGTTTACTGTTCATTTTTAAAATTATTTTAATAACAGAAACATATTAGAAATCAAATTTAAAATTAATAGCTTTGATTAAAATGTATTAACTGTTCTGACCCCCTGCTATTTTAAATTGTTACTGCTTTAGAAGCCCCATGAAGACAGAATGCAAAACCTGACATTTTGGCATTTTGTACAAAAAAGAGGCAAAATGTGAATGCAATTGAGGAGACAGCATTAGGCAGATAACATTAACTAAAAGTGGCAATGCTTTGGTCTTTCTTCATCAAATACTTCAGACAGCTAATCAAATACTCAAATTTAGGCAAGTGCTTACATGCTTTGTTGAGGAGAGTGATTTGAGCACATTCTGAAGGTTAATCATGTACTTCACATGCTTTGCTGAATTTATTCACGTGGGTCTGATCCAAAGCCCTTGAAGTCAGTGAAATTTTTTTCTGAGTGAATTTGTGTATCAGACTTTAGAAACAGTAGCTAATTTTTTTCTCTTCAAGAATCTTTTTCTCTGTAAATAGTGAGTTAGAACAGTCTAGTATGAGCTATTAGTATAGTACAAAATATTAGCATAGTAATTATTATGTTTAAAAAGGAATACAGCTCCCTCATGTTTTTATGGTAGGCATCTCTTGACTTTTTTTAATTAAACTTATCTGCACTTAGAATGTTCATAGAGTATAGGGAGCAATAGAGTTAAAATGATAATTTTCTGAATGTAAAGTTTAATTAAACAAAAAATTACTCTGTTGACAAAAACTATGAAGTAATTATGTAACACAATCTATCTGCTACTTAACCTGCAAGGTGTAGGTTCCCCACCGACCTCATGCAGAAATCATCCCACAGCCCTTACTCAAAGGAACAAAAGGACATTTTGGCAGGACAGGCAGGTACTCTGAGCAGAGGGACAAGAGCAGTGGCCCTCTGGATGTCAGTGACAAAGAATTATGCACAAGGAATGTGGAGAAGCCAGGTTTCAGTTTAGGAGACCAGAAAGGTCAGTGTGCCCCATGAACCTGTGACAGGCAGCCAGGGACAGCAACAGCAGAAGTGCCAGCTGGGGAAGAGCAAAAACTGGTGTCACAGAAATGGGAGTCATCTTCAGTCTACAAAGGATCCTGGCAGCAACACCTTGTGATGTGTTCTTGACACCACATCACTACATCTGACAGATGGAACAACTCCTGGTTTTTAGGTGGGGACAGGCAGTTAATCATCAATACCTGTCATTTACACAAAAAACGTACCTGGGCAACAGGAATGGCAGGGCCACAGCCAGAGCCATGAATGCTCCTCAAGCCATCGTACCTGGGAAGTTCTAGCGCAGAAAGAACCTTACCCATACTGACTGCTTTACACACTTCAGGATGCCATAGGAAAAGCCATTTTAATCCAATTCTGCTCTCTTGACTCCCTGTCTAGCCCACTCCCTCCCAGCCAGGCACGTGAGAAGATGCTCTCAGCTGCCTCTGGAATATCCAATACAGACCAGTTTGAAAGACTCTTAGAGAAGGGAGAAGCAGAGCACAGGTTGTATTGAATGTTCCTACTAGATTCTTCTTTGAAGGCAGATAAGCTGCAATCATAGCTACATTTCAGTGAACTCGTGCCTGAAAAGTTATTTCAGCATCAGAAAGTCCAGAAGTGCTCCACAGACATTGGAGCAAACTGTCTCCTGCCCAGATGAATGCTTAGGAAAAATAAAATTAAGCTCTGAGCTTTGCAGGTAATAGCATTACACATTACCAGAATGATGTTGCTTGCTTAGATTTCATTCAAACACACCAGCTTCATTCTCATGATTTATAGAGCTGCAGAAATCTCCCCAGATTTTTTCCCCCTCTTAGCCCTCTGGTTTAAATATAACACAGTAAGTTATGCTGAGAAACTGAGAAGGCAATTTACTTTGCTAATATTAAACCAAAGGAAAAAGAATCAATTTTTTGTACCCTAGAAGGAAAAAGAAAATCAAACCATTCCTCTATCTTAAATGCTAACTGAAACCATCCCTTCCAGGTATAAACTATCAGTAAGTTAAGCCTAAGTTTCTCCTCTGCCTCTGGCAAAGCAGAATCACTGTCATTCCAAAGGATCCTAGCAGAAATCACAAAATATAGAGCACAAAGACATGATAGAAAAAGTCTAACATGTCAAATTTTTTTATTAAGTCCATAGAAAGAAATCTCTGCAAGGACAAAAGCAGTCAGTTATGGGAAAGAAAACTTATTTCAGTTCTTAGGGAAGTTCATGCTGCCTCCCCCATAAAGGGTTGGCTTCACAAGGCACTCTACCCTCCCTATAAGTGGAGGCAAGGGTTACCAGAACAAACCCAAGTATTTCATCAGGGCTGACTGTAAACTTCAAAGGAGCACAAGGCATTCCGGCATCAAGATACTCACTGAGTCACGACCCAGCCACAACTTGGAAAGGTCATTCATTATCAGAGAATCAGAAACTGGCACCAGAAACTACCTCTTGCTTTTATCTGCTAAGTGAAATTTAGTTGTGACTAGACACAACATTACTTAACAATCAGATATGCCAAAGTGCCCTAAAGGCCTGGGGTACATTATCCACTTGCTGTTGCCATGGAAATAATGACTGCGACAGAAGAAGGAATAGGCAACCTGTCGCAGTGTTGTTCTTCAGCATCCCAGGGGAACACTGGCAAAGAATGCTAGGCTGAAATGCCCCACTGCCATTCCTGAGAAATCTCTACCTCCAGGAGGACTTTGCTGATGCAATCGTGACTCCACTGTTACATTTTCTGATGCCTTTTGTACTATCATTGTGTGCAGTTTACTGTGGGATTTACGAACACTGATGGCTGGAAAACCAAACTTACATGATACACTTAATAAAACCAGTGACCCTTGGCCTGGGAGACGCAGCCACAGAATAGCACTGCTTAGAACGGAGATGGTTGATTTCTGCTTTGAAGTGTAAAATGCTGCTCAGCAGTGGTCATACAGCCAAGACAAGACTCCACGGTTCAACCAAACTGGAAACAGAGTGACAGTACTGGGATTCTTCTGTTTGTCATGTTTTCAGATGCTCATTTTTCATAGTCCAGATTCCTACCTTGCTGCATTAAATGTGAAATTGTGAGCATATGGGCCTTGCCACAGTAAAAAATTACAACTTCACCTACTCTCAAAGTACCCCAATTGTGTAAGAAGTTTCCTTACTCTAAAGACAGTACAAGTGATATGCAAACCCTCTTTGTTGCCACTTCTTGAAAAATCTTTTCTTATTTATCATTTTCATATTGTGATGTCCTGGATCCTTGCCAGAACCATAAATTTCTCCCCAGGTATTTCTGCCATAAAACATTTCACCTCGTGCCAGGCTCAAGAATTGCTGACCACAGTCCACAGAGAGTCAAAAACCTCATGCACCCTAGATGAAAACCTTAAATACAGAATTATAGCACACTTAAAATATCTACCTGTCCAGCAATTCAATATCCTGTAGAATTACCAGGGCTTTTTCAAAAAGCAAACAGAAGAAAATAGCACAGATCCAATCAGGTTTTCCCCACTACCCCACTACCTTTCTGTTAACATCCAATCTGCTGCTTACATGCACAGAAGACAGAAGTTCATTTCATGTGCTTGAATCAAATAATAGCCTCAATGGCAGAGTACAAAAGTATTTGATTCCAGGGCTTTCATCATCAGTGGTTTATTGTTCTTGGCAGAGGGGACATGATCTGGCTCAACTCGCTTACTTGGGAAAAAGGAGAAAAACCTGTTGGTGTGTCCTACAGCAAGCGCTATTTCCTGCTGATATTAAGGAAAGTTCAAGGGCTTTGCACTCAGCTATTTATTTGCTGCAGAACCAGGGAAAGGACAATGCAATGCTGAGAGCAAACAAGGACCTTAAACGCTGATGTAAAACATCACTATTTACATTCTAATCCACTGCTCTTCCCATCCTTGGCAAGGGAAAGGGCTTGCCCCAAGAATCACACAATGGTTTGGCTTGGAACGGACCTTAAAAACCATCTTGTTCCAATCCCCTGTCATGGGCAGGGACACCTCCCACTAGACCAGGCTGCTCAGGGCCCAGTGCAGCCTCCCCAGCTCCTTCAGGACGCAGCCTGCTTTCCTCACGACACTATTCCAGCAGCTCTGGAGATGTGTTAGAGCAGGAGGCACTGTGGGTGTCTCCAGGGATGCAGAACAGCCATCATGCAGAGATGGAAAGGATGCAGGATTACAATGTTTATCCCTTCTAATGCAAATAGGCCCTCTAAAATCAATGAGGACAGCCACAAACTACCAGTTGAGTAGCATACAGAACCCAACTCCAGTAATTTTATTGCATGTTTTGCACTCAAATTGTCATTTTGATGATTGCTGCCATGCACTGCAAGTCACTTATTTCAGCAGAGCGTATTATCTGTGCAAATGGCATGCTGCTCCTTTTGGTGAGACTTGGAACCTTCCTCCTTCTGCCCCGGGCCTTTTATTGAATGGTATCAGTCCAGACCATGGGGCTGTTGGATGTCTGCCCAGACAGGGGTTCTGTGCACCATTTCTACAGCAAGCAGCTGTGGTCTGCACTGCTCTTCCTACAGCAGCATCCCATCCCTTCCCCAGTGTCAGACATCCCTTCCCTGCTGCAGAGAGGGTGTGCCACGCTCTGGCTGTGGGCTGGGAACCATCTCACTCATAAGGGCAGTAAATGAGAAATGGGACTCAAACGTACCTTACAGGTGCAGCTATTTGATGCACGAGGAGCATGAGGTTCTGTCTTTTAACCCATCATTGGACAGCTATACACTCGATTTTTGCTGATTACATAGGATATAAATCTTAAAGTAAGAGCGTTTCAAACAGTATTTAGGACTGGTATTAGGAGAGGAATAAACTGTACCACCTAAAAGTGTGAAAGAATGAAGCACTCATTTTCTGACTTATTTATAATACTTAAGAGCATTTTTATCCTTTTGTCAGGGTGAAAAATATTACATCACTGGGACCATTTTGAAGTAGAAGAAAGTTTGCAAGCTCTCTCATAAATAAATAATGTAAGGAAAACATGATTTTATTTTTATTAATTTGTAGTTATTTAATAATAAACTGTAATGCACTTACTTTGCTAAATTCAGTGACTAAGACACTTCGGGTTACAAGAAAAAGACGAAGTAAAAAATTCAGCACTGACAATATAGTCATTGGATTCTTTCCTGAAAGAAAGGTATTTGCAGAGTATCTGAGTATTTCCGTTTGTCCTGCAAGTTCAAGGACTGTTATCTCTGATACACTACTTTTGAGTCTGTGGTGTCAATACTGATGAGATAGTTTAGGAGTCGATACAAAATGTTTTTTAATTCTATGAACTCTGGCAGCCTACTGAATTATTTATATGATGTCATTTACTTACTACAATCGAGTTTGACACTCCCAGATTTAGTATCACACACAAATGTTCCTTCCTGAGACAATGCTGACATCACGGCTTTGCGACACTGCTAAGAACTCCAGATGGAATAAATGTGCTTCACCTTTGGATCTGCAAAGCAGAAGGAGTTACTAAAGCTCCATGGTATTCCACTTTTGGCTAGTTTACTGAAAATCATGCACACATTTTAGAAAAATAAACAATCTCAGCTGGTAAAAGCCTGGTGGTGATCGCAACTTGCATAATTTCCTGACCTTCAAGAATATTTCTTTGTTCTGCTTTTTCACACGCCGAGTATTTGTGAGGCTCTGATGTGTACTGGTCTGGCTTGCAGCTGTTCAGCCACTGGATCCAAGTGATCTGGACAAAGTTCCAGCCCTGGCCCTTGTTGGCTCATACTAACAAAATCGCCAGGATTTTAATAATTTCCTTAGTGATGAAAAGAGAGTGTGAAGAAACAGTAATTCTACTCCTGTGACACACAGCAGGTGAGAAAAAGGCCAGCGGAAGGAGCGTAGCTCTGACTTCAAACTCTGCTTGCAGTCTCAAACATAGCATGCAGCTGGGAAAAAGAACACTCATCAACCATCGCATTTAATGCTCAGTCGAACACAGAATTGAAAAGAACGTGTTAACAGAATGTCAAGCTTGCTGCTGCCTTGAAAAAAAAAATGGCATCTGCTGCTCTGGTACTAAAAATGGTTCCACAGTTATGGGTGAAGCAGCTCGGTATCTGCAGCACTGTTGCAGGTTTAAAAAAACCGCAGACATTCATTTCCTAGCAGGGCTTAATTGGTACCAGCAAACACATAGACCATTCAGAAAGCTGTGCTCCAATTAAAACACAGCAAACCTAGACATGCTAAATTTAAACATATTTTTAAAGTACACTTCTGAAGTGCTTTTACTCTCATGTAACAGTAGGAATAAGGAAGGCCACCCCATCAACCTTGGCTCTATTAAATGCAAACCCACACCATCAACATCATCACTGAATGGTTTGGGTTAGAAGGAACCTCAAAGCTCAGCCCATGCCATCTCCTGCCATGGGCAGGGACACCTTCCACTGTCCCAGGCTGCTCCAAGCCCCATCCAACCTGGCTTGGACACTTCCACAGATCCAGCGGCAGCCACAGCTTCTCTGGGCACGCTGTGCCAGGGCCTTCCCACCCTCACAGGGAAGAATTTCTTCCTAATATCTAATCTAAACCTATTTTTAGTTTAAAGCAATTCCACCTTGTTCTGTCAGTGCATCCCCTTGAAGTCCCTCTCCAGCTCTCCTGTAGGCACCTGCTGCCTTGTCAGTTGTCTTGAACTTAAAGACCAGCATCATTTAAGAAAGTATTTCAGCATTTCTGTGTAGGCAGGAACAACATCCACTACAAATCCTAAATTAATTTTGCAGAGAGAACACATGGTTCATAAATATCTCAGCTTAAAAGCTGTATCACGTGTAGTCGCATATGTTGGGTAATAATTAGAACACAATTAAATTGGGCACCAAAGGAATCTCTGTAATTTTATTTATGATATTAACTTGGAGAATTTTTTTCCCCCAGCTGTGTAAGAGACATTAAGGCTATTTATCATCCTGGTAGCAGTATGATAGTTTTCTATAGGGACATATGGAACTAAACTGAGCTTGTGTTTTCTAGATATGACTTCTAAAACCCAATCTATTCAGATTTGCTTTTATTTCTATCAAAATTTTTCAGCCATCAAATCCATCACTGCTTTCCTAAATGAGCTAAAAATCTAAATTCACCCAGAGTGGGAAGTACTATTTAATTCACAAGAAGCACAGGTACGTAACAGTACCAAGATCCGAACAGAGCATAAATGCAAGGCTGTTTCTCTAACTGCAGTCCTGGGCTTGAGTCATGAATTTCTGCTAGGTTTCCTTTCCCCATCCACCTTATTTTTTTGATACCAGGCCCTTTCAATTAGCTTTTTCATTTATCCTTTCTGTTCAAAACAAAGAGAATAAATTTATGTCATAGAGTTCTCTTGAAGACACTTTTCTGGTCCCAAGTGCAGAACACATTGCTCAGTGTATTTACTGGAGTGACCCAGATAAGACTAAAAGTATGTACGAAGCTTATACTTTCAAACCCAAATATTTGTAGGGATCTGCTACAAAACGGTTCTAAATTAATAGATATGTTTTCTGAGCAATAGGGGTTTGGCCTAGAGAACAGATATAAATTAATCAAGTTCAATTTAATAATGGTGACTAGAGAAAAATATGCAGGAATTTTGGTGAATTAGAAACGGACCTTATGTATTATCACTGCTCTTAATGTCTTTAGCTTCTCTATAACTATGTCAAAATCAAGAATCCATTTTTTATGTAATGTATCTTAAAATTTTTAGATTTCAGTTAAAACTCTTAGAACTCCAATCAGTTCAGATCTGCAGGTAATAGTGGCAGGTTGATGCAATAAGTGATACCCACATGAGCACTGGCTCTGCTGCTCAGCTGATGTGAAGAAAAGCTTTGCCCTGTTTCTAACACTACAGGGGTTGAAAGAGCAGATTGTTTCACATTTGAGTGTGTAGGACATGACAACCAGTCCAAAGTAGTTCAGTTAACACTTCCAAAATTCTCTCACATAGCTCTCACTACATTTCTTAAGTTGCATTTAGTGCACTTCCCAGCAGCATGCAGCTTAAAGAAAAAATGTTTTTAAGTCTGAAAGGCTGTGGCCTTGTTGCTTCTTCCTCAAGCAGATGCACCAAGGTCTCACCACACAGCAGTCCATACTTTAGAATACACTGCAGTTTCTACAAGATTTAAGAACAGTTTTGAAAAATACATGCCATGCACATGACACCGAGTAAAATAATGTTATAATATCACATTTCATTGCTATGATGATTTAATCCCTTCATTTTTATTTACTATGTGAACGTCTGCACTGTAAACAAGTAGAATGAAGCTGAAAGATACATCAAATGAATGGAAATCTTATAAATAAGGAACAAAGGTGGATGTGCCTTTGAGGACAGAGATCTCTGTGCTACTACTTGCAGTTGGCAAGGGAGTGCTGAACTAAAGACAGAAACAATACTTCTTAAACAAGATTGTGCTTTCCAACATCTGCACCAGGTGCCCAGGTATATGGGTCTTTAGCATAAACATTTCTAACAGTGTAGAGGTACTTGGAACAAATGAAAAAGGCATATGAGAAGCTGATACTCTTTTTTTCATCCTACAGACTTGCAAAACCCACCACTGATTTTAGAAACTTAGGTACATACATACACTTCTTACAAATGAGTATTTTAAAGACAAACCTTTTCAAGATATTAGAGAAATCCTTGAAGCCAGAGACTTACGAAGAAAACAACATCAGACTCTTAACAAAAGCAGTGTGATTGCTGCAGCTACAAGGAAAAAGATTATCTACTCTGTATTCCTCTCAGAATGAAATAACCATCTCTCAATGGTTATTGAGCAAACCAATGTAGAAAAGCTTGTAAAAATAAATTCTTTGCAAAAGATTCCAAAGGGTGTGTCTCGGGTTACCCAAGACAGGGTGGAATGAAGAATTAGAGATTAAATGGATTCCTGTAGGGAAGATCATAGTGTCTGTAGGCCAGATGAAAGGGATGAAGGGCTTACCTCCATCTGTGTAATTGCATCCCTTGTGCTTCTTGCTCTTGGATGCCACATCAGCACTGAGCAGTTTGTTCTGGCTCTCTTGTGAGAGAACCAAAAGCAAAGATGCTTTGAAGGAGCTGAGCAGGTCCAGAGGTGCTGTACAGCTTATATAGAGTAATGACACAAGGGACAAGAGCCACTGGCTTTCCCTGCTTTGCCTCCTAAGCCTCCTTGAGGGAAGGCTCAGCGAGGCCTCCCTGCTGCATCTTTATAGAGGTGCAGGTGGCCAGGGAAGGACACAGAACACCCTTTGGCTGCCTTCATCTTCTGAAGAAAGTCCTGTCCTCCTGCCACCCATACTTCACATGCACAGCCATGTCTCAGACAGGCCTGCTGGTACTTTGTCCTTGCTGGTACCCAGGAGCTTCCCTGAGCATAGATTTCATTGGAAAACACCAAACTTGTATTGCAATTTCTTTACTGTTTCCCATACCAACATATTAATTGTCTCCTGCAGTCTGTGTCCTTTTCTCCAGGCTGTGGGAGACGTAGCTTGTTTCTTTACTGAAGAAGCTGTGAGAACTGCTTGGAGATGTGCACAAGGTAAAGCAGGCTCCCTGTCCAGTTTGCCACTAGAATGATTTCCTCTCCTCTGTACTGGTATTTCAGATTTTTTTTTTTTTTTCAGAAATTTATTTCAGAAATATTATTCAGCTCACTACCAGATTTTGCAATCTGAGACAGCTGAAAAGGTCAATTAGCAGAACATATCCTATTATCAAATTCCATTCCATAAAATCACTCATCACAAACAGATGAAAGAGGATAATGATTATTATAAATTGTGCATTCAGCTAGGTTTGTGGCTTTGCCAAAAGATTTGTGTAGGAAGAGCTACAGAGGTACCAGACGGCAAAATACTGCTTGGAGCATGAATTCCTTCTTGCCCTTCCTGTTTGGTGGACAAGTGCCTTGTTTGCCATGGCAAACAGCTCCAAAAACCCTGCCAGAGGGAATTTCTGCCCTGCTGGAGCACTCAGTCCTGTATCACCCATTAGTGAGAGTATCTGCATTGCTTGAGCCATTGCAATACCAGTTTGAGGATATCTGAGCCTCTGGTAGTTTTGAGACAGGATATTCTTCCAAGCAGTGTAACCACCTTCTTGGAGCTTCCATTTTCGACATTTTCTTTTTTAAGCACTTAGTAAATCTCAGCATCCAAAACTCCTCCAAAGACTTGTGGATGGAAACTAAAATCAAAACTGGTAATCCTTCAGACTTTTGTACCTGGTACTTCTTGACAGCTAGTCTGAGTTCAGTTGTATTTCATCAGTTTTATATCATTCTATTTTCCCTATTCCTGCAGGTTGAAAGATCCACATGTGACTTTTAGAAGCCTCTTACATAATCTCACCCATAATTCTCTGGACAATTTACTACCAGAATCCTGAGGATACAGCCTGGCAGACTGGTACAAAGAAACTGCACTGAACCCTCCCCACGCTGGCTATCTTAGCCATCCTTATAAGCAAATTGAAATTTGAAATCCATTTGCTTTTCTAAGTGGAAAAAGTAACTTCTTATTCCTATACTGCTTTTAATGCTGAAAACAATCACCTGCTCTAGTTGATGAAAGCAGAGAAACTGGCAATTTTAGGGCCTTGGCAGGCATTCTCTGACAAATGCTTATATCAAAAGTCATTAGTGTTAGCATATAATCTATATGAATGGTCTTTGTGGCAATGATTAATTGGTGCAGGTCCTTTGGAGAGACGGTACTTTGCAAAGGACATTCAAAGCATTCCCTGATGAATTTAAACATAAGTGCCTAGGAATCCAAAGCAGCAAGGCAGATCACATAAGAGAAGGGAATCACAGGAAGCTGTTTTGGATAAATAAAGCAGGGCCCGGAAAGAGAAAGAAGCATAATGCACAAAGTCTCACCTTCCCTACAGCTGTTTCCTGGGACTGAACACTGGGGTGTGCTCTGCCCCCTTTCAGCTTCATTCCTTAGTGGGGAAGTGTGCTGGCTGAATTCCACACACTGACAATTACCAAACCTGTTCTTTGAGAGCCCCCTTTAGCTACATTACTCACAGTACAAAACAGAGAAAAACTAAAAAAGAAAACCAGAAGACCCAACCAAAACCACCTCCCATGAGCATCAGAGCAGAAGCAACCAGATGAGGTCCAAAAGTAAGACATACCCAAGTTAGCAAATTGTAATGCCACATACCATATCAAACCAGATTTTCATTTCTGGCGTGTTATTCATTAGTGTGCAATCCTCCTGAGAAGCAGAATTGATTTTTGGAAGTAGATTTAACACTATGTTATTGGAAGTACAGTTACTGAGCAGGATTGGGGCTGCTTTAGGATCAATTCCTGGAAGCACACCTATTATTGTAATAGCTTCTCAGTGCCTGGCTACTAATGGGCTGGATGTTCTCCTGGGGAAGCATGTTGAATAATTATCTTAGAAAAGACAGTGCAATGGAAATGGCATTTCCCTCTCCCCCGCACCACGACTGTGACAGCAAATAAGAATTTTCTAAAACGATCCCACAGCGTGCCATTCGAATCTCCATCCATGCTCCAAATCTGTGTATACTTTAGAATACACTTTTCTCTTTTCTCAAGATGGCTGAAAAAACTAAGAAAATATGACAGACAGTGAAAGTGTCTCCATTACAAGCAGTAACACAACACCTTCCCATTCCTTCAGTTTGTATCTTGTTAGGTTGTTACTGTCTTCAGGGATACATTCCAATAGAACGTTCTTAATCTCCCCAAACTGACTAATTCTCCCCGTGAACAAGGGAACTCTTACAACCTGTTGTCCTGAGAAAATGAGGAATAAAAGGGGTGATAGTAGGGAACGACAGAGCTCTATTCTTTTGCATAATTTTCTCTTCTGAAGTATCTCCTGAAAATCAGCCCAGCTGCCTAAACACTTTGAAATATATGTATGTGTTTAGAGGTGCAGCAAAACCACTGCTGAAGACATCCAGAGGCCAAGCCTTCCAACAAAAGTGTGCTGCCCCAGGTGCAGATGGAGGAGGATGACACAGGACTGTACCCTGTGTGATATGGGCTCAAACACACCGAGATGCTTCGATGGAGAGGGCACGGCCACGTGGGCTGGGGCTGAAAATACGCCTGACCCAAAGACAAAAGGGTGATCCATTACAATTACAAAGGCCATGCTCTGTGGGAAGTACCAACCAGCTGGGATCTCCTGGCATCTATCAGGAGTGGAACCTCTGTCCTGGCAGAAATGTGCAAGGGTTTCTCATGAAAACATGCAGATAACCACGCTGGGGAGTGGCAACTGGCATGAACCTTCCAGTGAGGAGCAAAGAGCTTGTTCTCTTCTAGAACAGGTGAGGAATGGAAAGAAAGACTCCCTTCCTCCTTTCCCACTGGACAGGGTTCCCACTCTGCTGCTCCCAGTAACAATTCATTCCTGAGAAACATGACAATGACACATGGTATTGAAACAGGCTCCCACACCTGCTGGACCGATGTGACACATGGTGTGGTACCAGCAGGGCTTTGTATCATCACATCACCGAGTAGTGTCACAGGGAAATGGAAGGGACCTCTCATAGCTGAGATACCCTCCCCAAAGTTTAAAAAAAAAAAAGAAAAAAAGAAAAAAGTGTCTAACACATAGCAGGTGTAAAAAAATTAAACACCAATAACATTCAATCTAGTCTGGCCTGCAAGAAAAACTCTTGTTATTTGCAGAGTGACTGAAAAGCCTGAATTTTTACTGCATCAGTGAGTCCTGTGGGTTAAGCAAAAATACAGAAATAGAAAATGAAGCGTACAGTACAGTAGTACTGAAGTGGTAAAGTAGTGCTCTAATAGTAATGTAAAAGCATAAAAATGATTCTTCACATTTAATGGTAGAATTTTTTACATTGCAATTCATTGCAGAAAAAGAACAAAAAGAAAAATTTCACTTGGCATCTTAGCTTGGGTTGCACCACTGAGTTAAACAGAAGGCTGTCATGGCCAGCTACAATTTTATGGAAAACTGACCCAGAATTATTTCTTCAGGAGCGGGGCCCTCAAGGAAAATAACCAATGGCATCATACTCAAGTGAGATAGACATAATTTCTGCCCACCAAAACACACCCAAACAGACAGCAACAGGAGCTGCAGTAAGTTGAGATGCATCCATAATAAGAATGTGGTATATGAACACTGTTTACATAAGTATACTAAAGACTGCATGAAATTTGCATTAATGAATATAATTTTACAAATACAGTCAAATGTTAATATTTACTAGTGCAAACAGCTCAACAAAAATTAGGTGCATCTGCAAACCAGCTACTTCACTAAAACAGTATTTGGAATTTCCAAGTTCTTCTCGAACAGAAATTGTCCATAAGAAGCCTGAACAGAACCCTCTTGGAGGCCAACTATTCTTGATAACATAAAAAAGACAAACACATAAATTAATGGTGAACAGACTAACTGAATAGGGCACAGTAAATTTTGTTTTTAAAAGATCACTTTATAAAATCTAGGTTTGTTATTATGGTTACCTCAGTTTGTGATTCTAGCCTCTTTTATTTGCTTTTGTCTCCAAATTTATTTATTGATTGATTTATTGAGCAATAAACAGCTTTCAGAATATTGGTCTGAATCAAGGCGGCCTAAAAGGTTTCCATCACGGAGATTATAATCCTAGCTCTGGCCAAGACACTCTGGTTAAATGTCAGGACAGAAATGCCTTTATTTTCAAAAAACATTTTTCTTAAAACAGCAGCTCTGACCCCTCCTGAAGTCTCCAGCACTATTATCTTTATCTTCCCCATTTTGCATAGGGAGAGATTTTAAAGCAGTGTAGGCAACAATTCCAATTTTCTCTGCAATTCAACGTATCACACACCACAGTTGCTACACTTTTGGCACAAATATTTGCAAAAGCCTGTTACAGCATAGGAGAGACTAGTTGCTGCATTAACACCAGCTGGTAACAACAGCCCCAAAGAATTCTGTCCATGTGGAGCATATCTCTATAAGCTTTGTGTTTACAAATATGGATTTGCTCTCCATTTCAGCTTTGCACTGCTGGGGGCACACACGCACACACATATACTCACTGAGGGAAATATTATGTATGTGGATTATCATGCATATATATAGACATAAACTGGGGGATATATTATACGTGTGCCTGCAATATTATTAATATTAAAAAGTATGGTTAGATGAACAGCACATGAGCACTGTATAGCTGCCATTCAGGCCATCCTTGCCACTCACAGTTTGAAGAGAAGACCCTGAAAGCATCCTGGTCCCTAGATGGTGCTGTTCACTGCACTAACGAGGCACCCAGCACTCCGGGACAAAAACTGTTTCTTGGTTCAAAATTACAGAAGCTGAATACAGACATGAGCAATGCTGTTCTGTGTTGTATGTTTGCCAGGTGCCTTGAACCCTTGGCCCACATAATTTCCTACAGGCTATAAGAACAGTAATTCCATTGAAGAGGTACCAAGGAAAGCAGGGTCAGGCACTGTCAGTCCCCCAAGGCTTGTGTGGAGCAGCATTTCCAATGTGTTGGATTAGCTTCCTCTCCCACACATGCAGCTGCCACTCGATATTCCTCGTCCTCAACAGAAGGTGGATTCCACACTGTTTGTGCCCTGTCCTGTAGCCCTCAGGGACATCTCCCAGGGAAGCAGCATTGGCAAGGCATCCTGGCAGAGCTCAGCGTCTTTCCCACCATGTTTAGGTCAACACAACTTTACAAGTGGTTGAGGACATGCCAGTCATGGAACTGAGGTACATTAGGAACTGGATTTACTTCTGCCTCCTTCCAGACTTCATAAGTGGTTTTGGGCAACCCATAAAGTCTCCCAGAGTGGGATTTAAAGTCCATTGAAGTTAGAAGAAGTTCCTCTATTAGTTTGAAATAAGTTTTATAGGGGATATTTCAGCTCCTGTTCTTTCCCCGTAGGGTGGGAATGTGCCTATGACTGCATAACAGTCAGTATTTTTTAGTTTCTCAGGCATTGTAATAGTGAATAAATAGACATACCTAAAAAAAAAAAAAAGTACATTTATTGTACTTTGTTGTTATTTTCTGCCTTTATAAAAGGGTAGCTATATCTGGCTAATTGCTTAGGTATTTGACTCTCATAAATGTAATATGTGAGCATCTCATAAACATGAACATTTCACAAATAATGTTGTTGTTGGGTTTTTTAGAGGTTCTGAAAGTGATTAGATTGACAGCATGGGCTAGTAATTGTCTATGAACTGCACATATCTCTTCCAATACACTTCACATCAGATGCTCCAGGCATGAATTTCTTAAATAGAAAACAGCAACTTTGATATCTGTCAACAAAACTTGAGGTGATGTTGTGGTAAACAAGTGCTCTCTGTGGCCTAACTGCCAAGCTGGCAATCTTAACTGGAACTATAACCATATATAAACAACCATATATAAATTCTTTAACCCACTGGACTTTATGGAGATGATTCACAGATCTCTGTTCTGGACTTTGCTTAGGCATGTCATTTGTCATTACATACTGGTGTTTCCTAATAATCTACCCTGGCATTTTGAAAACCTCCTGCAGGTTTGTCATTGATGACATGAACCCCCACACTCCTTAAGCATGTTTGAAGACTTCTGGTTAAGTTATAAACTTGTCACAAAATATAAAAATCTTGCTGAGAGCTGTTTAAAAGTTTCTGAAGTAAAGGGTGCCAAATGTTATGTGTGCAAGAATGCCAAAGAACTGAATTAGATGAGAAAAAGAAAGAACACCAACTTGGGAGAGAGATGTTAGGATTATCTTTGCAAGGTAGCAGAGGGAGTGCTTAATGAGAATTACACAAATTTAGTGTGGAGGAAAAATCAGAAGACAGAGATGGTCATGCTCTCTGCAACTCCCTGTTTGTGGAGAGATTTTAGGTGGAAGGATAGACAGAGGCTAACAAAAAAGCCATCACCCAGCTGGCACATTGGGCCACAATGATTTTTAAAAAATCCACAAATGGACAGGCTTCATTTCAACTTCAGGAGGAAATCAAAAGGCACATCCCTGGCTCAGTGGTTAATCCCTAGCAGATTTCAATTTCCTGCCTTGGAGAGTCAGGGCATTAGGCTTCTTCAAAGGAGAATTTTAGCAGAAGTGAATGTATTATGTCCTAGCTCCATTCTTGACCATGGTGAAGCTTTTCTGGCTCTGTGCTGCTGACGTTGGCTTCTCCTCCTCCCCGCCAGAAAAAACCCAAACCAAACTTCCAATCCCTTAAACAATCAAGCAATTTCTCTTCAGGAAATATCTTACCCCGAACATTTCAGTGTCTAGATGTTCAAAGTTACAGATCATGGGCAATAAGACCTTATCTCAGGAAGTGTCTGGCACCATCATTAGACAACATTGTCAGCTGTCCCAGAGTAAGCCCCAGGCCAATGTTTGGGACATGTATTTTACATACAGACACACAGATGTAACTTATAGCAACTCTAAGCTCTCCAAAAAATCAACAATGCTCTTTGCATGTTGAAGGTACCTATTAATATTGTGGCCGTACTTAATAGACATCAATGAGGGAGCATTTTAAAATATCCAGGTCACTGAGGAGCCTAAATTTTAAATTGAATAAGGCTGCTTGAGAGTCCACTCCTACATCAGTCGTCTTTCAGCAAGTGATACTGGCAAAGAAGCTGAAAACAAAAACCTTCTCCTCATTTAAAGAAGCAACTGGAATCCGTTTCGGTTTAACCTTGAGAATTAGTTTAGATGCCATTCTTCTGCCTTTTACTGAAATCCCAGACTTTAAAGGAATACTATGATAATTCATTGCTAAGCGACAATGGAATTCCTCCATAATTGCTTGTAACATGCATCCACATTGATACAAGATAATTTCATTGATACAAGATAATTCATACAATGAATACCAAACACAAAGTGTGGGTCCAGAGATCATTTTCCTAATCAGAAGTATCAGACCCCAGGAACTTTCAATGAATAGGGCTATTAAAATGTAAATAGTTTCTTTGAAATTTAAATTGCCATTTTCAAAACCAGATGTTCTTATTGATCATTCCCTGCATAGACTTCCAAAAATTCTACTCATGATGGCTAACTGAAAATCAACTGGATATTAGCCTCAGAAGCTCTTCCTACAACAGTTTCATTTCACTGCTACATTTTATCAGCACCTTTGATGAGGTGGTTTAAAACTAAGAAATAATAAATTTGATTATAATGCATGCACATTTCTCTCAACCAGCCTAAAACCACATGCTGTGATAGGGCAGAAAAACATCTGTTATGACCTATAAGCACTGGACAAACTGGACAGAATACTGTGTGCCTGATAACTTAACACATCAGCTTTAAAACCACAGAGTTGAACATTGCACAGTATCACCATTATTCTTCATCTCTCCAGCGAGATGTGAGAAGTCAGGAGGAAAACTTCCTATCGGCACAGGAGAGAGAGGGCTCAAGTTCAGGTTTCTGGGCTCAGCAGAAAAGGCATCAATGTTCAAACGGCTTGTGGCTCCTAACTCCTGTGAGCAGGTTTTCTCCACTGAAGAGGACAGTGGATGGAAGGCTGTGCCACAGACTGTGCACAAACCATTGATCCAGTCCATGGAGCTTTCTTTTATGATGTGCCCCCAGACTCTAAAATCTGGCACAATAATTCCATAGGTCACACTAAGACATGATTCTGGCTCCCCGTTGCCTTTAGTCCATTTTGTGTGTTATTTATATCATCTGCAGAGCAATAGTTCTTTCAAGTTTTGCTTTCGTTAAGCACTGCTTTTCCTCAGACATCAGTAATTACAATCTTCTAAGGCACTTCATCAAGAGTGACTTTTTATTGCTTAGCTTCCCCATCAGTGGGAGCACTGAGCTCCCAGTGACCTTTGGTCTGATCCTTAACATTCCTGCTTCCTACAGCATGGGCACTTCTGCAAATTAAGCTTGAACTGTGCCTATACATAATATTTGCTTTAAAGGAGAAAGCTTTGATATGGGTCTACAATCATCAGTTTTCTGTGCCTTGAAAACAACTTGAACCCCAGTCTCCATGGTAACAGATACCACCAATGAGCCCTAGAAAATCTTGGTTATTTTTATAGAGAAGATGAACAGCAAAACCATAAGGTTTCTGTGAAATCTCTCAGTACTGCCAGTCTTACTTCTTCTTTAATCCTCAGTTAATGGTGTGCACCAAGGGGTTCTATGCCCACACATAGCCACGTCCAAATAACATTATCCTTCCTGTACTTTCATTATAATGCTAGAAGCCAACAACAATTCCCTCAAATCATTTATGCCATTAAAAACTGTTCAAGACACACATCTGACTCTGACTCTACTCTGTATATTATAGAGTGACTTTGCACTGTAGAGTAAAAATCTCTGACTTGTTAGACTTTATGGCAATTTGTTGTCCCATGAGTTCTCATTTCATGAGTCATTCAGGAAAAAAATTTGGTCGTGTGACAAGTTTTCTCCCCTGTGTAAGAGACACTAAGGTCAGCCCATGAAAACACTGTGCAGGTTTTTCTTTTTTTTTTAACTGATATTGACTCTTTCATGGCTGAATCATTGAAGCAATTATGAATATGGTTCTCAAATTTTACTGGGGAGCCTTTCTACCACCACGGCTTTTGAGCTGGAAAAGAACCAGCATCAGGGCAACCAGTGTAGCCTCTCATCACTCTGAGGAGCTGCAAAACAAGGCACAGTCTGCTCAGATTTAAGGTAGAGATTAAGCAAGTTACTGAGCTGCAGTCCAAACCTTTTTTTTACTCAGCCAAACAAAACTCTGTAGTAGAATGCACTCTTTCTTTTGTTTCTTTCATTTTCTGGACAGAGTTTTTTAGAGCCTTTAAAAACACAGATACTTTCAGTGCTTTAGAAAACCCAGACTATAAATGAAAGTTTTAGTTAGAAGAACATATGTTCTCATTTGGTTTTAACTGTATATACTATCAGTAACTGCAGGATAAAATTTAATCAAGAATTATATTGCTTTGTCTAAAATCTCATGATCCAGCTTAGTCCCAGCCAAACAGACTAAATGTTAAACAGCCCCTACATGCCTTGAAGTCTTGTCCATCTAAGTGGCACCTCAGCAATTTCTCCAGGATCAGTAAATACAGGGTACAGCTCTTTGCTTCCACTGCAGTGCTTCCTGCTGTTTTTAAAGTACCTGTCTTTTTGAAAGCAGCACAAGTGGGTCTCAGATATTCAGTTCCCTGTCTCCCAGGCAGGGATCCTTGCAGTTCCAAGTCTGTTTTCAAGATACCTCCCCACAGAACGGCCTGTGGTTACATTGCCAAAGGCAGGAGGAGGCACAGGATGAATCTACCCATCTAATGTTTGCCCTTGGGAAGAAATACAATGATCCAAACTCTACAAAACCATTAATTCCCAATTTGAGATCTCCGGCACAAGTTTAATAAAGACTATGCTACATAACTGATGTGGTATTCACAGGCAGAATTCTCTGCATAAAGTTCTTCTTGGCTTGAAAAGTACAGGAACAAATCCTAAGGAAATAAACTCTAAACTGAGAGACACTGGGACTAGCTACTTGGGGGGCCTTTCCAGACTTCCTGAGGCATTAAGAACTCAGAGATCTTTGAACAGTTATTTAAGAAAGAAAAATAGTTTTAAAAGAAGGGGTGGGGAAAGAATGAAAAGAAGAAAAAAACCCAGTGATTTGTTTAAAATTTGGCTCACTTTGGAAAGAGTAGCAAAGACAAACAGGAACTTACAAAAAACATAGAAAGATCAACAAGATTTAAGCAGCCTCTCCAATAATTTGTCTGTTGCATTTGTTTAGACTGTAAGTTCTCAAAGGTAAATCCCTTTTCTTACCACACATCTGTGCAGTGCTCAATATTGTATGGGCTCCATCCCCCTGGCAGCCACCAGGCTGGGATGGAACACAACTGAATAATGGCAGTCTCCAGCTTGGACTAATTGAAAGAAGCACAAGAAAAAGACGTTATTTTTACATTCCCACTTTTGGCAAAAACCCAGTTTTCTTCTGATTCCATGTCATCAAGTAGGTTCTATTATTTCTTACTCTATTTTTAAAAGCTTGAAACTCAGCCACCAGGGGTATGAAAGAAAGATGCACTGATGAGTGTCTTTCAGATTGGCAGCCAGGAAAGAAATACAAAATATATCGCTTAAATAAACACTTATTTAAAAAGCCTTCTATTGGAAAATTGAAATGTTTGGGTAAGGGCAGTCAGATCTGCCCTAAGGCCATTTCTATGATAAGCAATGCTAGTCTTTCTGATTTGAATTCAGTTAATGATAATCCACAAGGTTTTTAATCTAAATGCCTCATTCATCATTTCTAGGCCACCTGAAGGTGCAGTCAGAAGCAGAGAAGAGATGCCATTAAAGCAGATGTGTTCTATATTGTCCTTTAAATGTACACTCAGGTCATTAACTTTGATTGGTGTCCTAGTGCGGGTCAGCTTCAAAACTATTAACATTGCAACACTTTTCCTAACGTGCACCAGAGCCATCAGTCATGTTATGCTACTTTTTATAAAATATTTATGTCTTTGTACATATTGTTTGTTTCTGCCTTTGCCATGCTCTTTTATTAAGCACGCAGAAGGGTCTGCCAAGGTCTGGTACAGTAAATAGAGAGTATCCTCCTGCGGCGACCACAAGAAAGAACAAGCATTTATTTCACAAGGTTTTAACAGGTAATTTTTTCTTGGACTTCCCAGAAAAAATGTCAGAGAGAAACCACAGTGAGAAGTCACCAGCTTGCTTACTTATTGGATGGATTATACTGATCTGCTTGCAAAGGTCCCACAACTTCTGAGTCTGAAAAGCCTCCCTCACGTATATTTGGACTATTCAGACTAGCAGTTCTGCTGTCTTCTCACAACATTTTTCCAACCATTCCAATATAGCCCTTCATCTTCACCCAGTTAAACGTGATTCAATTTGTGCCTGCCTTTCAGACAAATATTTAAATTGAGTTTCTTTGGATGGATATTAGACAAATTAAAAATATAAATAAAGCCCAAGTACAACAGAATCTTACTATTTTCTACTCACTGACTTGGATAACTTGTTGTCTGCCTCTGCATTTCCTGTTGCCTTTGTGCTTCTGGGTTTTATTTCTATGTATTTATCACCTTTAGTGCACAGATTTTCTCACACTTTGTCAAATGTCTAATTTTCAGCAAAACACCTCAGCAACTTATCTGAAGAGCTCATATTTGTGCAAGCAACAAACATACTGCAGAAATATGAATGAATAAATGAATGAATACCAGAAGCCATATGGTCCCAACTCCTTTGGATAACTAAGGCCTTCCTGTACTTTCAACTGCTTATATTCAAAAGTGGGAGCTCCTGTTGAAGGTACTGAAAAACCTTCTGTGAGACAGACAAGGGCAGCCAAGGTTAAGCCATGGGACATGCAGAGGTCACCATGTGTGTGTATATGGAGAGTTCCCTCTGCCTCATTCAAGTCACTCTGAGGAAGAACTGTGCTCCTGCTTCTACGCATAACACTCTTCCAAAGGCTGCAATTTGAACTGTTACAGCTGAAGTGGCTCAAAATAAATGACCAGTTTTTAATAACACGTTATTTCATAGTCTACCATGTTAAACAATCCTTTCTCATGGCTCAAGCCAAGAATCAGGAACACTAAACCCAAACATACCTAGTGGCCAATTCTCAGCTCATTCTAAGATATACATTTTTTTCAACTTCAGTTTTTAGAAAACAGTTGGTAATTCAGAGACAATACAGACTCAAATGCACGTACAAGCAAAGAACTCAGACACTGAAGAGAACTGAGCTCATGCTCAGATAATTGCAGGTTCCAGAAAATTGGCAAGGACATAAGCAGATGGCCATGTCTCAGTCTCACTCTGGCTACTCCAATGTTATTAATGTAAAGCTTTATCACACAACTAAAACCACATATATGAGGTCTTTCACTTGCCAGGTATATATTTAGGCAAAGACAAAGCAAGGTCAATAAGAACAAAGAAATTTTGCAAAGAGATAACAGGGCAGGTTGAATGCCTACTGCAAAACAAGGGGTGGCAAAAACCTCCCAGATTTCTGGGACTGAAAGGACACACACAAGCCATATTCCCTGCCACCTGCTCAGAACAGCACACACAGCAAGTGGGGTCAGGAGTCAGCAAACCTTGAAGACACCAGCTTTTAATGCCTCAAAGGAGCAGGTTGTTCTTTGGCTTCCTTTTTACAGCAACTGCTGTGCCGAAGACTGACTTCATAATTATCCTGCATTCATGGGTTTTTTCTCCTCTCTGACTACGCACAGAAAACTGGCTGTTGATTAGAGCTTTATTCAAGCGTCCCTTGGTATCCAGTTCATCTGAAGCATGAGAAGGTAATTTAATTTTCACTCTTCTAGTCCCACAAGCTACACTCTGGGGGACAATAGAAAAGGAAGAAGTCTGTGGGTCTCAGCTATTCTCCTTATTAGCTTAGTGACACAAAAAAAGAGATGAACTATCAATGAATGCTGCCTTTCCTGAGCCGATTCTCTTCAGCTTATGCTTCCTGCACACCCAGGAGACTGTAATTTCAATTGGTTAGGAGTTCCTCACATTGAATATGTCACCTTGTAATGCAAAAGTAGGAGTAACACAGCAGTACAGTTAGTCTCTAAAATATCCCAGTCTTTCTTTATCCAACGTTTGGTTAAAGGGGTCATAAACTCCTTTTTTCACCAGAAGAAAGAGAGCTCATTTAGTGGTGAGATGGGGGGAAATGCCACCAAAACCAGACCTTTGAAATGCTGGATTAAACTCATTTTGCAGAGAGAGGACCTGATACAGAAAGTCCCAGATTCACACAGAAAAAAGAGAGCAGATATCTCAGTTCACTAAATGACAGGAGGTAATGGTGAAAGAGGGCAAGGCTACAAAACTTCTGCTTTCAGTTATGTCTAACATTGAGTGAAGAACATTTTATCTGTCAAGTCATTTAGCAAATCCACTCCTTGAGGACATACAGAAGAGAACTGGCTCTGCTGCCAATGGAATGGAAGTGGTGCTTGCTAGAAGAGAAGCTCATGCAGTACTGACCTGTGTAAGGCTTTCCCTGTGTTCAACAATCCCAGTGTCCAAGTTTCCTGCTAAATCCTACTATATTCCAGTTCTGTACTTAAAACTATTTTATCCGTTTTTAGAAAGTTTGAAAGGTGTTTGTTTCAAACCACTGAGCCAAGCCTCTGAGACAAAGTTGGGTTTTTAAAAAATGTTCTTAACAATTTGCAAAAGCTCTCTCAGAAAGGCATCAGGTCACTGCTCGATTGATGCAAACTGTGTTAATCTCGCTCTGTAAAATTGCTGCAGTATCTTCAGAAGGTGCATTATCATCTGTGATTACAGAAACTGAACTCTGTTTTGGTGCTTTCTGGGTTTCAAGCTCTGACTGACAAGACCATGCAGGTAAATATTAATCAGCAGAAAGCAACTGGTGTTGAAGTGCTCTTGACTTAAGATGTAGATAACAACCAAGGCGACAAATCTGATGTTTACTGTCAATTAGAACTGTGCATGTTTATAAAAGTGCCAGAGACAACTTCATAATAACACTGGCTTGAAATGGAGTTTGTGTTTGTTTTGACTTTCAGAAGTCAGCTCAGGGAGCTTCAGGCAGAACATGAAGGGGAAGTATGAGTAAAGAGAATAAACTGAGACCTTTTAACAGTACCTGCAGGATGACCTCCTGTAACTGCATTATGATTTTTAAGCCACACCTTCAACTGAAAGTTGTCCATCACTAATGAAACAAATATTATTAAGTTTGGTTCATCTTACCTCAAAATTTGTCCCTGCTTTGCAAAATAAACCCTGACAAATTCACTGTTCTGCATAATAACTGAATAATTAGCTAATTAGCATGAAAGCAGATACCCAAGTACATTCATTAGCAGCAAGCATTTCCTGATACAAGTGACTGAAAGAAATCCCAATTTGAAAAATAAAATAAATGCAACTTTCTATTCCCTTTCAAGAGACTGAACATGAACAGATTTCAGAAAAAAAAAGCAGCAGTGATTAACCTAAAATAAAATGCCTGTTCAAAAACACTAGCTTAAACATGTGATTATGAGGAAGTTAATTTCCTGAAATTTATAGGTTCTTGTAAAACCTATAGATGCACATCATGAATTAGATTAACTTTATTTTAAAGTGATATTGTGCAGAACGAAGGAGTTGTAGTTCTTTAATATCTTTTGGGCTTGCTGCTTAGTATTGAACAGCTTTTATGGGCAGAAAAAAGAGCCCACTAATTTAACGTCTAGTCACTCACCTTGTCTTTGGTGACTATTCAATATAAAGTGTATTAATAATATTACTAAAAACATCAAATGACAAAGAAGTGGACTCACATGCTTTAATTTCCTCTTCTAGCTGCAAATTATGGCAGCTGCCAGTTGGCTGGCTTCCCATAAGCTAACATCTTCTATTACTCATACCTGCTCCCCCAGAGAGCATATTGCCTAAATTTACATTTTATCAACTCCCCATGAGGATTGATATTGCTTGTAAAATATGCAAAGCACAACTTCCAAATGAGACAGTCCCACCTAGCCCAGCCACTCACCCTCTGTTCTGCAGTGACCACATTTCAAGATCCTGTGAACTGCAACACAGTTCTTTACAAATGTACATTTAAGGCATACTTAGTTCTGTTTTTCTGCACTGAATCTTGCCCCATATCCAGCCCTGATGTATTTATTGGGCATGAGATGCAAACCTTAGACAGTGAGCACCTGTAAAACCTTAGAGACATAACTAAGAATACTGAAACTCGGCAGCTTTTTGGATTATGTATTACTTCTGGTTATCCTCTTAACTGGCATGTATGCTGTAAAGAAGTGACAGGCCACAAAAGCAGCTCGGTTTCCAAGTGTCTGTGGTGACAGTCTGCACACCAGCACTTGGCAATCCTGTAGACCAGGTGTGAGTTTCTGATGAAATCAGCTGACACTGCTGCTGCTGATTTCAGTGAGATCAAGATTTCATATTACTGTTGGCTAACGTGATTTAAGCTCTGGGAAGGATCTGAGCTATCATGTGGCTTAGCAAGTTGCTTTGCTATATGGTCACCACAACAATTCCCCAGCTGGAGCTGGATGGATTAAGATTCTCTTTTCCCTTGGGGCAATTTGGGAGCCCTTTTTAACCATGCACTGCAGTTCCTCTGAGCATGGGACAGCCCAACCAGAGCTAAGAACGGCTGCAGCCTAAAGCTCCACCACATCTGCACTTAGAGCACATCCTCCAGTTTTGCTGTGCCCAGGAGGACTACATATTTTTGGAAAGGTGGACCAGTGTAAGACTGATATAAACAGTTGATTCCATATCCCTGTCACTTATGCAAAATCCCTTAAAGTTTGTATTGCAATTCCCACACTGGAATGCCTCTTTTGCTTGGCACCATATAAGCACCAAAAAAGCCAAGCTTTGGGAATTTTGCAAGCTGGAAAGATGAGACAATGGACAAGCAAGGAGAGAGCCAGCAAGAGGTAACAACATTTGTCAAGGTCACCCAATCCCTCAGTGCAGATGCTGAAAGAAAACAGAGATTGTATCAGGCCCACCTGATACTGATCTTCAGGCTAGTCCAGAGCCATTCAATATTCCATTGAAGGCATAGTCTCAGTCCTGGGGAGACCACTCCTTCAATTTCCCAACTTCCAGAATTTAAGAAATATTACTCTTTATACACAAAATCCTGTAAGATAATTCCCCAAGGTTTAAAAAACTCCTCTAAGAGGGAAAATGGTAAAGATCTATCACAGCAGAAAACCCTGTCAGATTAATGAGATACTTCTGTCTGTAATACAGTCAGGGATTTCAGCTGGATCACACTAATTGCCATTAAATGAAATCATCAGCTTGCTCTCTACTCCACACTGTATGGCAAGCCTGACAATGAATATATTCCCATGGAGGGAAGTAAATGACAATATAAGGACAGAATGTAGCAGAGTCATTTCTATTGCAAAAACTATTTCCTAGCCTATGAAATCACCAACTCTGTGCTAAACAGAGATGATTACCAAATGCAGTGTGCTCATTTATACTGGCTGTTCCAAGAATTTTCACTGTATACAGATGTGTTATGAAGAGATTTATGCTTTCAGAACATGACAGCAGCACAGAGTGTCACCAACAGAGGCTGCAGTCCTTTTAAGAATGCCTGGATATACCTTATCCCATTTTACCCTGAATTTGACTATTAACCTGATGTGTAACAACCTTTGGTATCCACTACAAAGGAGTGGCTCACCTGTTGGTGCAGAACAGCAGAGCTTGAATAAAGACACCAGAGCGGCATCTCTGGCTGGGCATGGGCCAATGTACACACGGACCCATATTATTGTAGGATTATTTGTAATTTTGTATTTAGATATACCAACTATCGAGTGGAATTTTATGAAGAAAAGATTCAGCATTTGAACAGAATATGCAATATTTGACCTCACAGTAAACTGCACGTTAGAGATGCAAGTTTTGCAATAGTATTGCTCACCGTTCCAGCCCACACACTTCATAACATTCTCATTCAGCACTCAGGGTGCCATTCATGCTAACCATAGGTACAGTGAAATTCTCAGTAATGACAGCTGGGGACAGTCTTCTAACTAGAGAGCAAATTTGGGTCCAAATTGGGCCCAAGTCAAATGAGGACCATGGAGATTCAGTCTTAAGAACTTTCTTAACAGGTTTCATATCCAATGTGACTTTGCCACTGATTGACTTTGGCACATGGCAGCTGACAGCAAGTCACATCAACCCTGATTTTCAGAACCCGAGTATCTGAAAGGAACCTGAGGCAGAGACTTCTGTGCTCCATCTACAATTCCCAGAATCACATATAAAGTCCAGAAAAAGTATACTAGTAAAATATTTTGTACCCCAAATGCCAAACTGTACTTATATATCTTTTTAGAAACATTCAGATCTGATCAGATCCCATAGGACAGATGTGTCTCCATGCAAGTTTTTAGAGACCCAGTAAACCTCTAACACAAATTAGATCAGCAGATTTGGCATAAATGTTGCAGCAGACAGTATTTTTTACTATAGTGAAAAACAAGGGGGGAAAAAAAAAAGTCTCAAACCTTTTTTAAAAAATATGGGTTAGAGCAGTCACAGATACTTCCTATGCTTCCAAAGAGCCAGGTCACTGCAAATAAAAGGTGAATTGAGGAGAGCTGTGCTAGAAACGGTTCCACCTGGTGTAAAATAGAGATTCTCTGGACAAAATTTACAACTGATTGTACACTCCTACTGGGCACTATAATTTTGTCACTTGAGGAAACAACAGTTTGCAGAGACAGGGAATGGATTGAGGCCTGGAGCAGTTGAACTGACTAATGGAGACAGCAGCAGTTTATTATTCTTTGATTATTTGTGCACAGTTTTAATGGGAGCTGTAGTTTCAAACAAACTGCTGTAGTTTCAAACAAAAGGCCCGAGAAATCACCTGGGTGAACACAGACCACGAATGCAGCCTGAGTCCTTGCCAGCACTTGCAGCTCTGGGACCACCAGCAGCCCTGGGCAGCACCACAGCACATTGCCAACACCAGTCATTCCCTAACTCTCAGAGGGCTTTCATCAAAACAAGCTTGTGTTGGTCACACTCACCCTCAGGAGAATACCGCAGCCCAAACACACAGGGTGCATGTGAGAATTCAGGATGTGCCTTGCTCAGTCAAGAGCAGTCTCAGTGTCTAATTTAACTTTGAGGAGCTGGTCTGGGCTGATGTAGAGGGGTGAGATCTCAGAGAGCAGAGCAGTGCAGCTCCTGCCATTCTGTGCTACTCCCTCCACACCAGTATGAGAGAGGCTCTGTATGGGGCAGCAGGGATGACTCGTGTACCCTGCCATTTGCACCTAACACAAACAAGAAAGAACCAATCTGCCTGAAAAGGAGATGCTTAGCTTGTCCAGCTATCTGAAGATACTCTGGACTTATCCTATTGATAATATAGCTGTTCTCTTGGAAGGAATACAGATATGTGTATATATATAGATATGATTCTCCAAAGCTGGTGAATATGATGGAACCTGCTTCATCCATTCTGGGTTCTCTAAAGCACTCCCTTGTTCCAGACGAGTATTTCATTAGCTCCAGCTGCAGGCAGCTCAGTCAGCCAGTTCACCTGGAGAGCTCAGCTAACAAGCAGGCTACCTCTACTAAGAGGCAACTTTATGATCATTTATGTAGTAGTCCTTTTATTGCACAAAAAGCATACCTAGTGAAAACAGAGCATTGCAGTAATTTTAAATCATTGGTCTTCAGCATGGTAAAAGCTTTAATGGCAGGCAGTGCTGAAAGATTTGAAGAAATAACAAGGGCTTTTGTTTGCAGTTTACTATTCCATATTTCAGCTTGACAGTCTGGAGAGATAAGAAAACGGAAAAGAAGGTAAATGTGAACAGAAAGCTCAAAGAAAACTTAACTTCCATCTTTCTTTTGACAAGACTAACACCCAATAAGAAGGAAAGTTAAATACCCTTTCCCAAAAGAAGAATCTGTAACTTGCTGCAGGCAAAGAGTCAATGGGATCATTTAGAAGATTAGGGATTGTTTGGCTCTAAGGCTTTCTGTGCCTTGTTAGTCTTCTCCTGTGTTGGTCTGCTGTCAACACAGAACTCATTCAGAGCCCTTGTGACACAGTTGTTTGCTCCTTTTATCCTCTTTTCTGCCCATTGTTGACCAACAGTCTCAGTATCAGCAGCATACATAAATAATGTTACAGATTTTCCATTTCCCTTGAAATACATGAGCTGTAAGATTTCATACACTTTTTAGTTGGTGGCATTCAGTACAGCAGCTCATATGTAAACAGAAAGAAACATTCCAAATCCAATCAGAAACTACACTGTTAATGCAAAACAAATGTAAACATCTTTAAGGGCAATTTGCTATTGACAATGCTGAGGGGAACCCGAACAGTCAGAATGTTCAAGGCACAAAAGCTGCAGAAAATCATGAGCTGTTATTTTGATCTAACTATTTGGACTGTGAAATTCCTGATTTTAAATGAACAATTCCATGCTATCATGCTTCTAAAATATTTAAAAATCAATGATGAGGCTCAAATGCTCTTAATCAAAAGGAAAAATAAACCCCCTTCTGATACTTGGTAGCTTGTCACAAAAGCTCAAACTTTCCATGCAAATAAAAAAAATTATAAAGACACCTTCTGCTAGTCCCTAAGCTATTAAAATATAAAGATAACAAAGCAGGGCAGGTTTTGCCTTCCTTATCAATGTTTGATTTTGTTAAAACCTTTGTGTTGTCCTGGTTACTGCAACTTTGGGCTTCAATTTGGCTTCTCACAGCTGTCCCCATTAAAATATACAAAAAAAAAAATCCTGCCTGCTTTGATTTACAGCTTGTTCTAAGCTCAGTGAACTAAACACATCAAGTCTTGTATCAGCTGACAAATTCTAGAGGTCTCATTTTATACTGTCTTTAAGCCCAAGTTATAAGCTTTGTTTAGCTTCAATAGCTGGATTTTCAGCCAGAAAAATCCACGTATCTCCTTTGTAGTCAGTATAGCTTGGCCCATTCATCTTTGCCACCCAAAGCCAGCTCACTACCCACACCTAAAATAGCAAAGATTCCGTCCCCATGTACCACCCCGCCGCTGCTCTTGACATGAGCTTAGGAAGGATAAGGTTAAGTTCAAGGCATTAGCAGAGTCGGTAACTCCTAAGGGAAAGACACTCCCAAGGCACCCTCACAGCTGAATCTCTACAAACTGAGTGTACAGCAAATACCTCTGTCTGTGCTACTGAGCCCAGCACCAACAAGGTCCCAGCTAGAAAATCAAAACCTGAACATGTTCTGTATCCCATACTCAATTCCATACACACAATCATAGAAACATTTAGGCTGGAAAAGACCTCCAAGATCATGAAGTTCAGCCTTTGATTGATCACCACGTTGTCAACCTGACCGTGGCACTGAGTGCCACATCCAGTTGTTTCTTGAACGCCTCCAGAGATGATGACTCCACCAGCTCCCCGGGCAGCCCATTCGAATGTTTAACAACAGTTTCTGTAAAGAAATTTCCATCCCACAGTGTGATAACCCCATAATAAATATTCTGCTGCAGATGATTCTCTTCAGGATTCGCTAGGAAGAAGAGAAGGCTGGTTTGTCTGCAAGTGCTGCCAATGCAGCTCATCAAGCCCCAGTGCACACCACAGGCAGAGGTGTCTCTCAGGCTGCTGGGGCACCTGGCCTCTCCCTCCTGCAGTGCTTCTGAGCTCATCCAGCACAAACACCTTGCTAGGCCTAGGTCCCAACCACCTGCATCAAGAGCAGGTTTGTGTTCCAATCCAGGCGTTGGTGGCGCTGCAGCCCAGAGCGCACTGAGGGACACCAAGAGCCAGGAGCCAAGGACGCCACTGCCCAGCCCCTCCAGCAGCGCGTGCACACCGAGGGAAGGCACCTGCATGAGCCACTCTGGACACTCATCAAGGAAGCTATGGGTTTGATGTGTCACAGAAAGGATTTGATCAGCCTCAGATTTTGAGCTGAGTCCATTGTACTGGCATTTCCATGTGCCATGTATACAAAAAGAAGCTGTAAAATATATGTCAGTGACATTTGCAGTCTTCTGAAGCTGAAGTCACCAATTATTCACCCAGTCCCTTATTTACTGCCTCAATAACCCACGAAGGAAAGGTGAAAGGCCAACCAATGAAAACACTGAATATTAAAAAGGTTAAATTGCATTAAAAGTTTATCATTTTGCTACTGACTACACTGAGATTATAAATGATGTTGTCTTGTTCTCATGACAACAACAAGAAAGCAGGACAAAAACCCATTCTTGTGGTAAAAAGTCTAAAGGAAATCAAGTGTTGCAAATTTAACCCTTTCTATTTGCAACCTTCAGGGTTCCACCTCTTGAGATATACCACATGTCATAGTCAGGGTGAGAGGATGAAATAGCCTCCAGTGACAATTCAGATGAATGATCTTCATACTGATGGCACTTCTCACAGATATAATTTTAATTTTGAATATGGATATCTGAATGCCATATTATCAATCCACTGTGGTTAAACAGATACAGTGAATAATGCATTCCCATTTCATTCCCTTTGATAATTTCATTTTTATTTCAAAGCAGTCACAGAACAGCTGCTTAAGGTACAGAGCTCAAAAGACACTCAAAATCTACATGACTGACACTCGATGAGGCACGAAGACTGCAGGACATGCTCCCTACAAGGACACACAAAGCTCAGGACTGCAGATTTTTTATTATTATTAATCACTCACCTAGGAAATACAGTGAAACTAATTATCTGAACTACTCCTTAAAAAAACAACCTTAGAGATCTTATCTGCTAAGCACAGAAAAATTGGTTAATTAATATAAGTCCTGTGGAACTTTAAAGCAAATGAAACAAATATAGTTAAGTTTTGCAAGGATTTTGATTAGACTCAGTAGTACTTTTTCCTGTCAAAAAAATAAAAATAAGTTCTAATAGAAACATAAGATTGTTACTTACAGTTTAACCATCTCCATTTAATTACACATTTAAGATTAAACGTTTAATGACTGTTTCATTCACACTCCAAATACTAATATGATGTGCTCCTACCAACTTAGCTGAAAATGGTAAAAACCTGTTATCTCAGGCTTTGTAATGTACTTGCATGTCATTTAACAGTCTGACTACTCTAACCTTCCACTATACCAATGTTAAACGGATTACAGGTAATGAAAAGAATTAAAGAATTAATTTTCAGTGAGAAATCATTCTGGAATATGAGAGCTGTAATGACAAACTGATGCTAATCAATGTATTTTATTCCATCTTAAAAGGTCAGCAGGTGAAAGAGAATGAAAAGATGTGAAAAAAATTCTGGGTAATTTTTCAAAGTACTCTGATTGATAATATAATAGGTCTAATTAAAGAGATTAATTTAAAAACCAAAATATTCCATCCTAGAATGTATTTCAGCCCTTCTTTATATTTAACAATAGAGGATATAGAAGGAAATCCATGCATTAGAGAGCTGTAGGTTCATTCTAAATGTAATACACTCCCTAGGAAGTGAATAGCAGTTGAATGTATTTCCTCTAACTGCTGCTAGAGGACCAGGAAGGTGACAGGTACATATAACAACAGCAAAGAGGATCTGATAGATATTTTTAGGCTACTCTACAGCAGTGCTGGAACAACTATCAAACAAAGTATTGTGTCCACCTCTCATGCCCACATTTTTAAAATAAATATTTTAAATACATGAAAAGATTTCAGAGAAGAAAACTGCATACAAAGGCTGGGCTAAAGTCTTTGGAGAGAAAAGTTATTTAAAAAAGATATGAGATAGATCAGCTTAGGGGAGAAAAATATCTACTACTGAAGCACTCTTTAATTTGGTCAAAGGTGGCATAACAAGAAACTCCAGGAGGAAGTTACACCTGACAAATGCAAAATCTGCTTCAACAGTGAGAGTGATTAACTAGTAAAAAAAGAAAAGGAAAAAAGAACAAAAATCTGGAAACCCTCACTTGATTCATGTCTTCTCATCAGGAGTCTGGGAGCTGGGCAGAGACACAGATCATACAGTCTCATCATGACTAGAAATTGTATTATAAAGAAAAGCTGCTTCTGATGTTCAACTCCATAGAAGAGAAAATTCATTTAGTGGAGACAGCAGTTATACAAAGGATCTTATAATTTTATGAACCACAGTATTTTGAGGAGCAAGTGTGGATTCCACACAACTGCATCATGCTTTTAGAGCATGATGAGCAGAGGTAAGCCTGTTCATTTTCCTGTCAAACTGGTTTTGACTAAATTAACACACTGCATGAAAGGAATAGTTCTCTCTCCTCTGAAAATAACCTCCACATCCTGAAATCGCTCAGGCAGAGAAAACCAAAGGGTTAGGAGGTACAGCTAATATAACTCACATCCCAAAAGTCAGCCAGCCAGTCTCAGCTTCCTGATGAGCACTAACCTGCCGTTCGAGGTAGAGTGTCAGTCCAGCTGTCTGAGGCATCAGTCAAAGATGAAGGTGGAGAGGATTAAGCTTCTACCTCATCTCCTCTCCACAGAAATGCTCCCGTGTGGGGCAGATGCTGCTATGTTGGGAGCCAGGAGAGATAAACCCACTTCAGCTTCTCAGCCCAAACTGCAAAAGCCAGCTAGATGGGGTCTACAGCTGCGGGTCTCATTTCAAAGCTAATTCAGTCAAACATGAGACAAAGGTCTAAAATCCTGGACTGTGAAACCAAAATAAGGAGCTCATGGTGCTAAGGGAAGGGGCTGCTAGGCCCTGGGGCATCAGCCCAGGCACCGCCCTGAGGGAAAGGCGTCCCCTCCGCACAGATCCAGACTCACGAAGACAAAGCAGCACCACACAGCACAGCTTTCAGATGCTGCCATGCCATTTTAAAGGACATCTCCAAACACCTCCAAGAGCTCAGCATAAGCCTCTTACGGGCTCCGTCCCTGTCAGCTGTCTGGAGTGTCACTGTCCCTGCACACAGAGCCCACACACTCCAAGCAAATTCAAGAGTTCAGGTCCAGCATTCAAGAGCTACTTTTGAAAAGGGCCATTTGCACCAGGTTTGACTCTAAACAAGCATATTATATCTTTATAACACATAGGACCACAGCCTTACTACTAACTGCACTATGTAGTCAGCACTGAAATCCCCAGTTAACTAGACATTTGGAAAGCAGACTTAAATTCTCAAACACTTTTGACATAGGCTCCAAAATCAGTTAAATGTGACTATGTTGAATGCTGCAGTATTTTAAAATATTGATGATGCTATTATTTATGCTAAGACAGATCTGTAGAAGGCTGAGAATTTAGGAATACTCCACAAAGCTCTCCATCAGAGTCCATCAGATGTCTATAGCTGTCCCTCATGCTCTTCTTTAACATGAAAAGTAACACATGATGTAAGGCACCCACTCATCACTGGTTGTGCCTGACAGAAAGTCTCTGAGGAGTCCAAACCAGCTGATGCAGTGATTGACTGTGAGCTCCATGTGACACGGGGAGGATCCATATATAGATTCCCAGGGCAGCAGCAGGCATGCTTGGTCTAGAGGCATGAAGCTTCATGAAAGGCATTAAATGCACATGGCTAAATGAGAAAAGCATAGGAATGATGCAGGTTTAGTGTCTAAGAAGAAAGGTTTCAAGGGTAAAATCACAAAATCACAAGTTTTCCTCTATCACCAGCACAGTGCCTGCTGCTAAACAAGTACTTATTTTTGTCCCCAGTGCTTTGGGGTGTGGTACCAGTGATAGATGAGCACTCACCATCAGCACGGTAAGCTGTTCACCATGGGGAGCTGTCCCGTTCCATGCTGCACTGCGTCATTTTAATCAGTGTCCTGCTGCTTTGTCAAGCATACTAAAGCACCAGCTATAAGCTTTCCCTAAGCTCTTCAACCCAAATTATACCGTGCACAAACACAACAAAAGGATATCCAGATACAGCCTGCAGCTTGTGTGGTGGGAGAGAAGGTAACCTGTAGTGGACAGTTCACCTCTGAAGCAGAAGATAATTCACAAGTCAAGAAAAGATATCAAGTTTTCCTTACTAATGAAGAAAAAGCACAAGTTAACGCAAGTCAGCACTTGGTATGTTTAAGTGAATGCCTTATTTTATGTTTTAATTTTATGATAATGCTGATTTAGGAATGCAAAGGACTCTATGACAGAAGTGTAGAAAGGATTGTTTGGAAAGAGTTAAGAACATGCAAGGTTGCAGTTAAGCACATGCAAATAATTTCAGCTTGAACATCAAGACTATCCCCTGTTCATTTTGGAATTACGGTTCTATAAATCAGTCAAAAGACTACCTGAGAAAATACCAGTAACTACGGGCTGGGGAAGAACCTCTGAAAGTCCAAGGCATAAGCTCTGCTTCTATCAATCTTGCCCTTTTCTTGCTCAAACTTGACCATATTGTTCCCAATTTTCATTGGCTGGTTCAAATCAAAGCAAAAGCAGCTTCTGGCTTTTCTGTGCCAACAGTTTAACCTTGAGACTACAGGATCTTAGAATGTGAGACTCAAAGTTCCCCTCTCCCAACATCCTTCTGTGGTGAAATCAAGAAGCATTTGCAAGCCTGAAACACATTGCAGCGTTTTCTATTCTGAAAAATGATTTCTCTCAGTGATGTTCTGGCCTGAAAGACCACTGTTACAACCCACTGTACGAGTGGCATCACTGTCACGCTAGAGGAAAAAGGTGAACTGGAAGGGAATCCCTACGAGATATTTTACGCAGTACTGTCACTATTCACCTGCAGTTAAATTTCTGGACACAAAATGTTTGAAACCTGGCTTCTTTACCATTGTCCCATTAAAAGGTTAAGAATCTAAACCGTATGGCGTCTATACAGTCGTGCATCCTTCACAGCACAGTAACACGATCCACAGCCAACCCAACAAGAAAATGAGCAGCTGTAGTCATCCCGAGGCTCATTCTGGGCAGCAGTCACCTATTTCTGTCCCAGCAAGTATTTGGGTCTTTCAATGAATACAAGGGTCTGGCAAAAGAGACAGGGTTTTTAACCAATATTTTAAAAATTCTTCTTTACCCGGAAGCAGTGAATACCTACCTGGCTACTGAGGACTTTGGACTATACCTCTAAACCCTCAGCACATAAAACCAGTGCCCCACTCCATGTTGACTGCATAAATCCCACTTTTACTAGAACCAGGCTTGCTTGTGCAAAGAGTAAGAGCACAGAGCAAAATCAGAAGCCTTCACATAGCCTAGAAGGTGAGACTGAGAATATGAAATACATTATTCTACTGGAAAAAAGGGAGAAGAGAGATTAGAGTATGAAAATACTAAATTATAATGACACATTTATTTAATTATTTGTACACATACAATAAGAAAAGAAAGGAAGTGAAATAATAGTGTAGACACCTAGAGTCCAAAGTCCCCCTATGCCCCACAGCATCCCAGCAGGGCTACCAAAGATAATGAGGCATATGCTGATCAATAAGAGGCTCTCAGCCTGCTCATTTATGCATTAATGAAATGTGTGCAGCAGTTCGCTTAGCTGATAAAGGTTCCCACAAGGGACTATGTCCAGGGGAAAACAAATTATCAAAATGAACGAAAGTGATTAGAAGAAGAAAAGAGAAGATGAAGTGGAGCCAGGGGAGCAGTCAGACCCGACAGTCATCCCTGTGTACATCCTTCCTCTCCACCAGCTCACAGGGGACAGCAATATCCCAACAGAGACTTCCATCTCTACACAGAAAAGCAGCCTGGATTTCACCCAGTCTAACCCCTTTGTTTGAACAGTGTCCTGCGCATGGATATTCCTCTTCATGCCAACAGAAAACATTCCTCTGAGCAATACTGAAACAATGCCAAAAGCCTGGCTCTGGCGTTAGAAACCACTCATCCAGTGCACCTTTGGCAATAAGGCCCCTTGGGAAGAAGTCAGGCTAAGTCCAGCAGCTAATTATCATCATGCATGGCCTCTGCTAACAGGGAAACTCCTGAATGCAGAGAGCTGCTGTGAAGAGCCCTAGGCTCAGCCCAGAACCAGCACACCGTCCCCAGAGCTCGGGAAGGGCAGCCCCCACACTGGTCCCTGTGCAGGGCTGCCCAGCTTCAGTTTGCTTTCTGTTCTCAGCTCCTCAAAAAAACCCAAACCCCAACAAAACATCTCTTTGCCTCCCCCAGCTTCTGGAGAGAAAACAAGCCTTTGGAGCATTCTGAGGAGCAGCTGATGGTTCAGCTGGTAGCATGTATCCCGAATTTATGGCACAAATACCTCTGTGCAGCACATGAGGGAATCATGCTGCTGAATATGTAGAGTATGGGGTTTTAGTACCGTGTTTTGGTACTGAGGAAGCTACAGTTTGCTATTAGAGATGTCATGGCTTCACACAAATGAGGTCAAGGTCAGTGATTCTGATCACTATCTACATTCCAGCCAGGTTTCTGCTTGTTTCAATTGACCCTGTCATTGCCTGTGACAATTGGGCAACTGTGCTGTAAAATAACATCGTTTTGCAAAAAAAAAAAAAAAACAAACAACCACAAAACCCAAACAACTGCTTCAACACTGACTGGAATATGATGTACTAAAACAATTTGTAAAAAGTACATGGCAATGAAAAGCTCTTTATAAGCAGATGACCTTATTGTAATAGAGCTTGAATATCAAGATGTCTTGAGGCAGTGCCCTACACAGCAGTGTAAGGTACACATAAAACCTATGTAATGCAGCATCAGTTTCAGCTGAGATCAGATACAACAAATCTGCATGTGTAGGCTGTCCAAAGCATCACAATTCATTTCACAATAAAAAGAAGAGCGATGCTCCCCATCTCTTCCTGATGGAGCATTTTACAGCACTGTAGGTGTACGTATGATGCATGGAATAGTGTGCCCTGTTCTTCCTTTTAGAGAGCTGTGCTTAGAAATGCAGTGTATCACATGTAGGGAGGTAGAACGCATTTCTAATCTGCATCATGAATGAGTTTGCGTGGCTTCCCAAAGGAGAGAAATGAATCTGAGGACAGTGGAGAGCAGAATGGCTGAAGTTACAAGGAAGGCACTACTGGGACTGGCAAAAGGGGAATTTGCCTGCAGTTTCCCATCACTGAGTCTTTCCCAATTGACTGAAAGCTAAGGCAGCAGCTCCATTAGTGTTTTATAGAGTTCACAAATCAATGTGAAATTCCATATGCTTTGCTAAGACACCAGCACAAACGTGTTTAGGAGTATTTATTCACATCTACAGAGTGCATGTAAGTATACAGAGAGATAAGGGCCCCTCCTCTGCATCACATTTGCATGAAGTCAAACAAAATTGATGTGGTATTTGGCAGGGGATGTAGGAGGATTCGCAGAGCCATGCCACTGAACTTGTCAGCTAGAATATTTCATTCTGTTATTGGAAATCATTATTCTCACTCTCTAGAAATCTCCCTGTATTTTGAGTGGTTTGTGAAGCAAATGGAACTGCACCAGTAAAGCCATACAGAATATAAAGTGTCATGGCAAAAATGTGATGTATCTTGAGAATTAAACATTAGTATTGAGCTGCTTGCTAGGTTAATCACTCTTCTGCCAGTAGCTGTATTTCATCTTTCCAAACTCTCTTAACACAGGTACACCTTCCTTCCATAATCAAACATGGACAACACATTCTGCTCCAGCTGAAGGCAACTCAGGACTTCCAGTATTCAGAAGAAACCCCAGAAATGGAAATTCTCTTTGTTTCACTCTCCCTGTGCTGGTCTCAACAGTGCCTGCCTAGTAACTTCAGCCACTCTAGCTTCCACTCTCTCTAAAAATGTACATTTTAGTGCTTTTAAAATTAATACTGCATTAGGATCAGGGAGATACGTGGAACCAGCAAGGATGGATAGTGAAATTTAGCCAAACTCAGAAAATACCTGTGTACCTTTACATACTAGAGGGAGACAGAAGTTGAAATCAGTCTTTTTGCTTTAATGAAAGGCCCTCAGTGTTGCAAACCTACAAGGTGTTACACGGATGCCTACTCAGATTCTTCCCAAGAGCTTTTAAGTCCATTCCCATATAGACTTAAAAGACAGGTTCATCTCCTAAAACACTTCTGAGTGTTTTAGCATTTCCATGAGCAGCACACTGCTCTGTAGGGCTGTGCTGCATACCCACAGCAGAACACACGTCCTTTGTCACAGGCAGCACCCCAGGTCAAACTGGTGGCTCAGAAGCTTTCACCATCTTACCCTGATGAAAGGCACCTTCATTAATTTAATCATTACTGCAAACAGCATCAGTGCATCTAATAATAAGTCACTTGAACAAGGAGAAATTTTCCAAATTCTGCGTTTCTATTTATTTTTAATAATGCTCAAGCTTGCTAACAATATGCTGCAGCACAACGGAAAGCTCTAATTTATAAAATAATGTAAAATCTATCTGGTCTGTGGGAAGAAGATAAGGGCTGTTTATCAACAGCAATAAAATGACTGAACTTGGAAATAAGATGGTGGATAGCCTTCATTTGCAGGCTGCATACATGCAATTAGCAACATAAAGACGGTATTCAGCATTTCAAAAATCTTAGCGCACTGATGCATCTTACTAAAACTATCTGCAATGAAAGGTTCTGCCTCAGAATACTCCTAATTTTAAACACAGAAAATTTAAAATTCATCTAAAGTGTATGTATTCTAAACAGAATCAATCTGTTTAAATGATGTATATATTCTTGATACTTGCACACAATTATATACGCCTGTACTTCCCTGTGATAAGATTTCAGTCATTTTTATTTTCTATTAAATATCTATATAATTGACATCAACATTTTTTATCTCATTTAATTCAGCATGCATGGTAATTTATAGTTCTATACACAAATACCATCTGAAGTGAGAATACAAAATAAAGCCTTTTTTCTTAATGTGAAAATTTAAAAACTCTTTCTATAATTTATTTTCTCATTTCTTTTCTACCAGATTGTATTTGCATTTAGTATCACTTCAGCTGAAGTAGAAAGTAAATTTCTCACCCAGAGACTCCATCTTCAGGAGAAATATCTGTTTCCAGGCTTTGTATAGCCTATTTAACATTTTTCATATTAAATCTCTCCTAGATGAATCCAGTATATTGCTCAGCAGTTATTGAAATTTATGAACATGTTTAAGCTTTTTCATACTGCTGTTAACCATTATGATTGCCTCCTTTAAATCTTTCATTTTATAGCTATCACTTCAGCAGACTGTGGTGGTGACATTCATGAATTTCTCAGATCACAGCCGTGCCCGTACTTAACATCTCAGGGTAGTTTTGCTTCCAAAGCCATTCCTGGGCTGTCTGCTCCACTAAATCCCCAAATGTTCCGCCATCAGAGTGGCAGAAGGCTCATGTTTTGGGGAATTAGCATCCCAGTCTCTGGGTTGGATTGTAACCTCTGCCTCCAGCCTATGGCAAACCCAGCAGCAGTTGTTCCCAGCACTCCAGTTAATACCAACACACATCTAACCCAAAGCCCTGCATTTAAGACTACGGTTCACCTACTACAGTGTACGGGAGCAGCTGTATCCAGGACACAGGATCCAGCCTCAGATGCCTTGAGAGGCTGAGCCCCTTCAAAATAAAGACAAGTTCATCCTTGATACTCTTCTGCCTAAAGAGTTACAGCTTAGGATTTCTTGTTTTAAATGAGAAAATCTCAGTAGTGGCGTTCACTGTACCAGTGTTGTTTAAACTCTAGTCTAAAATCCCAACATACTGCAAGAGTTATGGGAGGAAAGGCAAGTCTGCTACCAGGACACTTGACCTCACTTCCCAGAAACCTGCATTACTTTCCTGGCAAACTTGTGAATTCTTGTCACACATCTCTCAGCAAACACAA
Organism: Dasyornis broadbenti; assembly: GCA_013397935.1. Taxonomy (NCBI): domain Eukaryota; kingdom Metazoa; phylum Chordata; class Aves; order Passeriformes; family Dasyornithidae; genus Dasyornis; species Dasyornis broadbenti. The sequence continues at coordinate 77,314 of VZRN01006455.1, forward strand.
ACACGTGTATGCACACACAGAAACAGATATTGTAGGAAAATCAGAGAGTACTTGCCAACTAGGTAAAATGTCTCCCTTTCTCTCAGCATTGTAAGTTTTTTACAGCTGGGTCAAGTTACTTCAAATTGCACCAGACAAGAGAAACTCAGGTGAAAACAATTCTGTAATTAGGTATGCAAATTCAGGCTTGCCCAAATATCAGGACTGGAAGAACAAGGCTGACATGTCTAAAACACAAAGTCCTAGTTCTGTTCTCACTCATGCAACCAAGTGCAAAGCTGATGAAGACACAAACTGTGCAATGAACATAAAGGCTTCTCTCCTCCCCACCTCCCCCAGTCTTTTGAGTTATACGTCCTCAGGGCAGAGACCACCTCAGCACACAAATGTATTCTCATGGCTAATCCTGCAGAGCAAACACCTAGTCAGCATTTTTCTCTTTTTACAAAACAGGCCCATTCACAGTTTCTAGCAAGAAAACACAGCATTTCTATGCAAAATTAGAGAATCCAGTAGTAATTATAAGTGAATTTTATTTATTCTTAATACTAGGGCTGTTTTACACCAGGGATATACTATGTTGATTGCTGCCTGGCTAAACCACGCGAGGCTGCAGTCTGGCTGACTGTGCCTGCCTGTGGGAGCAGTGATTCTGAGCCGTTAACTTTGTACCTGTACACACCTGTAAGCAGACCCATACTGCACCTGCCTACAGTCAGAGGTTCTTGCTCACGGCAAACAGCAGAGATTCTTCCTGTGAGTCTTGCTCACAGGAAACAGGCACACCTGGCACGCTCCTAAGTCTGCCATGAGGATTTCAGCAGCTTCAGAGTGCTTTCATTGGCACCAACAGAGGTCCTGCATCAAAGCCTCTGACACTTGTGTGACAGCAGGAGGATAATGGTGGGGCTGACTGATCTCTACAGGCATGGAGTGTGAGTGCTCCATCTCTTGGAGACATGGGTACCAGACCATCACATCAGCAGTTCCATCCCATCTCACTGACCATATTCTCCCATCCCAGTTAGCAGCTTGTGAAACAGATTGAAACTGCCCAATCAGACTTCTCTTGCTAAAGGAAACTGCTGATTCATCAGCCATGTAATGAATCAAGTGACTGCGGGAGAATTCTCACATGGTAAACAATGAAAATGGATTTTTATTTATAATACTAATAGAATCACAAAAATCTATTGAGTCTTTCCAGTGTAAAATAGCTTGTTTTACTCAACATCAGGAAAGGAAGGCAACTTACTTTACCATGTCAATCACAAACCATAATTTATTACATGCCTGTTTGATTTTCCAAGTTAGTATAATTACATGCTGTTGCTTCAAAATACAATTTAAGGCAAGGCAGGTATCAAAAAATACCCACACATTCTGATTCATTGCTATGCCATGCAGCCAAAAACTTGTAGAAGCTGTTAATGATACATGAATTATGTATGCTACAGCTCAATATAACATTTGGTGTGATTTAAACAGCATGAACTTTTAGTGAAAGTCATTTTGATTCTGTGATGTATTACACTTCCAAAACCCTTAGCAGGAGGTGGGAATTGAATGATGTTCTCTGAAAGCTTTTATTTGTTAAGCATACACAATGCAGCTGCAAGTAGATCCTAAATAACGGCAAGGAGAGGAATGGAAGACCTGATACAAGATTAGGCTGCTGCACAACTTGATTCTGAGGGTGTCAGTGGGGGAACTGGAAGCAGGAAAGGGGAAGAAAAGGGACAGGAATCACCATCCCCCTTTTTCTCTGTATGTACTTCCAGCTACCCTAGCAATACTCATTTCATCACTGATCACTTGAACATTTCCCTCTGCAACACCCACCAGCTGGCTCTCAGTCCCGTGGTCAGGCTGCCAGCTCAATAACAGAGCCAGGAATCACCAGATGAAAGAGCCACGCAGTGGCTCATGGAGAGTGAAAAAGGGATTTGCCTAAGTACATAACTCATTTCTAAAAAGTTAAATGCAAGAAAGAAGAAAGATTAAAACACAGGTGATCTTTAATTTTATTTTCTCTTTAAGAGGCCTGAGATTATCTGGAAATAATTTAAATCCATCTGGACCTGACAGCACCCATTTCTGATGCCCAAAGAAAGCTTTAGGCAACAACCCATTTCTCATGCAAGTATCTTCAGCAATCCTTAAGAAGAAACTATTAAGATTTACAAAATGTGTTCATGTATAAAGATGCTTCTTTACAAGCTCTGTTCCTGAGAAGTGTGGGTTTATTACTGTGGTATTATAAAAAAGCCTTTTCAGCATACATCCCAAAACAGGGACCCATTTTATTAAACACTAAATGTTTCAAAGTACAGCAGTTTCTCTCCTCACTGTAATATTTTGTAATTTCAACAGCATTTAGCATTGACCTATCTGCTCTATAATGTATTAAAGAAAAACCTGACACTGACATGGTAGTAGGCACAGGAACAGCCCAAACCATACTCTGAAAACCTTGTCTTGGAGCCGGCAGGCAAGGACAAAACCCAAGCACTGCCCCTGTTTTATGAGTGGAAATACAGGCAGTCTCCCTCAACACTATTTTAAAAACTTGCAGTCTAACAGAGAAAATAAGTGAGCTCTCTGACATGCTACTCACTAGCTTTGACAAACGATCTTCCTCACTGTACAAAGGCTTAAACTTACCAATAAAATAGGATCATTGTTTTACGGTTGAGTTTGAACATACAGAGGGGTGTTTTTGACTGAATTAATCCCTTCTCCTGAAGTTGGACACAGAAGCATAAATGTTATGATTTTCTCGCCAGATATTTATCAACTGCCACAAAGCACGATGCCAAACACTTGCATCTCTCACACCAGCCCCTAACAAGGGCAGCCTCTTTTAATCCTGAAAACAAGCTATAGTCAGGCAACTACTGCAGTTTTTGTGTGAGGGATAACATTGCTTCAGCATAACCTCCTAGGAGCTGACCACAGAGTAGTCTGATCTAAATAACACCTACAATTACCTGTCTGCTAGAAACATGATTACAGTCCTGAAAGACAGAATGGCACAGAACCTTATTCACTAAAATGAAGTGAAAAAATAATTCAGGTCTAAGCTCCCCAGGCCTGAAAATGTTTGGTTATGCTCTGTGAAAAGGACACTTCTCTAATGCCTTGGGTACACACTTCAGAAAATCTTCCAAGATTTTTTTCCAGACACACAGAGCATCAATTGAAGGATTAAAATGTGCATACAATTACTTGCTCTACACACAGAAAGAATTATAGAGAAGGCTTATAAAATCAAATCAATATGAGCACAAGTAGATGTCAAAGAGAATCAGAGTAGCTGGTTGTACTGTTCAAAGAGAATAGAAATTCATCTAAGTGTGCTTATTCTTACCACAGTCAGTAAAGGTTTCAGGCTTTGTTTCATGCAAATACTTGAGGAATATTTGCAAGGAGTGGTGTGTTCAGCAAAGGCATAAGGACACCTGGTCTGGAAACACAATTATTGCCCATAGCAGGGTTTCTGTTTTGCCACAATCTAGTCACCAGAAAATACAGCTTCTCAAATACAAAGCTCATACTGCTCTTGCCTGCCTACAGAATGCACGAAAAACAACTCCTTCTGGAAGAATTTTCAAGATTTCAAAAGCATTCTTGTGCTGCATCCCCTGTGACAGTGTTTATGGACTCTGAATTGAGGAAGTTCCTTCTGTTTCAATGATGAGTCACATTCTAAACTGAACTCATCCAAAGAGAATCAAAATTGTCATTGCTAATATTTTTGTCCTCTCTTAAGAGAAAAACAATTGAACAGTAATCCTCAATCCATTACAGACTAGTACATTCTACCTGCCTTTCTGAAAGAACATCCTATTTAGGCTCTTGGCAAGTTAAATTAATACATTTTCATTCGGACCATGGAGAAATGGGAACTAATAAAAAATTCATAGAACACAAATAACAGTAATACTATTGAGTAGCAATGGCATTCCTCTGTTTGCCAGGGTGAATCACACAGTAGAGGCATTGCACATGTAACTTCGAGTCTTCTTCTATTACAACTGAATCTTGTTCACACTGGCTAAACTTTTTCAAAAATTCACTCAAGTTTGTACTAAAAAACCTAATTTAGACAGATATTAATCTCTAGATATATGTAATGACTTCAGCTTTTCCAGGTTAGCCCATTAAAATTAGCATGTTCAGTTAGAGACTCATTATCCTGAAAAACTTTAGCCTTATACTTAATTTTATGGATCCCGTAATAAAAAGTATATTAAATATGTGATTTTTGAAAGGTGTCCTTATACAGAAAGCATTTTTTCTTTCCTGAAGGCAGTGGAACACGGGGTGAAGACAGCTGGACAAGAGGAGACAGTGGTATGAGACAGTGGTCTATCCAGATTCTGCAAGATGCAACCTGTATTTACAAAAGCAAAAGTCCAACACTGTTTTCCTAAAACCAGGACCAAAAATGTTCTTTACCCTTGAACAGCATGGCTTGATGTACAAATTTCTGTGAGTATAGTTGCCAATGCAGGGGAATGCTCCAAGCTAGTTGGTTGAATGTTATTACCACGGAATTTGTCCAGACAGCTGCAGTGCCAGTGCTGTGATTCACTCATTGTGCACAATTCCTGCCCAGCATGAAAGTGAGACTGAATTCAGAATTCCTTTTGTCCAAGTGTTGCTGTTAGTTCACCCCAGACTGGGATGGTGTCTGTCAAGGTATCCAACAGACAGAAAAACTCACAGAAAAATGAATACTACAGAGTATGGCAGCATTCCCCACTAGGCCTCATGAAAGGATAGATTTTTTCTTTGTTTTGGTAAGCCATAGTGTTTTAAACACAACATGCTTAGTAACAGCACTTGAGATGCAGCAGAGGAAGGTGCCAAAATCATTAAAAATACAGACATCTTATCTGCAGCAGCATACAACTATAACTACTGCCATGATAGGTTGTTAACGTGACAGCAGTCACAACTAGGCAAAAAAAGAGAAAATTATTTTATTGATTTTCCTTTCTCCTAATGCAAACTTTCTTTGCAAAACCACTCCAGAGAAAGAAAAGAAAAAGACACTTTCACTTGCTTTTAAAAAGATAAGAATTGGAGTTTTGACATTTTTCCTCCTGCATTTTCTTCTTCTTTGTCTTAGTGCAATAAACATTCTGCAGAAACTCTGTTTCCTTCCCATTCTCCTTCCCTTTCTCCTCCTTCTGTCTCAGCCTTTCCATTTTCAAAGCTTTGCCAGCTTCAATACGTTAGTGGCAGAAGGCAGAATTTCATTTCTCTTTTGTCCCTAACTTTTCCAAAGCTGGAGAAGTTTTGCAATGTATGTAGGAGAAGGGGTGTGGGGGGGGGAAGCTTGTCTGAATCCTTTGTTTTGTGTTTTGAAATTCTGTTTGTTTCTTATTTATCTAAAACCGAAGCTGAAAAAGATCTGTTAACTCAGAAATGCATGTGTTGAGCTTCGGGTTGAGGAGAAACATGATGGAAGTAGCAGTGCATTTGCTACAGTACAAAGCCAGGGAGAAACCTCATCCAAAGATCAGGACAAGGCATTTCCTCTTGCTCTCATCCTGTAAGCAGAGGTACAAATGAATATCACCAGTGTTGTTTCCGAGGGATGCTTGATGCATTGCCAACAACCTGGAAGAGGCACTAGATGAGAGACAAGTACCTGAAATTAGGGAAGATGGAAGTTGCTGGAAGACAGCCAAAACTCTTTCGACTGTTTCCTCTACAGTCAGTGGGGAAAGACAAGTTTTTTATAAGGGTGATTTCAACTCACCCAGACATCTGTTTCAGGAGAGGATGAATCAGATTTTAAAGATGTCCCTTCTCTCACTGGAAATCAAAGATAAAAACCTAAGTTTAGATTGTTGAAGTTACACAGGGTAAATCCTACAATGCCTACAAAAGCACAATGAAGAGAACACAAATACGGCAGCTGTCTCCCTGCCACTGACAGCTAACGATTGCCTCCTGGAAAAAAAAAAAGCAAAGGGAATTGAGTTTGCCTATCGCCCTGTTCTGCATTTCACTGCTGGCTGGTAATGGAAGGACAGTGCTTTCAGATAGTAGCTCCACTGGGAGATCATCTCAGGGGAAAGGATGGAGGATGTCCTTCTTCTTAGGCTTCAGAAAAAATGACTTCTAGAAAAAGAAGTTTATTGGATGTATTGGATATACAAAGACAGTCGGAAGAGACTACTAGGAGGAAAGCTTTGCTCTCCCTCTTTTCTCTTAACAATCCTCCCATGTTCTCCTTCCCTACTTTGTCCTTATTAGCAGAACAAAAACTGAAATAAACCCTGTAAGCCATTAAATACATCTGCTTTTCTTATTTTTTGAAAAAGAAGAGCTATCAGAATCAAATCCATGATTTTCAATACTGTGGAAAATACCATTTTACTCTTTCTGTTGCTCTGTTCTTACCCAAAGCTCAGGGACAACCTGCATTTCACACCTCGGGGGGTATGGGCTGGCAGCAGCCCACCAGCCTGGGAGTAACAGGAAAACACACACCAACAGGCACTCACCGGGAGCACCTGCGCTGTCCATGGGACTGCAACTGCCCTTAGATTGTTGACCCAAAGCTGCCACACAGAACAGCGGGTCACAGGAAAAAGCAAGGATTGAAAGCTGGAGAAGCAAAGCTAGCAAGTCTACAGGTGAAAACGGCTCTCCTGCTGTGCCTGGGGCTGGATTATATGGAGAGAAAAGGCTACAGAGCGCCTGGAAAGTAAGAAAAAGCTCCTCATCCAATCCTAATATGCTGTGTCTGTGTAACAACGTCTCAAAGCTTCTTACACAGACTGCTCTCAAGGAAAAACAGAACAATCCCCAAAGCCCCACATGCTGTAATGCTGCGGTTAATCTGATGAAACCTAAAAGCATTGCACCAAATGAAGGTCAATGTATATTAATAAATGGAGTCTGAGGGGAAGGACAGGGGGACCCAACCAAGTGTCTTGCTTGCCAGAGGCTCCCCCAAAGGCAGGGTGGGATGAGCACCCCGTGTCCGGGCAGCCCTGGCACAGCAGCAAAGCTCACAGCCAGGTCACACAGCTTTGTGTCACTGAGAGCTGCACAGTGACCTGCTGCTGAACCTCCCTCGAGGCTTCCAGAGAATAGCACTTCCTACAGCATTTTAAGCTCTCCTCTAATAATACATCTGGAAAATCCCAATCTTTTTCCACCCCTTTTTCTTCTATTTACATGGAAGGGCAGACAACATTACGGGAAAACTAAACACAAACCAGAGTATGATGCTGTGGGAAAGCATTGGTATTCTTCAACATAATGTCAAAGAATTTGATACGCCCCACGTGTTTGGAAAAATGTTTCAGATGTCTCAGAGTAAAGGGTTTTGCCCTTTGCAATTCCATGGTCAGCACTGACCAGTGCCGCATAAAGGTCCAGAGAACTTCATACACTGTTCTGGAGACAATGGTATTTGCTTCCCACTGAACTCTTGAGAAAAGCCAAATCAAGACCAGATTCCCCCCTGGTTTGATGGCCCAGGGTGATGCTATAAAGTGGCACAGCTTCAGCCCCAGTGAGGAGCCTGGCAGCCTGCACCCATCCACCTCCTCCTATCACCCGGGTCATCCTCCCCAGGAAGAGCCAACATCCTGTCCCAGGGGCCCCGCGGACCCCAGGGGCTCCTCAGACCCTGCTGCAGGTCCTTGCTGCCCAGAAAGAACAGATTTCTGTTTCCACAAATACAACTGTGCAACTGTGGCCCCATATCTTTTAGCAGATGGCCAATTTATAGTTCTCCCAAATAAAGAAGCAGAGTTCCTCTTCCCAAAATATCAGGGAAGTGACAGGCTGCACAAAGGGTCTCCCAATTATTTTTTTCTTTACTATAAACACTCTTCTGTCCACAATTGCTGCACAGATGAAAAGGGAGGGAAAAGGAGGGGCATTATGGTGTGTTGCAGCAATTAAATGGTACCAGTAGCTTTCCTCCTGTAATACACATCCAAAGCGTGGTCAAGTTTTTTTGGAAAGCAAGAAAGCAGCCTCCATTGGTAACAGCTAGGTATTCTTAATGTCAGAAATTCTGCAAACTGCAGGTGATAAAGATTTATCCTTTATTCATACCAAAAGATGCTGACCTAGGGTTTGCTAGTTAGGAGAAAAAGAGAGAAACTCTAAAAACCCATTAAAAGGTTTGTTTTATCTAAACAGGCATAAGAAGTCTAAGCCTCAGATGATGCATCTCAATCTTGAAGTAAATGCTCAAGGAATACAGGAACAAAGAGCCTTCAGCAAAAGCTAAAGGTTAGAAGCAGCAAGGGAAGCCGTGAGACTCTCCTCTGTGCCCTCCTGCCCTCCATGCCCCTCAGTCCTGCTCTGCAGCAACTCCTGCAATTGTCCCCACAGCCTGCCATTCCCAGCAAGCTGCACAGCAGCCCCACAAATGGCTCGTGGGGATGGGACCTGCAAATCTGTTCCTTTGCACAAATTACAGCGCTGGGCGGGATGACACTTCTAAGCATTGACACACAGAACCTTTCTGTGCTGCTCAACAACATCCCTGAAACCACCCCTTGGGGTGAACACAGCAGCTGCCTGCAAAAACAGCAGTTCTGAATAACGTTTGGTTGTATGTAAGGGCTGCACTAGCTTCCTTCTTACAGGGAACACCTTATTTCTAGCTTCATTTTTATTACCTGTTTAAAGTACGAACGTAATATTAAAAAGGCTATGCAAAGCCAGTTCACCAGAAAAAAAAAGGCCACATTGATAATAACTATGTTGTTCCTGAAATTAGGTATTTTGTGTGGATTCGCAGCATATTTCAGCAGTGGTTGATGCTGGATTAGTTTTGCATTGCAGTAATTCTGAGTCACAGCAAGGATACACACAACGCAGACAACTCTCAACTTGGATTCATGAAACAAGATTTATATTCCCATCCCCACCCAAGGCCCAGTATAGGGCTTTACATTTTAGGTTTTAATACGATGTCCTCTAAAAGTACAGACAGAGAGCATTACTTTGTAGAAACCTCACAACAAGTTCTAATGATAATGAAAATTGCTCTGAGTTCAAATTAATTATGTTAATTGGGAAATTTGGGAAAGGAATATGGTTGCTACCAGAGGAAGAGGAAAAGTTGTTAGTATCTATGAACAGGTCTATAGCACATGGCAGGAGTCTTGGCTGCGGGTCACAAGGGGTTAACTGGAGCTTGCAAGAGTGGGGAGCAATGAGAGAAAGGACTGTCTCATGGCTAAGGCAGCCCCTCTTGTCCCAGAGCACACAGATTATAATTGCTACTCCGAGTTCCTCCAGATCAAGTGCAGAGTTTTAACCAAATTTCCCACAGGAGCCACTCATCACATTGCTCATTTCTGGGCATTCTGAGAGCCTGGGGTCTGAAAGGCAGGGGCCCTAAGTGCTCACAGCTGCAGCTGGGTCACTGCACTGCAGGCTGTCAGCATGTGAGCGGCTCCATGAGCTGGCTGCTGTGACAAGCCAAGGCACTGTCACATTAAATTAAGCAAACACAAATGAGCTGCTTTTTGTTTGACTCAATCTGAGTCTCAGCTTTTCATCTGGAGAGGGAGAATGCCCACCATCCTGTCACCTAAGGGACATGCTGAGGATCAATTAGCATTTGTGAAATGCTCATCTCAAAATGATGAGTACCACAGAAAAGCCCATGAGGAAATCAATACTTCTCTAATCAGAACAAGGTGTGAATAGCATGCAATAAATACAGCAGAGCAGGAGCCATCTCACAGGGAGGCTTAAATGAAGGAAGACAGGCCGTCTTCTGGATAGGGGTAGCATTTATAGGCAGAAGAGGCAATCAGATGAAGGCAGGAAGGACTCTTCAGCTCTTAAAAAGCGTTGCCCTTTGTACCTTTGATAATGTTCATGTGTGGATGTGACATTTCCTACAAATCCTGTAAAGCAGATGGCTGAACTGACAGTAGCCATGTTTCAGCCCAGGCAAGACCTCACTGAACGGCACCAGCACTGCTGTGTTTCTGTCAGGGTTTCACTACTGATGCCAACTACAGACAGCAAAACATTCCAGCAGCTTAAGAGCAGCTGGCAAAGGCTTAGTTCAGAAGTAAGAAAAGGATGTGGTCAGCGAGATGGGGGATCCCAGCTTCTGAAGTAGCAGGAGCAGCCTCCAGGGACACCTGCTCTGTAATCAAGATTTGCATTGCAGCCAGAGGAAGTGGAGGAATGACAAACTAGGAAGCCACACAAGACTGATGCCACGGATACAGCGCCTGTGACAGCACCAGCGTTTCACTGATGTGCTGCCTGCTGAATGCAAAGCACAACCACATATGCCAATTGCAAGTTGAAGCCTGATGAAAGGTATTTCCATATGGAATTTGTTTTCAATCCACAAGCACACTCAGAGGCAACTTGATCTACTTGTGCTGTGCTGGCAATAACTGCATTTTGATAAGATTTATATGCTTCCAGCACTAGTTTCATTGGAGATTATTGGCCAAAATACTCCAAGAGTTGCAGCTCGAAGTCCAGGCTCTCAGAACCCATTCGTTTTGCCAAGGTCAGAACATTATTCCAAGTCCACAACTATGAATAGACACAGTTCAGTCTGAGAGTATTGCGGCAGTAGGAACCTCCTCCTGCAGATGCATGCACTTCTCCAAGAGAGATGCTGAGGGTCTGCAGGCAATTTTTCTTATTTCTGATAATCTTAGAAAAGAAACAGACATGTAAAAATGGAGCAGCAGAGACACTCCCAGTTACTTCACAGTACAAGAATTCTCTTGTTACTGTTCCTGGTTTCCATTCGGACTCAAAAACTGCATTTCATGTTTGCTCAAAACCAAACAGTTGGCTAAAGCCAGGTCACATGCTAATCACGTTAAACAAGCCTTGATTTGTTGTACCTTTGGGCTTAGTCTCTCCTGCTTCCAAAGCCTAAAAATTCACCCTCCTCAAGTCCTTGTGTCTTGTGTTAGATTGAGTGTATGTAAAAATCCATATGGAATTCATTAATTAAAAGCATGTGCTATATGGGCAGGCACAAAGCTAATTATGACATGGAACACATTTCAAAGCACGAGAAGCTTGAGAACAACCATCATGGGGCCTACTTTAAGAGTTTGGTACCTTCAAAAAAGTAAAACAGGTTTTGAATATTTCTGGTACAGAACAGGATCAGGGTCTGTCCATCCCAGGCAAACTCTACTGCAATTGAAAAGCACATTCACAGTCATGACTCAACCCCTACCACACAGAGTATGTTGAGTGTGAGAATAGAAACCCCACATTTATATTATCTACTTCTCAGGCTCCCAGTGCATGCCTGGGCATTTCACAGGGACACTCTTACAGCATGAAGAGAAAACAGCTTTCCATGTGTTACAGGTAAAGGGGGAAGTACTTCATCTGTTCGAATCAGCTGTTGTACACTTCAGAGGTCTGAGCAACTCCGAGGCTATGTTCTCTCACCACACTGAGTACACCACTGCCCTGCACAACACTGGTGGATTCAAAGTGGTCCAGGGAGTAACCAACTTCTCAGCCAACTGTAAGAAACGCTCTGTCTCTTCAAAAGATGAATGACTGCACAGCTGGTTCTCATACAAGCTGGTATTATCTTCACAGATGCTGATTTATGAAGCACAAAATAATTACACCTTGATTTAAACTCTGGAGTACTTCAGGTATTGCAATTCAAGGAAAGCATTTTCGGATACCACAGAGCTTGCACCATAGATTTGTGTGTTTGAGAATCAATTACCATTAGTAGAATGGTAGAAGTGTATTTAACTTGAACATTCTATTGGGGATGTTATAAAGGAACTCATCTTCAGCAGACAAACCTTGTAACTCTTGAATTACTTTCCAGTATTTCCAATTTTAGTGGCTTTCTGTTGGTGTGGGCTTTTGTGTGGCTTTTTGTTTGTTTATTAGTTTGTTTCTAAAGGGGAAAAATCACAGAGCTTTGTCAAAAGAAAAAAGAAACAGAAATGAAAGGATGACAACAGAAAGTGTTGGAAAATCAAATCAAATAATCTGGGTATTATTTTCAAAGAAATTTCAGCAAATATGATGATTAATTTTCATCATCAAAAGGGTGAATTTCTTGCCCTTGTACATTTTAAAATTCTCTGATTTGTGGTTGCATGCTGTTCCCACATCTACTCAGATGAAGTCTTACTCATAATTCTGGAAGGGCATATTCTGGTAAAGGTTGGTTGGACACTAGACCAAAGCTTGCAGGACCTGGATTCACCTCTCCAGGTTGCTAGAACTCCTGCAGGACAAGTTTTTGAATTCCATTTTAGACTACATGCTTGACAAAAAGAAAGCAATATGCTTCTGGCTTAAGTGATCTCATGTGAAATACAGCAGCTTCAGCAAAAATGCAGAGCTCAAGTGGTTTCCTAGGCAGCCTGTCTCTGCAGCTTCATCTCAAGTTTCCTGATCTCACAAGTAATAAGCCGTGTTTTATAAAACTAAGCTCCACTTAACATCTGAAAGTCACGCCAGATTCGTTTTGATGCCTGGATAAACAATTCTGACCAAGTCACATCACAATCAAAGCCAGATCAATCTGTGCATTGCGACAGCACGAGACCAGTCTATGCCAGAAAAGAAGTTCTTCTGATACAATTCAATTCCTTTGTGCTGCTTTGATAACTGAAAATAAGTCCAAATAAAGCAAATAAGTCCAAATTAAAAGGAGCACTTCTGAGACCTGAATTCCAACTCGACTCTGTTTTCTTCAGAAGTTACTCTGTGTGTCACCACTTAGAAGTTCACAAATTCTGTGCTGGATGCAAAACCCATTCTGCCTGAGGCTAAGTGAAATGTGCATTGCCAACAAACACTACAAAAGTGGGAGTCAGTAACGTGGTATTTCTTACTACACAGTGGGGACCAAACTCTTCTTCCATGCAATGACAGTATAAATCCAAGGTGTGCTGTTTCTGGGATTTATTTGTATTATGTTGCTCAGAGAACAGGGCAGGATATCTGGAGCCATTCTATTCTCTGAATTTCTCTTGTCTACAACTCCCTCATGTTTATGCATCCTGACAAAGACAGAATCTGAGGAGGGAGCCAGGTCCTGCTACTTGCTGTTTAAACTAATTTCACTGCCATCTCAGGAGACCAGAGTGGCACCAGGAAGTGAGAGTTAATCTGTTAACTTGATCCTCCCCCCATTCTAAATCTAATTTTAAAATATTTTCTTAGACACCCTGCATCTTTGTTTTAACCAAAAATGTGTATTCCTCCCTTGGTTCTAACCTGTCCTGGTTTTGGCTGGAACAAGAGTTAATGTTCTTCCTACTAGTGGGTACCATGGTGTGTTTTGGATTTGGTCTGAGAATAATGTTGATAAGACATTGATGGTTTTGGCTGTTGCTAAGTTGAACTTACCCTGAATCAAGGATTTCTCAGTTTTCCATGATCTGCCAATGAGGAAATGCAGAGGGGGCTGGGAGGGAGCATGACCAGGACACCTGACCCGAGCTGGCCACAGGATATTGCGTGCCACATGCCAGAATATAAACCGGGAGGAGCGGCCAGGAGGCACCAGTCCCTGCCCAGAGACAGGCTGGGCATTGGCCAGCAGGTGGTGAGCAAATGTGTTGTGCACCACTTGCCTAACTTGGGCTTTATTCCTCTCTCTCTTTTTGTTGTCTCCCTTTTCATTACTATTATTATTACTATTTTTACATTATTTTATTTTAATTATTAAACTATTCTTATCTCAAC